>NC_051170.1:125811173-126273673 GCF_013339725.1 Rhipicephalus microplus | reverse complement strand
TCGAGGTCATCTTGAATTATTACGTGATCACAAGTACTAGTTATTGCTCGGTGAATTATACAGTCGTCAGCGAAAATGCGCACTTGTGAGGATAATGTATTCGGTAAGTCATTAGGTTGTAGACTGGTGTAGACTGGTGTAGACGGGTTGTAGACTGGTGCCGTCGGCGCGTTGTAAGAATCAGACAGTGCAGACGAGTTGTGCGGCACTGGCGATGGACGACGGGTGGCTTCCGCATTGTTAATATATTGCTGGGCTGGTAGTGATTCGGGCTGCGGAAATGCTTGCCTGATTTCTTGCCGCGCAACTTCTACAACTGAAGCCATCGCCCGTTCTTGCGGAGTCACAAGGAAGCTGCAGATTTCCTCACGAACAACCTCGCGAATAAGCTCACGCAGAGAACCGTCACAGCCGCCGTCAGAGTAGAGACGCTGATTGAGGCACCGTTTGGTCGGTCGTATTAGCGACACCGTTGCTGCAGTGCGCGCTCGATAGCTGTAGCCTCCTTGACGAATTCTGCAACGGTCGTCGGTGGATTGCGGGGAAGGCCGGCAAAAAGCTGT
This sequence comes from Rhipicephalus microplus, assembly GCF_013339725.1. NCBI lineage: Eukaryota > Metazoa > Arthropoda > Arachnida > Ixodida > Ixodidae > Rhipicephalus > Rhipicephalus microplus. The sequence continues at coordinate 126,273,110 of NC_051170.1, read as the reverse complement.
TCTTTGACGCCTCACATCAAATGACGGAGTTTCTTGGCTTCAGGCATATCAGGGTCCGCCCGTCCAAATAGGCGCGTCATGTCCTCCGCAAACATGGCGACACTCTCATTCGGTTTCTGGACCCGAGACTCGATGAGTTGCTGAGCAAAGTCCCGGCGGTCATTGTTTGCGAAGGTGCTGATAATTTGCTGCCAAAATTCATACCATCAAGACAGCGTTGCCTCGTGGTTCTCATACCACGTACGAGCGCTGGCCGCTAAAGCAAAGTAGGCGCGTGAAAGCTTTAGCTCGGTGGTCCAACGGTTTGCCTTAGCGAGTCGCTCATATTGGGCTAACCAGTCCTCGACATCTTCATACGCCTCGCCATAGAATGTCTCCGGAATTTGAGGCTGCTCAAAAGTGATCTGGGAAGCACCTGCAGTTGCCATTTCTCCAGGCGGATTGCTTTGCTGGGAAAGTTTCAGGGGAATCACCTCAGGACTAAGGCCTCGCTGTCGGTGACTGTAGTGGTGGATAGGGGTATCCACTGAAGGAACGGGTCCCGGTGTCGGACTTGAAGTGCCAGACCGCGAAGGAGTCCCGAGGATCAGTCGTAGAAGCCCAGCACCTCCACCAGTGTCGCAACGTGCAAAGAATAGGACACAAGGCTTCCTTTCCACGTTAAAAGCAAGGCTCTATTCACATACAAAAACAAAGCGCAAGAGCAGACGCACAACGTCGTCTTCCTCGAAAAAAGTGGCAGCATATCCATGGATTTAATGATGGAGAGTGGGGTGAAGCATTCGTCCGTCCATGCGTCCGTCTCTGTGACCGTCCATGCGTCTGTTCGTGCGCCCGTCCCTGCGTTCGTTCATGCATCCGCCCCTGCGTCCGTTCATGCGTCTAGCCATGCATCTGCCTGTGTGTCCGTTCGTCCATCTACTGAACACTCCAAGTCCCACCATCTCGCATCTTTTCATCATATATTCCTTATATAGAAGCAACGCCATTCAGTGGACATTCGAAGGACTAAACGAGAGGTGGCACACGCACACTTTCTTACGGCTTGCGCTTCGGGTATACTTCCCACCTTCAACCACCTTGAGTTCATGGTATATACTAGTTCACTGTATTCATGGCACTGCGGCCCAATGCTCGCTAAAGCTTTCTAAATCCAACGAGGTTACGCCCAGCGAGTATAACGTAGCAACCTTTTTCTGTCAGATAGTGCTCAATGTACATGCCAGTGGCTGCTAATGTGAAATGAGAGACAGGAGGATTCAGCTTTTATTTTTCTTACGGCTTGCGCTTCGTATCTGCTTCCCCCCTTTAACCACCTCGAATTCATTCATGGTATATACTAGTTCATTGATTTCATGGCCCTGCGGCTCAACGCTCGCTAAACCTTTCTAAAACTAAGGAGGTTACACCCAGCGAGTATAATGTGGCAACCCTTTCTTGTCCGATAGTGCTCAATGTACATGCCAATGGCTGCTAATGGGGATCACAGCGTGCGCGTTGACTAAAAGCAGAATGCTCCTGTCTCTCATTCCCCATTAGCAGCAATTGGCATGTACATTGAGCACTATTTTTTATTTTTAAACAACGCACAGAAGAAATCTCTCACTGGCACCACCTTGGAGGTCAAATGTTATACCTATTTCGGGTAAGTGCCACTGGTGGTTACGTACTACGAGGGACGCCCAAGCCACGCCATAATGAGCTTAGCCCCCAAGACGCCAGAGACTGCCACTCGTGATACTGGCTTCTTCGTCCTTTTGTGTTTACGGCTAATAACCGTGGCAATATAAATAAGAAAAAGCAGTGGATCGAGAACACTCTCTTGCGGCACACCAGAACAAACGTATGAACGTGGAGATGAAAATCCTTAACAATGGTAAATTGCTGCCGGTTAGTAAGAAAGTTCCGTATCCATGACAGAGTTGATAAATCTATACATAAAGAAGAGAGTTTAGAGATTAAGCGGCAGTCAGCAACACGATCGAAAGCTTTGGAAAAATCCAGGAAAAGATAGTCAATTTGCAAGTTTAGATCTAAGTGATGATGTAGGTCAGTCGTGAATTCGAAAAGCTGTGTTTCGCATAATAGGGCCTTTCTAAATCCATGTCGGTTTGGGAAGAAAAAGTCATTCTGCTCTAAGTGATTGTAAATATGGGAGGCGATTATATGCTCAAGCATCTTACAGCAGATGGATGTCAGAGAAAGGGGTCTGTAATTTTGAGGTGAGTTTTTATTGCCGCTTTTAAACATGAGGATGACCTTTGCAATTTTCCAGTCTTGTGGAAGCTGTCCTGTTGATAGTGATTGCTGAAAGATGTGACATAATATTTTACTCGTGGGTGAGGCTGTACTTTTTAGTAACATAGTGTTAATCTTGTCAACGCCCGCTGACGTGGACAGTTTAAGATTATTTATTATAGATGCGATTCCGTCATCAGTGATTTCAATGGGCTGCAAAAAAGGATAGTCAAGATCGGCTACATCGGGGATGCTTGTATGATCTTCAGTGGTGTAAACTGATGTAAAGAAAGTATTGAAAGCGTTAGGACAGTCTTGATCTGGAATGGGAATGTGGTCGTCATTTTGCAACGTGATTTTTTTATTGTGACGTTCTGGGCACACTTGTTTCCAAAACTTTTTAGCGTTAGTGGTGAGCAGTGACGATAGATCATGAGAAAAATACTTATGACAGGCGGCGCGTATCGCGGAGCAGTAGCTATTCAAGAAGTCTTTATACTTTTGCCACGAAGCAGCAGTTTGCGCGCGTTTAGCCGCCGCGTACAATCTCTTCTTTTATTTCTTAATCTGTTAAGTGATTTATTGAACCATGGATTTTGTTTATCATTTGTTATTTTGATTGTAGGAATATGTTCACTAACTAATGAAGCTAACTTGTTTTTGAAGAGTGTCCAGTTGTCTTCTACGGATCGATTATGAAAGGATGGTAAAAGTACACTCTCAAAGAATGTACATAATTCATCAAGAATAACAATGTAATTACCTCTATTATAATCACGAATTGTTTTTGTTTTAGCTCCAGCGAGACGAAATGGGACATTAAGAATCATTTGAATTAACCGGTGGTCGCTGAAGCCATCTATGTATGTTATATTTGATATATTATTTGGTGCCGTTGTTAATACGAAGTCAAGTATATTCGAGTCAAGAGTGGGTTGGCTTATGATCTGGGCTAGGTTAAAATCTAATGTTAAGGCAATGAACGCAGTGGAGACATGGCAATTCGATGAAAGCAGCTTCCAGTTTATTGAAGGAAAATTGATGTCGCCAAATAAATAAACAAGCTCTGTTGGACACGTCTTAACAGCATGAGTTATGGTGCTTCGTAAGTCGCTTAGAAATGATGTATTAGTGTCTGGAGAGCGATAGCAGCCACCAATCAATAATTTCCTAAATTGAGTTATGCAAACAACACATACAATTTCTATATTTGTAGCAGACGCCATTAGATAAGAGGCTATTGCCCTTTTAATGCCTATAATTACGCCTCCACCCCTCCTGTTAACGCGATCGCAGTGGTAAATGTTATAGGTATTTTGAAGGGGACTAATTTCATTGTCTGAAATATCTGCATGAAGCCATGTCTCAGTGAAGATGATTATGTCAGAACCCGTGTCATCAAGGAAGGAACAGACCTGGTCGAGAATTCGCAGAAGGCTGCGAATATTAGTAAATGATAGGGAGAGTGACGGTACATTCTGAGGCTCAGGTGCCTGCTTGAATTCACAGGTGCGAGTACCACGCCTCAGCTATCTGCTTAGTCGCACTACCGTGCTTGTTGCGCGGTCGTACATGTATGTTACATAATCTATGCGCAATCTGTCAGCAGATAGCTTGAAGAATTTTTTTCTGGAATTGTTAATATTCGACGAAAACCTCGGAAAAATTGAAACTCTTATGAAACTGAACACTGCGTATTGCAATAGTGCCAAAGACTCAACAAAGCAGACTTAAGTTTAGTCTCTTCACACTGACCTCCTAATAAATTTAAAGCAGCGCGACAAACTTGGCATTCAGACAATCGAAATCTGAACGTCATATACAAACGTACGCGAAAGCGGGGTAGTGGTTTGCCGGCAGCTCCGAGAATACACGACTTCCGCAGCTAATGTACGTTTCAGCGGTAACATACATATAGAATTCTTGCCGTCACTTCACTTTTAATGTCATAGAAAGGTGGCTGTTCACGATCGACGTGCACATAGCACTCGCTCAAAGACATCTTGTTCATTGTTTGGTTCTGCAAAGGTTTTAAATGAATCACTCTCGATTTTTGTGAGGATCACACCGTGAAAACGTTTTAAAATCCTTTTAAGCCTCCGGAGTGTGTAACAGGCTGAGGTGACACTGCACGCGGTGGGCGACTAGATTAGAGCCAGATAACAGCGCGTGAAGAGCGTTTGAACGTGCCGAGAGAGCGCAGGCAGAAGGTGGGAGCGGGCTACCAAGCGAGTAGCGAGCGGCTTTTGCTAGAAAGGTGATGAAACGCAAGTGGCACAGCACCCCCTAGTCAAGGTTGGGAGGCCCATAGGCTACTATCAATCCAGGAGTTCAATAAGGTCTTAACTAATTTTGTGTGTGAAGACAGATCATGTCGGCAATCGAGCACGGATTGTTTAGAGCTTCGCAAAATTTTCTGTGCAGTAGTTTCCCTCCGTTTTTATGCCTTCCTTGGACTAGTACAGGAATGGTTCAATAGCGTTGTCCCGCGCAAGATTGCAAGTGAACTTTCAACTGCCAACTTGCGCAATAGAAGGGCGTGCCATGGCTTCGCTTGCATGCTGAGCGCTGTGAAGAGCAAAGCGAATACTAAGCCAATTAATTTTAAATTTTCACTCGGTACATAACGTATTTCGCCGGATATGAGGTGTTTACGCCTTACTGTTGCTGTTTACGAACTTACCAGTCTGCGAACTCTGCCACTAAAAAACTGTGCTGTGGAGGAAAAACAGGAGTAGCCTACCAGGCATACTTGCTGTATCAGTCGATGGCTTTCGCCAGCGAATAGCACACTTCGGTATTGTGGTCCCTTTGTAAGCTGCCACTCTATTTCTTCAGCACTAAAAAAGTGTCAGTTAACTTGCGTGAAGCATAAATCTAGAGCAAACTAGTTACAGCATGCACTTCATAGACGTATGCGCGGTACCACTTGCTCTACGAGGCGTTCTAATCCAGCCTTTCGACACCATTCTGAAGCATCATCAGGGCGCCAAACTGTAAATTTGTCTTTTAAGAGCGTAGTTCTTATAGCACATTTTACAGCACTGCGATTCATACGTGGCATTATGAATCGGCGCTTACACCCCATAGTATCCCCCATTGAAAGCTATATAGAATTAAGTCGGATATTAGATTTGAAGTATATTTTGGTGACATAAACACAACGGAAAAAATAGTAGGTCAAGCTCGTCCAGTTGTTTGTCAGTAACCAGTGGTAAAAAACCTGCATGTTTCCAGTTTGTGTTAAAACGTACTTGGCTCTTCAATCCACAAAGTCACAAATGCTGCTTCATAGCTAAAGAAAGCGTCATGTTGCGCAAGGTTGTAGCTTCAAGATGATTGGGCCGTTAATGTCAGCGATTTCATCTGGAAGACCATTTAGAGGAGTGATACACACGTGCTAAACAGATGAATTGAGCACACTAATGTGAGTGAAGGTGCGCTGAGAATATTATGAAGACGTCTAGCATCCAGGTAAATGGGTTTTGTTACGTATGGTTTTGCACCTAAGACAATGTAACGCTATTTATCATAGTGATTTCTTAAGTGAATGCGGCGCTTTTCTTAACCACGCCCCCTATTTTCAATAGAGAAAACATGGACTCTGCGCTGTCACCACAAAGTGGAGTGTACAAATGGAGATCTCTAACATCTTTCAAATAGAGGTGGAAGAAGAAATTTATCTCCAGGTGAAGAGTCCCGACACCATTTCGAGTAAACTCGCGTGTGTGTTTGTACGTGCCCGTGTATGGGCGAAATCACGACACATAGAAAAGAAATCGGGCGTATGAATTTGAATTCTCCAAAGTAGCGCGCCTGGATAATACTTCTTCTGCGGCACGCCGTCGAGGGTGACGTTCGTGGTCATCACGCCTGTCACTGGTGTGGCCATACCTTCACTCTAACCTCTCACATGCTCCAAATCAGACTGGCACCGTGGCTTAGTTGGTGTGCTCTGATCAAGACGCCTGGATGTTTCGTGTCCCAGTGCACGAAAACATTTTACAATCACACACCACGCCTGTGACGCCTAAGAGTGGATACCGACATGGCTCCTTGCCCATGTCGCTGGGCATGACAGAATGTTTTTGTGTTTGGTGGAGACACCTTGCAACAATAACAAAGTTTGGTAACTTGTGACGCCAGCTTGGCGCCATAGCATGACATTATTACCACACGTATGGAGTTGGGATTTCGGCGCGTGAATTGAAATCACATCCAGTGGTGGACGATGCCAACGTCGTTTTTTGTTTAACTCTCGAGCTGCCCTGTTGGCCTGCAATACTGTGCCCTTTGAAGAGCTTTCGTTAGACCAAACTAACCAAATAAATGTTCCCCGTAACAACTTTTGCTGGAAGTTCTGAATGATCGTTGTCACGACCCTTCACATCGCTGTTTATGTTTACTCTCCAAACCATCGTGTACCTACGTCGTGTCTCCAGAAATTGGTCTAGCCACTCGCCGTCGTCTGAGGGTCAGCAGTATGCCCTCAGCGCTGCCGCACTCCATCACACGGTTATTCTGTACATCCCCTGGAAAACTGATGAGTGCTAGTCCGGGAGTTCACACTGGAGTTGTGCCCCAAGTTGATGACTCGGAGAACAAGAACTCCGCCAGCTACTCAGTCAAGACGGAATTGAATTTGGGTGTTCCGTAATGGTCTTGCCATTACTGCCCTAACTGACACTGGTACCCAAGTTTACAATACGTTTTACGCTTCAGCCTTGTCTGAAAAAAGCTCTCACACCTAATATGCTTTCTGCAGTGCGACTGGCCAACGGAAGCAGAAGATCAGTTTTTGGTATTTGCATTTGCCCTCGTTACTATTGCAGTCCACCACACTTCAGTCATCTTTGCCGTGCCAGATGCTTGCCCACACAATGTAATTCTTAGTATTGGTTTCCTAACCACTGACTTTTTTCTGATCGATTGTTTCATCGGTGTTTTGTGGTTCGAGTTGCCTTTGAGCTCTGATGTCGCGTCTACTAGTCGCACACGGCTCTAATCCCAGGAGCTTCTACGGCTGCCTCCCCAGGCTGTTACGCACGTCCTTATGTCGCTATTTTCGTCACTCCTCGGTGAAGACTACATGGTGGCTGCCCTCACTGATTCGCTTCTTACCCGCGCTGCCCACAAATTGTCGGTTCAACGTTTCCCACAAGAAGTTTACAGATTTGTTGCGCTCTGCTCATACTTTCGACGCTTTGCCATCAATTTCGCGGACATGGCTCGGCCACTCATGCATCTCTTCAAAAAGAACGTGGCTTTCTCTGAGATCAGGACCAAGAATATTGCTTCACGTCACTGATTTTCACCTTCACGTCACCACCTGTATTTGCTCAAATTGATCCAGCGGCTCGAACAAAGCTTCACACTAGTGCAAGTGACCATGGCATTAGTGTTGCACTCACTCAGCTACAGAGTGGCACAAACCGTGCAGCCTACACTATACATATTTTATTAAGCTGTCCCAGGATAGGAAGAACCTCAATAAGAAACGTCAAATTATAAAAGCTTCAAACAAAACAGACAAAATAGAACTGGCAGAGCTTTCAAAATTCATCAATAGGCGTAAGGTATTCGACGTAGGAGGTATAACATGGACAGAAATAAACATGCCTTAAAGAATGGAGGAGTGGTGAAGAGCTAACATAGTATAGGGAAACGCCGGATGTATGCATTAAGGGACAAAGAAGGCAATAACTACGAATATGGATATGATAGTTGAAGTAGTGGGCGAGTTTTACTGAGATCTGTACACTAGCCGAAAAAACCACGAACATAACGTAAGAACTAACATTAATGCAGATGGCAGCCACCAATAATGACACAAGAAGTTAGGGAAGCCTTAGAGGGAATGCAAAGAGCCAAAGCTGCTGGTGAGTATAAGGTAACCTCAGATCTGCTGAAAGATGGAGGGCAGATTGTGTTAAAAAAGTGGCTACTCAACCATAATCATGGAAGAATGCTAGCTTCATCATAATTCTTAAGAAGGGGGACGACAAGGACTTGAAGAATTGCCGGCCGATCAGCTTGGTCTCCGCCGTACACAAGCTATTTACAGAGGTAATTGCTTGCCAAATAAAGACAAGATTAAATTTCCATCAACCAAAGGATCAAGCGAGATTTCGTACAAGCTACTCAAGAATCAACCACAATATTACTATAACCCAGGAAATAAAGAAATACCGAGAATACACCCTGGCACTATACATAGTCTTCATGGATTACAAAAAGGCATTTGATTCAGTAGAGATATCAGCAGTCATGTTGGCACATTGCGGAATCAGGGTGTCGACGAAGCATATATGAACATTCTTGAGGAAAGTTACAGCGCATCAACTTCCACCACAGTGCTTCATAACGAAAATGACACAATTTCAATGAAAAAAGGTGTGAAACATGGGAATACAATCTCCCCAACGCTATTTACCACGTGGTTACAGGAAGTTTTCCGGGGCCTAGAATTGGAAGATTTAGGAGTATGAGTTAATGGAGAGTATCTTAGTAACCTGCGCTTCAGGCATGGTATTGCATTGCTGAGTAACTAAGGGGACAAATAACAAATGATGGTTACTGAGTTAGACAAGGGGAGTAGAAAGGTAGGTCTTAATATGTAGAAAACAAAAATAATGCGCAATAACCTCGGAAGAGAATAGCGTTTCGAGATAGGTAGCGGTCCGCTTGAAGTTGTAAAGGAGTAAGTTTAGTTGGGACTAGTAATAAACGTGGAGCCAGCCACAAAATTGAAGTAACCAGCAGAAGAAGAATCTACTGAAGCACGTTCGGCAAGCATTTTCAAATCATGACTGGCCATATTTGTGCACTATGCTCTTTACAAGTATTATCTTACCTTCGTTTTACTTGGTATCGTGGGTTAGATCTGCGATTAAGCACGTCTGTAAAAAAGAGCATTTGATAACTCAAAGGACAAAAAAAATAATTTTTAAAGGAGAGTTTATACATGTTCAGATAGAAGCGATAAACCATATGACGTCGAATACCTAGTTGTACGGAGCCGGCATAGGTTGTGTGAAACCAGCAAATAAGGACTCGCACGTCATTGCATCTGCAAGGTGCCGTACAAATAAACAAGTAAGTAAGCGGAGAAACAAGGAAACAAAAAACGGAGTACCTATTGCGGTTTAGGTCGGTCCTGATCTTTAACATATATGTCTTTAAAAATATCCCTTAACTCTAATTCAGGTTATCGCACTTGCTATGATAATTCGTATAGAGTATAATGATTTTAAAGGAGAGTGAACGCGTTGACGACGCAAGAATTCAGAGAAAAGCTGTAAGGTTTATTTACTCTAAATACTCACGTACTGATTCTCCCTCACAAATAATGCTTGCTAAAAAAATCCCCAGCCTTGAATCCAGGAGAAAGTGCTTCCGTCTTGATTTCCTTTCTTCACTAAGTAAAGGTGCATTGTCCATTGACCCATCTCCGTTCTTGTCACCGTTACAAACAAAACCTACTAGGCACCACAACCCGAATGCTTTCGCCCCATATTTTGCTGCTACTGACACCTTCAAGTACTCTTTTTTTCCGCGTACGATACAAGAGTGGAATGAATTACCCTCTGTATAAGTGCCTTGTTTGCTTGTATTGTTTGTATTTTTGCATTTTATCTTCTTGTGCCCCCCTGCTTGGACCTAACCATGGTCTGTAGTATGTATTAAATAAATAAAAAAGATAAATCACGTCAAAAATTCCGTCACGATGCATCTGCGACAGATGCCCACAATCCCAGTACTCCCAAGTAACACTGGTTTGGCTGTGGGTCCCATCCACAACTCCCGGACTTTCCACCAAGCTTTTGTCACGGTACCAAGGTCCTTACCGCGTACTGGAGCAGACACCTCCTGTAAACTACGTCATCGAGCCGGCCGACTCATTGCCCAATCATCGCTGCCGAGGCCGCGAAACAGTTCACGTTACGCGACCTAAACCCCACGACGACACACCCAAGCGTCTTTTCCTTAAGTCGCCAGAATGGCTCCTTTTTGTGCACGCCGAAAATTGTACCGGTGCCCATCGGCGCCATCTCTGTGCCAGCGAGAGAAAGACGGTGATGTTCGTGTGTCGTGCGTTCGGCCTCCCGTTTTTCTGGGCTCCAGCAGTCTTGCTTGCCGTCGCGCGTTTCTTGCTCAAACTCTACTCTTCTGAAGAACATACTTGTTACACTATCAATAAACTATTTATGTTTTTAGTTTGTCAATCAAAGAATTTTATAGTATTTAAACAAGATTTTGTGGTAATAGATGCATACAAAATGCTTTACAGTCACTACATTCGTATTTGGAGTATTTCTTGGAGGTGTGTCCGGCCTCTTCAAATAAATTTGCCTATGTAAATGGCTTAAAACGTATTTTTTGAAAATAAAATGTTGGAGCTTAGTACGTTAAACTAACCTGCACGGTTTTCTGCCTCCTTAATCGTCACCTGTTCTTGACTAGTCGAAACATTCTGGATGGTTCACAAAACGCTGGCTCATAACGCGATGCATTTATTGACGCGGAAATAACCCATCGCGTAATGACCAGTTATGCTTTCCAACGTAAAAAACAACAAAGTGAACTAATTTCTTTAAGGCATGTTGTTGGCCATTGGTTCTTCACCGTTATTTAAAATTTATCGGCGTACTGTAACATGACCTGCTGGGGATGGTACCACCGACGTCACAAATGTGTGAAACCTGCTAGCGTTAAAAATACGACTGTGCCCTAAACAGCTTACTACAACGCTGAATAGTATCTAACTTCTCCTGGAATACACAAATGGCGTCTTCTTTCAAATTTAATTTCGACATTATGGCAGCAGATCACATTGACAGTGGCTGCTTATAGTTGCTGGCGAGATGAATTCATATGAGCATAGGGAATGCTTCTAATAGTGTAGTGTGACATTGTTCTGATTTTTGTGCTCGTATACAAATAGGAAATTTTGTTTTGCTGTCAAAAATAGAGAGAGAGGATTAAGTGGGGTCAGGCATCCCTCTTTTTTTTTTCTTCGGGTTGTACTTTGCGCCGTGCAAGTCAATTACAAATGAATCAGGACCAACTCGGACGGATGTGCATTCAGTTTTTCCGGACCATAAAATAATGAACCTTGGGCATCTGCCTAACCTTGTTGATCAATTAACAGGCAGGGGAGGCTTGAAAGTCGGGCTTTCCTATGGACTTGAGTTCACTCCTTATTTGTGACCTTGTTGCAAGGCGCACAATCGCCGTAAGCTAAAAAAGCAATACAAAATGACAAGCAAGGCAAAGCAGGTCGTTCAGACCCTAAAACAGATATGATTTCAGCTCTGCCAGCTCGGCTTAGCACTGTCGCACACTCATCGACTCACAGCAGCTGAATATGGAGCAGCGCTCATGCTCTTTCTTTACGATAAATCAAAATAAGTTTGCTAGAACAGCGAGAGGTTCGATCATTGATAAAGCGTTTACTACCACCTCTATTACCATCATCAGTGAGTTAAATTTCAGGCTAGGCAAACAAAGACAGAATAGATTGCTCTAACTTAGAGTTTCTCTTCAGTGGTCGTTTTCTCTGCAATGCTAAAGAGCAAGCCGCGAAACTATCGCAATAGCGGCTTGCACCGCTTAGACCTTGCGTGGTAGCAAGACGCGGAGCACTACTTCATGACAAAAACGTATAAGAAATTTTGTTTTTTTGATTGTATAGGAAACAATCGGCAGATAATGCTTTAAAATAGAGCTGGGATCACTGTTCAGGACTTCAGAATGCTTTTAGAGATTTACTTAGGCTTCACTCTCGTGACCTTTGATAACAGTACTTTGCGAAAAATTGGAACAGCTTTGCGTAGATGCAGTGTCGCATTTAATTAGGTGTGGGACATGCATGGCTTTGTTTGTGGCAACCGTCCCATAATAATTGTTGTTGGCAGTGAATAGGTGTGAAAACAGCATTCTTCATAGGGACAAGTTGCTTCTTGCCACGTGTTCAGTATTCTTACTGGTTGTTACGAAGTAGGAGAGTAGTTGAGCGGATGGTGTTGATTTTAGTGATTTAGCGGCATTTAGCGCGACATCTCAGAAACTTTTCATCTGTTGGGACAAGGGTTGTCGTTCACACGCCTGCAGAAAGGCAATTTTCATACCCAGTTGCAGTTTTTAGATGACAAGCTTGCACTGTCACACTCGCATGTATGCTGTGTTTATAAGACATGGTCATGCCATTCGTTGCTGTCGTTTTATGCGAAGCATTCGGAGACATTGAAACTTTCTTTATATTCCAAGTTTATAAAAGGCCTCCTCAAATATTCGTGCGTTCGAGCAGCCCTTAAGAGTTTTTATCAGCAAGTGCAACGGCTGCGATCGTCAGTGTATTGAGACACTATTTTAGTGGCTATACCACGGAGTCGTAGTTGCGGAAGGTATAGTACCTGGGCCGGAAAAAAAGCCGCACAAAGAACCAATACGAGACCTGAGCTGATATCCACAAACTAAAAGTGGCGTATAACCGTAAAATAGTTGCGACTAAGAGAGTGTACCAATCGCCTTTTGAGTGCCGAGTGGGCTATCGAAGCTTTGGAAGCTTATTCGCAGGGAGGTTAAAAAAAACAAATTGTGGCATCAATCACACTAGGCGTAACGTAAATTATGCAGAGTGGGTAGTATAACAATAGCCATTCAGCTGTGGGAAATCATACGTTGGCCAAGCGGGCATGTGTGTCAACCAGTGGACCGGTGAGCATGAGTTGACGCCCTCAAACGTTAAGGCCACGCATATTCCTACACACTGTGCAGTGTGCAGCTGTATGCCCTTGTTTGCTGGATTGAAGATGCCGAGAGGGAACAGGGAACCGATTGCCCGCATGCTGTTGGAGACGTTGTATGTAAAAATGAAGGGCGCATGTAACGTTAGTCAGACGTTAGTGCGTTCGCGGGGCTGCAAATTCAAATTGTTTTGACGCAGTATGCAGTGGACTTTGCGGGGATGAGCTTCGCGATGTATGCACAGCCGCGCTTATCACGTAAAATCGACATATTTTGCCAAATTCTCTAATAAAAAATTCACTTCGTTTTCAGCGCCCATCCCGTATACTTGTTTCCTGTGTCCCGTATTTTGGCGCTGTGTTTTATTTTCAAATGATTACGAAAGGATAGTTGTGGGAAACTCCGGAAACTCCGACAGCCCGGGATTCCTTAACTAGCACCTAAGTCTAAACAGATGGGTGTGAAGCATTTTTACCTCCATAAAAATGCAGTATCCTTGACCGGGACCTCCTAGGCCCAGCCGAGTACCATATTCACTGGATCATCTTGGCAGTAAATGCATACAAAGAAGCGTTCCCTCAAGCAGGCGCATTATGCGCGCCATGTTCGCCACCCTCATGAGCAGCCCATTTGACCTCATTAATATTAAACATTAAAAACGTTGGTTTCTACGGCGACTCTCAAGAGGAATTACGATTTGCTTGTTATATCTGTTATTTTGATTCAACGTGTTTTGGAACGAAGTTTATTATGTGTGAATGACCAAGGCAACCGATAGGAGTAAGGTTATTCTGACTTAAAAAAAAAAAAAAGCCGTCAGACACTGTGAATTTGATGCAGTTATGGGGGAAGCACTTTTCTCTTGTCTTGATACCACCAATCATGCGAGCTGGACACTCAGCTTCCCCACGCCTCTGACTCGTCGAAATGCAATCTAATCGCTGACGTTTTCAAGTGTACCAGAGATGGTCAACATCTGATGGCCGTTCTTTGAAGCGCTTTAGCAATATAAGGTATACAGAGCTCAAACCAGTGTGCTTAGATTTAGGTGCCTGTTAAAAAACAGCAGGCTGTCGAAAATTCCGGAGCCCTTCAAAAAAGCGTTTTTCGTAATCATATGGTGGTTTTGGGACGTTAGACCTCTACAATTATCAGTAAACATTCTTTGAACAAATCAGACCACATCGATATGACAAATTAGACTCGGCACGAAATGAGTACTATATGGGAACAGTTTATTCAGTTTGTTCTCAAAATATTTCTTTCATGTTAAAAGGAAGCATATATTTCTGCTCGTAAAAGGTTTCAGAAGAAGAGCCAGATATTGAACCCATGTACACACTTACGGAAACTTTGATTGCACATATCGCGGAAATAAATATACATATCCCAAAACCTTTTGCGCAAGAATAGTGCGTTTCTTTATAAAATATCTGCCAGAAGCCAGCCGAAATAACTACTTTATTCTGAAGTTATGAGACAAAGCCCCTGTGTTGCATTTCACATGCCACGATGTATTAATACTATGAATAACATTCCTAAGGTATTACGTCTTAAAACCACGGTAATGATTTTGAGGGACGCCGCTTTTGATGGTTATTTTTGACGATTACGAGCTATTTATTGCACACCGAAATCTAAGCAATTCAGCATCTGAAATGTCGTCTGCATCAGGAAATCTGTATGAAGACTTGCCATTATTGTAGTAAAAGAGAATCTTACCCTCCATTCCTTGGCTATCTCTTCTACTTTTTCCTTAGAGTCGACACGAAGATCAAACAACTTCTGTAATGAAAAGGAAAAAAAAATCTTCAAAAGGAAGGCACACTCTAAATACTAGGCTAATTAATTAGAAATAGAATCAAGGCCGCTAAGGAAAATCACTTTTGGAGGGCCGTTTTGGCGCATATAAACGAGGATTACAAAGTTCAGCCCACGCCTCACAGCAAGGGGTAAGTGATATATATATATATATATATATATATATATAAATATATATATATATATATATATATATATATATTTATATATATATATATATATATATATATATATATATATATATGTATATATATATATATATATATATATATATATATATATATATATATATATATATATATATATATATATATATATATCCGTAGGGAAGAAGACGCACGTACGAAGTGATTTTATTGACGTTTCAACCACGGGTCCGGCCTTCATTATTGCTGATGAAGGCCGGATTTTACCCGGACCCAGCATCACTTTTGTTTTTGGTATATATATATATATATATATATATATATATATATATATATATATATATATATATATATATATATATATATATATATATATATATATATATATATATATATATATATATATATATATATTTGCTTGCAATGAAAATTATAGCAGGTTTCGTATACACGCGTCGAGGAAAATAAATTCAATCAAGAGCAGAGTAATGGGACGGCTCGTCAACACACCCACTCTAGGCATCTTAATTTGAAATTCTTTTTTAATGAGCAGGGTTGCTCAATGCTGCTATATCCGAGAATCTTCACCTCCCGAACGAATGCCTGACATCCACTAGAGTCCAAGTGGTCAGCTAAGTGCCTTTATTCTACTGTTTTTATGCTGAAGGCATGCTCTGTAAAAGGCCAGTTGGACACCACCTGGTGTGGCCAATGCAGGCTATCCCTGATGCAGTGGTATGTCATGAACGATGGCAAATATGCATTTTGCATAAGGTAGAAGCTGTATTTTTTCGCAAGCTCACCGTCATATGCGAGAGCAAAGTTGGGCCAGCTTGTTAAGGGCAGAAAAAAAAAAACACTTCAGGGTGGTGCCTAATCGGTACCTTCTGGACGTTATTCGAAACCCTGTGTATATAGGTACGACAATAAGAGCACGTTTCTTTTGAAAATAGTGGTTGTGGGTCATGTTTATGCGTTCTTTGCACTTCTGTAACCGGCTCTCAGCTACAGCTGTGACAACTGTGGGTGGATAGCCTGCAACTAGCAGCATGGATTCTTTTGCATCAAAGCTATGTTGCATCACGTGTCGGCACGGTTCTTTTGAGCGAAGATTCAAGGCAATGTAGTGCATCGGATCTTTTTGCTGTCTGAGATCGAAACTAGTTTCAAGATTAAAAAATCAGGCCGATTCTACGTACGTGTTTTGGGCACAGTCATCTTTTTTTAATGTTAAAAAAAGGGGCCCACTAGCGAAAATAGGCAATTAATCACATTTTGAACCTTTTTCTTGTAAAAACTGCCTTCATTACAAATAGATTGTATCATAAACTCTGCAGAATACTCATATTCTTATGTATAAATAAGGAGTGAGTGAGTCGATTTTGGTTTACTTTAGAAATTTAACTTCAAACTTTTTCCTAATTCACCTATCCCCTTCTACCCCCGCCTGTTTCTGCAAGTATTATTCTTCTTTCGTGCGCTCAGCGCAGACCACTTCACTCTCCCTAAATTCTCGCCTTACACTTCCTGGTGTAGTACTTGAACACGTTACCTATGGAAGCACACTCGTTTTGACCGGGGGCTTCAATTTAGCAGGCGCTTTTCAATAAGCAGTGCTGAAATGCTGTTTTCACAACTTCAAATGCTCCCGAATATGTCGATATTTAGGGGTAACTTATTTTGTTAGAATAACATAGTCTCCAGGCTGCATGTGTGGTATATTGCTGTCGTAGATTTTATCAAAGTTTCGCTTCATTATGTTTCTGCACACTTTTTTTTCTTTAACATTCTTCCTGACTTCAGTAAGTAGGAGATTTTATAGAAGGCCTAGTTCGTTATGTGCAAGAAGGATGGGTGCTGTCCTGGAGGTAGCGAACTGAGGACTGCAGCCTAAGCCAGTGGTGTACGATCAGTTATGGTTTTTCCCAGTGGCCTCAAGACAAGACTTACAACTGCCTTTGTAGGGCTGATATGTAGTAGATGATATCCACGGTCTGCTGGGAAATGAAGTTTGATTTATTGCGGTCAGTCCTTTTATAGAATGGCTGTCAACTTGTTATAAAGGCACGGCTGCTTGCGTGGTTGATAAGCGATAAAATGTACATGTGACGTCGGTACATAACACTTCTTCTATCTAGGATTAGTTATACAAAAATATAAAGGCTTCTTTATAGGCTATTCATTAGTGCCATAACGCCGGGCAGGCCTTGCAATGCGTGTTTACTTCCACGGCGTGATCGTATCTTGCATAGTTGGCATGCTCCAGGCTTTCCTATAGCCCCTCTGCACTCATCAGCTGCTGCTGTGGCCGTCTTGCACTTGGGATCTCAAGCAAGTTGACGTCTCCGGCTGGGGCCGTGGTGTCGCGGGAAAAAGCTCGGTGCGGCAGTCTACCCCGGTATCCTTGTCTGCTTTGCACCTAGTCCGGGCACTTCTCAGTTGGTTCCCATGTCGGTGATGGTGCTCGCAGCTATCCAGTTGAACCGTGTACGACACCGGGTCTCTGATCGCCACCACTCTGGCATCTGTCCACCCGGGACCTCGAGTGAAGCTTTTAGAGTAGACAGTGTCACCAACACAGTACCTCTTTGTTTCTGGAAGGTAAACTTCAGGCGCATTTTGTCAGTCCAGATGAAGGTGATCCAGAGCCGTTCTCAGCCTTCGCCACATACCGTATTTTTGCGCGTATAACCCGCCCCTGCATATAATCCGCACCCCCACTTTCAGCTCACCGAGAAAGAAAAAAAATCATCGCGTATTGCCCATTTGATATACATTTCATAACATTTGATCGCACATTTGATATACAGGAAAGGCTGTACAAAAGCTACTGCTCAAGCAACATAGCACATATGCACACAGAAAAAGCTTTATTTAGCAAGCAGAATACGCTGTCTGCAAGGCCAGTCACGATTCACTCCCCGTCGGTGCTCTCGCTAGAGCTATCACTTGAGCCGCAGTCCTCACTATTATGCACAAGGTCATCTTCGGTTCCATCCATGCATGTTGTTTGTGATGCAGCATTTCTTGAAACTTTTTCGCACCATCTCACCTGGAATGGCCTTCCATGCCTCGACAATCCACTTGCAGAATAGGACAATATGAGGCCTTCGGACTTGTTCTGTCGGCGTCAAGTCGTAGCAACCTTCGGCCATCCACTCGGTGTAATAGCGCTTGACATGCGCTTTGAAGGGCTTGTTAAGCGACACATCTAGAGGCTGCAACATTGACGTCATTCCACCGGGTATAAGAACTATGTCGGTGCCGTTGCGTGAAAGGCGGTCTTTCACTTTCTCAGTTGTGTGGCCGCGGAAAGAGTCAAGAACGAGCATGGACCTCTTTGCGAGCATCGCACTGGGCCTCTTCTCCCATACCATCTTGATCCAGTCTACGAACAAGTCACTGTTCATCCACGCGTTCTCGTGTGTGCGCACCACCACACCGGCCGGCAAATGAACCTTTGGTAGAGTTTTCTTTTTCAAGATGACGTACGTTCAAAGTTGCGTGCCGTCGGCGAGGGCACAAAGCAAGACTGTGATGCGCAGTTTCGTGTTACCACCGGTCAACCCGCTCACCGAACTGCTGCCCGTTGATTGATTGATTGATATGTGGGGTTTAACGTCCCAAAACCACTATATGATTATGAGAGACGCCGTAGTGGAGGGCTCCGGAAATTTAGACCACCTGGGGTTCTTTAACGTGCACCCAAATCTGAGCACACGAACCTACAACATTTCCGCCTCCATCGGAAATGCAGGAACTGCTGCCCGTCTTCTCAATCATTGCGTCCAACGGCATTTCAAAATAAACAGTAGTTTCATCCGCATTGCCGATTTGCGAGAAATTGTAATTGGGCTGCTTTCGCAGGCCAATTACATATCTCTGGTACTTGAGCAGCTTCTCCTGATAAGAAGCCGGCAAGCGTTGACATATTGTAGTCCCCCGTCTGATTGAGAGCCCTTGCCGCTTCATAAAGTGGTGCAGCCATCCGCGGCTCGCACGGAACTCGTGAGGTAGGCCTAGCTCCCTCGAAAGTCGCCGCGCTTCCACTTGGGCCATCTCGGTCGATACGGCGTGACCCCTGCTTCTCAAATCTTCGATGAACTTTACTAGCTCCACCTACCGCTCAAAATGGGCACCGGTCTTGGGGCCACGAAACGACCTACGGTCACAGTGCGCGGCTTGTAGGCTCTCTTTCTTCTTTCTCCACAGTTGCACGCAGGACTCGTCCACATCGTGCCGTCTTCCCGCTTCGCGATTTCCAGATTCCTCGGCGACGGCGATGATCTTAAGCTTAAGCTTTTGCTGTGCCGTGAAGGCCTGCCACCGTGCGCTACTCATGGTGCCAGAACTGATCGACTTAGGCTTGGCGAAGGGGTCGAGATAGGGAGAACTAGCGGTATCAGCGAGGTAAAGAGTGCTCACACTCGGCGACAACTTGACAGCACTACCCCTTTTAGTACACACCACTCTGAAAAAAACAGAACTGAAAGCATCCCTGCTACCGCGTTAAAAAGTAGTACATTAATTTACTGATAATATCTCTATAGGCACTATAACATCTCATTTGCCTTGCTGAAAGAAATACTGCTTTATTTATTATAGAACTTACTTTATTTATTATGGAACTTTCGTAGACACACCACCTTTTCGGCAAGCCCTTTCCAAAGTAAACATGGCGTCCGTGACGTAGGGACATGTGGAGGGTCACTGAGTGGCCGCGAACGTCCCAAAAATATACTTGTGGTGTGACAGTGAGATTTTACACTGAACAAACGAATTGTCTCTCCCCAATTGTTTTTCTAAATGCTTCAACGATGCAAGCAAACGAAACCAAAATCGGCCGCAAGCTGCCGTGCTACTTGCGGAGCAACACGAATTTGCGGAAACCGCCTCCGTAGCCTTCGCTACACTGTTAAGAGGCTTCACAGCACAACACGCATTGCTGTGAAACAGCCCCATAGAAAAAACCCCGCGTATTATCCGCACCTCCACTTTGCCACTGAAGTTTTTGGGTTTTTGGTGCGGGTTATACGCGCGAAAATACGGTAATCATTTTTGGTGGTGATTTTTTTGTGACAGAATGCGGCATGTTGGGCTGTTTAATCAGGAACCACGAAATGTTGCACTGTGTTGATCCTTCGTGTTGCTTTTTGAAGCCTCTTTGACTTCCCTTACTATCCTCTCGGCTATGTCATTATTGGTGGGGTGATGAATAAGGTGCACTAAAAACAATAAGCACTTCATTAGACTTCAAAAAAGCTTGTATTTATGTGCTTGTGAAGGCAGTTCTATCACCAGAAACAATAACGTCTAGCACGCCATGTGTTGGAAGCATTTTTTTAAGCTTTCAACGATGGCAGCCTTCATTTGTGACACGATTCCAACCTCGGCCGAGTTGCTGTATGCATCGACCACGATAGCGAATACATATTTCTTGACTGTACCCGCGAAATCCATGTCCAGACGACTGCAAGTTTGGACTGATTTGACGCAAAAGTAAACGGGATCCTTCCGGTCGCTTTGTCGATTTCTCTGACATGGCTGGCTATATTGTACAAGCTTTTCAATTTGGCGATCGATTTTTAGGCACCACTTGAGCGCTCTAGCTGCTGCTTTCGTAGCACTCATCCCCAGGTGATTTGCATGTAGGAGCTTGAGTATTCGCTCACTTGCGGCTTCAATAATTATCCCGCAATTTCCCCAGATTGCGAGATCCTGGAGCAATGATAACTTGGTCCTCCTCACATCGTGTGCCGTAAACACGTTGTCTGGTGTCGAAGGCCAATAATTTTGGAGCCATCATTCATATTGGTCAAGATGCTATCTATTTTGATCAGCTTGACAATTTCCGGTGACTGTAACGATTGACACGTGACACGTTCCAGTAAAAGCACGTCTCCAGGTGGTTGTGGTTCGCTCTTGTCCTACCACGTCAATTTTGGTAGTCGGCCACTCGATCAACCGGCAATGATAGTACGAGGACATACGCAGCCAGCAAGATAGGCAGACCAACAGATACTCTCTAAATGGCTTTATTTCGCCATCAAATGCTTCTGGCGTAATAATTAGTGTCTAATCTTTTGTGTACTAACATTGTATGTGAAAGGCATACAAGCAGAGGCGTAAACTGAGGCCATTTACTATGAATTTCGTTGAAACCGATCCCTCTCTGCGTGTTAGGTGATGCCAACGAACGGAACATTTGAACCAATAGGGCGTCTACAGAAGCATTGTCTCCAACCTGTTCCAGAGGAGCACGTCGAGGTACTGTAGGCATCATAGTCTGCCAACACTGCCCAGGTGGCGTTCACCCTACTTAAAACGAAGTGTAGCCTGCCTCCGCAATAAGCTCTGATAGAGTTTCTGGGGTTGATTTCGCAGACCACAAATGCAGCCTGCAATTGTGACGCGCTCTACGCGCCTATTTCATTTGGTGACGATGAAGCTCTGTGCTTCGTATTTCGGGGTCTGTTTGCGTGTGCAGAGTAGTGCAGCTTTGATATTCAACAATGATTATCTCCGCCATCTATTGATATGCGTGCAATGATGCCGACTACGAGTACTGATACATTAGGCGCTGCAAAAATACAATGGGGTCAACCCGCCAATGTCGCGCGAGTGAGTTCTGTGCAGCGATAACATGCCAGGGGGGATAAGGAGGCCTTCGTGCATTTAAGGCACAAGCTGAGAACTGCTTTTCTCGCGTTTGGGAAGTTGAGCACATTGCGGCCCAGCTGGCTGCCCTAAAGACACCTATGGAGGAACAAAATGATCGTATCTTCATCAAAGCGACCTATCAGCTGGATGCTACTCGCCAACCCGACGTTGTGTGCCACGCACACATTCACAGGCCGACCGCCGACCCACAAATGACGCTTATTCGCTGCAGCAGACCGTGAATTCAAAAACTATTGCATGAAAACCTGTTCTGTTTCACTTGCACGGTGCTTCACGGACGCTGTGGTTCGTGTGAATTGCGCGATGCACATGTACAGCAGTGAGCACTCTTAGGGTGAACACGGGAGCGCATGGCCGCGCTCAGCGCAGCGCCAGCTAGCTCGTAGGCGCGCATTGAAGCATATCGACGCATGGGGGCACGCACGTGTACACACGGGAGCTGCTTTACGTCGTCGGCTGCAACGCTTGAGCGCGCCATTCAAGAATAACAAACCACCGTTCTCGCTTCTCTGCAGTACAGCAAGAGCGACATGCTCGTGTGGACCTGCGCCACTTGGATTCTATGCTCGGCTGTGCCGGCTGCACTGGTGCTCCGCAGTGCGCTGCCACGATGAGCCGTGTTCACCTTAACAGTGCTCACCGCTGTACGTTATAACGAAATGGCGCACGTGACGCTCTTGGAGTGAACTCACACAGCAGATGCGGTCAGAACAAACCAAACAACATACATTTATTGAACTGGTTTCTGGTCGACGATATCGTCAACTGAATTATTATAACATCAATTGTGATCAACACGCTAAACAGCCTTACACAATATTACGCAACGCTGAACAACATAACAAACACAATGACACACACAGGGGGGCTTCGACAACGCCTGACTCACCACAAGGGCCCCCGGCAAATGACCCACGGAGCCATGCACCAGGGACCCACGCGAGAGACAACCGTTCTCGCTACCACCCCACGCCAAAAAAAGACTCGCTCAATTTTCCCGAGCCGCCACCAAGGCTTGCCGCCAAATGCCACCACCGGCGCTACCGCTACCGATCTAACCATGATAATGACAGTGGTGATGAACGCTCGTGAACACAACGCCACCTACCACTCAATAGTTGTGACCCAGAAATACGGCCTTTGCGTGAGACAGGTGCGCCACGCGGTGCAAAAAACTTTACAGGGGGGGGGGCAATGTCAGCACCTTCACAACGCGTAGTGTCTGCGGAAAATGTATACAGTCGCGAGTCATTCATTGTCGTGGCATAGAAGATGCGCTACTAGTTGTCAACATGGGTGCACCAAGATATAACAGTGCTGCAGTGACTAAACGCCAATCGACATTATATATAAATGTGTAACAAACATTGAACTACTTTTATGAAGTTAATTGGTGTGATTGGCTCCAAGCAGTATCTACACTTTCGATGGCCAGCCCCATGAGGTGCCGGCCATCGAAAGTGTAGGTCAAGTGTTTTAGTGATAGTTTATGTGAGTGCGTAAATATACAAATGTCACAAAACGAGCGCCCAAAAAAGGGCACGCCGCCAAGCTCTCACGACGAAGCGCCAGAGAGACGCCTCGAGGTCAACGATAAAGAAGAAAACAAGCATCCAAAGACTCCCCGGCACGCGTCTCTCTCTCTCAGAAGCGTAGGTTCGCCGACGAACCTCCTCACATTGGGGGCCGAGCAAGCCCTGGAAAGTTCTCGATGGAAAGGGGCGTGGTGATGCAGGGTTGCGTCATCTGTCGCGGACGGCCCTCGAACCGTCTCGCGCTTTCACCAGCCTTCACTGCGTATCGTGCCGACGAAATGATGAGAATTTTTAGAATCTCGCTTGGAAGCAGAGATGAAAGATCAGGAGAAGAACAGAGTATGCGCCAGAGTGCATAGGGTGTTCCACCATGTCGTCAGCGAAGGTTTTGTCTTAAGTGACAAAGCAGGAGAAGAAGGAATATTGCACCAGAGTGCGTGGGGTGTTCCACCTTGTCGGCGAAGCCTTTTGTCCTCAGTGACAAAGGAGGAGAAGAAGAGGATTTCCACCTGAGGGGTGAAAACTTGAGCTACAGGCAAGAGTGTGTGTCTACCACCAGCGGGCGAAGACGCGTGGCAACAGCTGCGCGTGGGAAGCCGACGTGCTACCGGTGAAGAAGTTTAGTACTTGGAGAGCAGCCAATTAAAACGCGAGGTTTCCTGGAAGAAAAACTTCGGGGGCAGTGGAACGACAACAACTTTGGACTTTGAGTGAGTGATTCTCGAAAGAGTATCATTCATACTTTTGTTCCAAGGACTTTGGACTGAATGAGTTTTAGAACTCTTTAGTCTTTGATTGTCTTGATTTTTCGATGCATACGACTGCATTGTAGTGCGTATTGTTGTTTGTATCCGTTGTTTCGAGTGTGGCTGATTGTACTGTATAGTACGTTGTTTGATTGGTGACATGTTGTATTTAACTATTGTCGAGTGTGCATACTTATGCATCGTTTTGATCTGCCATAATTCCGAGGAAAAGGGGATCCTGGGGGTTGAGCTAATGCTGGGTGATTGGACCTTTAAGGCCCCCCAGCGGTGGCAACACACCCCTTTGGCCCTGGCTTCACGTAGACGGCACCCCTGGGCTGACCCACCCAGGGGAAATCGGCAGTCGCCTTTTCCTATCACTCTCTTCCTACATCTTCGTCTTTATCTCTCTCTTTTTATCTGTCCTGTCATCTTCTCTTTTCCGTTTACTTCCGAATTTCCTGGCGGCGAGGGTTAACCCTGTGTAGTTACCCAACCTTGGGTAGTTATATTCGGTTATAGCGGCGATGCATGGCTGGCGTCTCCAAGTGTTTACTAGTCAACCTTGTAGCGTCCCCTTGTTGGGCTCGGTGGTGGGTGGCCACCATCGCCGCCGAACTTTATAGCATTTTTATGGCAAAAGCTTTTCCCCTCCTTCCTGATCGCTCCCTAAAAAGGTGGCGCACCGATGATACTTTCCTGCTTAACACACCAAAGCCGACATTCCCAAAGTACCATGTAATCCACAGTCAAAACGAAAACAAGACAGTCCGAGCCATTTCACCTTTCCTCGTTTCCAAAACTCTCACAGAAGCAATAGGCCCAGGTTATAAAGTGACAAAGATGGGAAGTGGCGATCTTCTTTTGGAGGTTCGTGACAACGCTCAGTATGAAAAGCTGTCTAAGCTCGTAGCCTTTGGGGAAACCCCTGTTTCGGTGGGCCCACACAGGTCTATGAACACTGTCCGTGGCGTAATTTCTGATGATGATCTTACTGAGCTTTCTGAAAGTGAGCTGCTCGAAGGTTGGCAGGACCAGAACGTGGTCAAAGTCCAACGAATAACAATAAGGCGCAACAACAAACTGATTCCTACAAAACACGTAATAATTACCTTCGGAACAAGTGACCTACCAGAATCAATCGAAACCGGCTATTGTAAGCTTCGTGTAAGACCATACATTCCCAACCCTCGTCGATGTTTCAAGTGCCAACGTTTCGGTCATGGATCGCAGAGTTGCAGAGGGCGTGCCACTTGCGCAAAGTGCGCATCCATTCAACACATATCGGACAACTGCACCTCAGAAACAACTCATTGTTCGAACTGTGAAGGAGATCACGCTGCCTACTCACGATCATGCCCCGCATGGAAAAAAGAAAAACAAATAGTAGAACTCAAGGTTAAATTCAATCTCACATTCCAAGAAGCACGCCAACGTTTCGCAATACACAACCCATCTTATCCCTCCTTTGCAGATGTGACGCGCCGGGGCGCCGCGCCACATGCCTCGGCACCCGCGAATGTCGCACAGTGTGTGGCCGCGGTCGTGCCGCCAGCGCCCCCGGCCGGAGCAGCCTGTACTGCTCCGCCACTTGACAAACAGGGCCGGCAGACCCCGGTGTCTGCCGAACCTGGGACCACTGCAGGTGCAGTTAGGTCCAAAAGTTCAGTGAATGTGCCTGCCCAGCAGGCACCATCCACCACCTCACAAGAGGTGATGGATACAAGTCCCACTCCTCCGGCGCCTCAGACGCCGAAGGATAGGCGCAACTCCTTGGAGCGCGCCAAAAAAGAAAAACATCGAATCACAGGGCCCTCAAAAGGCCCTGTAAACTAACGCAACACCTCTGTACACACAGCACCACACTACATTAAAATGACACAACTTCTACAGTGGAACGTCAGAGGACTGTTGAGAAACCTCGACGATATCCATGAACTTTTACACAAACATACACCTAAGGTGCTGTGCGTACAAGAGACACACCTGAAACCTAAACACACCAACTTTTTACGTCATTACGTTATCTTTCGGAAAGACCGGAATCATGGCATTTTGCCATCCGGTGGTGTTGCCATTATAGTCAATCAAGGGATTGCATGCACACACCTACCACTACAAACATCCCTTGAGGCGGTGGCTGTTCGAGCAGTTCTTTTGAATAAGCTCGTCACCATCTGCTCTCTCTACATACCTCCACAACACCGTCTTGAAAAGCATGAATTCGAGTCCCTCATA
The DNA here is from genome assembly GCF_013339725.1 of Rhipicephalus microplus. Classification (NCBI taxonomy): domain Eukaryota; kingdom Metazoa; phylum Arthropoda; class Arachnida; order Ixodida; family Ixodidae; genus Rhipicephalus; species Rhipicephalus microplus. The sequence goes on along the minus strand of NC_051170.1, from coordinate 126,246,956 downwards.
GAGGAACTTCCAGAACCTTATATCCTCCTTGGAGATTTCAATGCACATAGCAATCTATGGGGTGACTCTCGCTGCGATGCTCGAGGTCGCCTGATTGAACAGCTACTTTTTTCTTCCGGTGCGTGCCTGCTGAATCGGAAAGAGCCAACATACTACAACATCGCTAACAATACGTACTCAGCAATAGACCTCAGCATAATATCCCCATCACTCCTGCCTCTACTTAAATGGGAAGTTATCAATGATCCATATGGTAGTGATCATTTTCCTATCGTTATCAGCTCATCAATAACAAATACATGTCCTGCACAAGTTCCCAAATGGCTCACCGATAAAGCTGATTGGGGAAAGTTTCAAAAAATGACTTTATTATCTTGGAGTGACATGGCGGCATTGAGTATACAAGATGCTGTATGCTACTTTACAGCTTTCTTGGTTGATGCAGCAGCAAAATGTATTCCCCAAACATGTGGACCGTCAAGCAAACGACGAGTCCCATGGTGGAATAATGAGTGCCGTGAAGCTCGAAAAAAACAAAATAAGGCATGGAGGTTGCTTAGAGACTCGCCCACAGCCGAGAATCTTGTAAACTTTAAGAACGTCAAGTCGCAAGCAAGGAGGACGCGCCGACAGGCGAGAAGAGAAAGTTGGCACAAATTCGTATCGGGCATTAACTCATACACAGATGAGTCGAGAGTCTGGAGCATGGTTAGTAAGGTGGCAGGACGAGAAGCACATTCGCTTCCTCTAGTGAACACACAAGGGGAGAGTTTGGAAGACCAGGCAAACACTCTCGGAGCGCACTTTGAACAGGTCTCCAGCTCAACACACTATAGCGAAGCGTTCCGACGATACAAAACCGGAATAGAAAAACAGAGATTAGAGCGCAAGCCCAGAACACATGAGGCATACAATGAACCTTTCTGTTTTGCTGAACTGCAGGCCTCACTTGCCTGTTGCAATAAATCTGCCCCAGGCCCGGACCGTGTGGCATATGAAATGTTGAAACACCTGCCCACTGAAACCCAGAAAGCTCTCCTCTCTCTCTATAATGCGATATGGTCTTCTGGCGAGCTACCCTCAGCCTGGAAGGAAGCTATTATTATCCCAATTCTAAAACAAGGCAAGGACCCGGCCTCAGTTTCCAGCTACAGGCCAATAGCATTAACCAGCTGTATTTGCAAAGTCTTTGAAAAAATGATTAACAGGCGCCTGATGTACTTCCTTGAAATTAGTGGCCTACTTGACCCATACCAGTGTGGGTTTCGAGAGGCTCGGTCCACCACTGACCACCTTGTCCGTATCGAGGCACAAATTCGCGACGCTTTTGTTCATAAGCAGTTTTTTCTTTCTGTGTTTCTCGATATGGAAAAGGCATATGACACTGCATGGCGCTTCGGCATATTGCGAGACCTGTCACATTTAGGTGTGCGGGGTAGAATGCTGACAGTTATCGAAAGCTACCTGTCCAACCGTACATTCCGTGTCCAAGTTGGCACTGTCTTATCTCGAGTATTTGTCCAAGAAACAGGAGTGCCACAAGGAGGTGTATTGAGCTGTACACTTTTCGTAGTTAAAATGAATTCCTTGCACCTGTCTCTCCCACGAAATATTTTTTACTGCATATATGTCGATGATGTGCAGATTGGTTACAAATCTTGCAACATCTCAATGTGCCAACGTCAAGTTCAACTAGGGTTGAACAAGGTATCTCAATGGGCAAACGAGAATGGTTTTATACTCAACGCGCAAAAGAGTACTTGTGTCTTGTTCAGCCGAAAGAGGGGCCTCCATCCTGACCCCGACATTGACCTGCATGGTCAACCTCTGTCAGTGAAGACCGAGCACAAGTTTCTCGGTCTCATATTAGACACTAAGCTAAGTTTCATCCCACACATCAAGTATTTAAGGGACAGATGCTTAAAAACAATGAACATTTTGAAAGTGTTGTCACACACTACATGGGGTAGTGACAAAAAATGTTTAATTAACTTATATAAAAGCCTCGTACGCACACGCCTAGATTACGGTGCTATAATCTATCAGTCGGCAACACCATCGGCCTTGAAAATTCTTGACCCTGTCCACCATCTAGGTATTCGCCTCTCTACGGGTGCTTTCCGCACCAGCCCTGTGGAGAGCCTGTACGTGGATTCGAATGAATGGTCGCTCCACCTACAAAGATGTTCCCTGTCCTTTTTGTACTTTTTGAAGGTGAAGGCAGACAAGAAACATCCTTCCCATTTCACAATTAATGATTTGTCTTGTTCTGGCTTGTTCGAGAACCGACCTTCGTTTAGGCAGCCCTACGCGCTGCGTGTAAGGAGCCTGGCCGAAGGAACAGGTGTGCCTCTTCTTGAACCCAATTTGATGGCTCCTGCAACATATCTGCCACCGTGGCAGTGGCAGCTTATAGACTGTGATGTTTCTTTTGTTGATGTCACAAAGCACGCACCACTTGCACACATACATACATACTTTTTAGAGCTACAACATAAATACACATGCCCTGAGTTCTTTACTGATGCGTCAAAGTCAAACACTTCTGTGTCATATGCAGCAATAGGCCAATCCTTTTCTGAGGCCGGCGTTCTTCATCCTAATGCAAGCATTTTCACAGGAGAAGCTTACGCAATACTGGCGGTCGTAAAACACATTAAACAGGTAAAATTACAAAAGGCGGTAATATACACAGATTCTCTAAGTGTGGTCAAAGCCCTGAAAACTCCTAAAAAACACAAGAACCCAGTGCTGGTGTCACTTTACTCACTTCTGTGCACACTTTACACATCAAAACAGCATGTCGTTGTCTGCTGGGTCCCAGGGCACCGTGAAATACAAGGGAACGTTTTGGCCGACAATCTGGCTGCTTGCGCCAATGTCACTACTGCCAATGCACCAACACCAGTCCCTGCACTTGACTTAAAACCTTTTATAAAACGAAAGCTCAGGGGGTATTGGCAGAGCATGTGGGATAAACAAACAGATAATAAACTCCATGCTATTAAGCCGCAACTAGGTTATTGGCCGCCACTATCAAAATCACGACACACGGAAGTAATACTAACAAGGCTTAGGACTGGACACACACATTCTACACATTCATTTCTTCTGTCTACCGGTGATCCACCATATTGTGAGAGATGTGGAGAGCCCCTTACGGTTCTCCACATTCTCGTCCAGTGCAATGAGCTAGATGCTCTAAGAAAAAAGCTCTTTTTACTGCCCTACCGACAGCAGCTCCCTCTACACCCTGGGATGCTCATCGGTAGGGATCCGCTTTTTAAACTGCAAACACTTTTTACATTTTTAAAAGAAGTGCAAAACTTTCACCCAATATTTCGAGGTCATCCGTAGCACGACCTCTATAGAGTGGTCGTGGCTGCGGTGACTATATCTTCATCATGGTTTTATTATCATGACATTTTGCCATCAGCTATCACCACACATATGTCACGCCACTGTCATGATTTTATTACTTTCATGTTTTAACCCGCGTTAGAGCGAGGAATTTTAAGGCCCCTTTACAGCCACGCACCATATCATTGTTCATATCTGTAGTTAATTGAAATGGCGCTCTTTGGCCATCAATTGGCCCTTGCGCCACTAAAAACTACTCATCATCATCATCATCATTGATCTGCCATAATTGAGAATATAATTTTGTTTTGTTTATCAACTCTCGGTTCTGATTTGTTCTTTGGGCCACAGCTGGCGTCCACTGGCGCGCCAAATAGGACCACTTCTAAATTGTCCACGCTTTCGTGGTGCGGTTCGGGGGGTCCATACTTCGGCCCTTGGAATTAGCCCGACGATCGCCTCCCTAATTTACGGGACCTGTGTCAATTGATCTGGCATCCGCGACAGGACCTTTTTGGTGCACAGTGTGTCCAAAGTAGTGAGAAAGAGCCTCGAGTTGTTGATAGCGCTATCGGAACAATTTTGTGTGTTGCTCAGTGTTCTCCTTAACGAGTGCAGGAGAGTGTTCCGATAGACTGATTTAGGCAGATACTTTTCGCACGCGGCAAAATTTTATTTGCGAGACACAATGGATCTCGAAAAGCTAGTTGCTCTTGGTGAGAAGATGAGTCTTTCTGGCGCCGAACTACGCAAGTGGGTCACCCAGAAAGAAAAAGAAGAAAAAGAGAGGGCCAAAGAAGAAAAAAGCAGCTGAGTTGGAGAGAGAAAAGCTGACAGCTGAAAGGACGAAAGAAGAAAGAGAGGCAAAGGAGCGACAGCTGAAAGAAGAAAGAGAGCAGCAATTGAAGTTGGAGCTGGAGAGAGAAAAGCTGGCCACTGAAAGGGCGAGAGAAGAAAGAGAGGCAAAGGAGTGACAGCTGAAAGAAGAAAGAGAGGCGGAGATGGCTGAAAGGGAACGGCAGCGGCAGCACGAGATGGAACTCGAACGGCTCCGTTTGCAACAGCGAAGTGAAACTACGGTTCAAGCTAGAGTTGAAAGCAGCGAACGGGAGGAACATGGCTTCCGCTTGAACCCAAGCAAGCTGCTTGTAGCGTTTGAAGAAAGGAAGGACAACCTCGACGCGTACCTTCACAAATTTGAGACGATTGCGAGGAGCCAGAATTGGCTGGAACATCAATGGGCAACAGCTTTGAGTACCTGCTTGAGTGGTGAAGCACTCAGTGTGTACCGTATGCTGACGCCGACCGATGCAGCCAACTATGCAAAGGTGAAAGCTACTTTACTGAAGCGATTTAGATTTACTGTGGAAGGTTTCCGGGACAGATTTCGGACAGTAAAGCCAGCTGATGGTGAGAGGGCTACGCAGTATGCCGCCTGACTTAGCCATTATTTCGGCTGATGGATCGAACTTTCGGGCACAGCACAGGGGTATGATGAGCTTAGAGAGCTCCTAATTAGAGAGCAATTTCTTACTAGTTGCCACCCAAGCCTGTCGCTGTACTTGAAAGAGAGGAAGGCTGAGTCACTTGAAGGCATGCTTTAATTGGCCGACCAATTCTTGGAAGCGCAAGGTGGCACGAATTTGACTAAAGTCAAGAAGGAGTGTCCCGAAGATTCGAACAAATCGGCACCCGAACAAAAGAAGCGTGCACCGGAGAGTGTTCCGCGATGTTTTCTGTGTAACCGAGTGGGTCATCGCGTGAACAGCTGTCTAACGATCTTTACGAGCCCTACAATCGTTAAATGTTTCAAGTGTGGTCTGATTGGGCACAAAGCAGACGCATGTCGTAACGGAGTGAGTCAAACTCACCAGTTATGCTGTGTGCTAACAGCACCAAAATCAGATGGTGATGCCGTCACCGACGGATTCGTAGATTTGAAAAATGGAAGAAACTTCCTATTGTGGGTGCTGTAATGACAAAACAGCCAACCGGTGTTACGAAGGGAATGCCAATGCTGCCTGCAAAAGTTGCGGGCAAGAAGATAACGGTGTTAAGAGATAACGGTAGCTCCACTGTTATCGCGCGAAAAAATTTGGTACGAGAAAGTGAGTTAACAGGCAAAAGAACACCAGTTTGCCTAATTGACAGTACGGTTCGGATGCTTCCCAAAGCAGAAATTGAGGTTGAAACCCCGTACTTCCGCGGGAAGGTTACTGCTCTATGCATGACGACCCCCCTGTACGACCTCGTCATCGGAAACATAGACAGGGCGCGAGGGCCGAATGATCTAGAACGTTTGGGAGAAGACCCTAAGATAGAGCCCTCGCCAACCCAGTGACCGCGAGATACAGTGGAGGAGTATCCCGTGACGGATCTCACTCGAGCCCAAGGGGAAGTCCGGGTACAAGAGACAGTGAATGAGGAGATGATCGTGTTGAACGAGTTCACGTGCTGGGCAGCTGGACTAACGTCGGCATGACCCCAACCGAGCGACAGTGTAAAGGTGATAAAGTCGGCCAGCCAGGCCAAATGTCGTGACACGAACAAGCGGGTGAATAACCGGACAGGATCGGTTGAGCGTTATGACCCGTTAACATTGTCGGAAGTGACAACGATGGCTCAGACGCCGCCTCAGATACCATCGTTGGAAAGGGCTCGCCAGACCAAAACGAGGAAAAACAAGAAGAGATCGAGCGAGCACCGCAAGAAAGGACGCAATTGCAGCTCCTCTAATACACGGGATAGGTGTTGAGGTCGAATCGGAATGTGTTTGACAGTGCTGAGTGCAATAGGTTGTGTTAATCTTGTTGCTATCCTGTGTCACAATTGTATGTCAAGCGAGTCAAAATGTTTGTTGCAGTGATGTGATGTATAGGATTCTACAATTGTTCTAAAGACAGACCTTTGTACGTTTGTATTGCTTAAACTATGCGATGGAGTGTTGTATTCATGTGCCTGTGGCTATATTTTATGTGTTGTGAGATTTAATTGCATTGTACAATTGTATTGAGTGATCTATTGTGAATGTGACGTGTCATGAGCGACGGACTATGTTACAATCTTTGAGAGTGTGGGGACTGTTCGCAGTCGTTTGTGTAGTTTTGAATATTATGAGATAACATTCCTAAAGTGGGGCAGTGTCACAAAAAGAGTGCTCAAAAAGAGCGCGCCACCAAACTCTCACGACGAAGCGCCGGAGAGACGCCTCGAGGTCAACGATAAAAAAGAAAACAAGCATCCAAAGACTCCCCGGGCGCGCGTCTCTTTCTCTCGGAAGCTTAGGTTCGCCGACGAACCTCCTCACATCGGCGGCCGAGCAAGCCCTGGAAAGTTCTTGATGGAAAAGGGCGTGGTGATGCAGGGTTGCGTCATCTGTCGCGGATGGCCCTCGAACCGTCTCGCGCTTTCCCCAGCTTTCGCTGCGTATGGCGCCGACGAAATGATGAGAATTTTCTGGAATCTCGCGCGGAAGGTATTTAATCGAGCAGCAGAGATGGGAGATCAGGAGAAGAAGGTTTGCGCCAGAGTGCATAGGGTGTTCCGCCGTGTCGTCGGCGAATGTTTTGTCCTCACTGACAAAGCCGGAGAAGAAGGAATATTGCGCCAGGGTGCGTAGGGTGTTCCGCCTTGTCGGCGAAGCCTTTTGTCCTCAGTGACAAAGGAGGAGAAGAAGAGGATTTCCACCTGAGGGGTGAAGACTCGAGCTACAGGCAAGAGTGTGTGTCTACCGCCAGCGAGCGAAGACGCGTGGCAACAGCTGCGCGTGGGAAGCCGACGTGTTACCGGCGAAGAAGTTTGGTACTTGGAGAGCGGCCAATTAAGACGCGAGGTTTCCTGGAAGAGAAACTTCGGGGGCAGTGGAACGACAACAACGCTGGAGTTTGAGTGAGTGATTCTAGGAAGAGTGTCATTCAGACTTTTATTCCAAGGACTTTGAACTGAACTAGTTTTAGAACTCTTTAGTCTTTAAGTGTCTTGGTTGTTCGATGCATGCGACTGCATTGTAGTGTGTATTGTTCTTTGTATCCTTTGTTTCGAGTGGGGCTGATAGTACTGTGTAGTACGTTGTTTGATTGGTGACATGTTGTATTAAACTATTGTACAGTGTAGAGTGTATCGTTTTGATCTGCCGTAATTGAGAATATAATTTTGTTTTGTTTATCAACTCTCGGCTCTGATTTTTGTTCTTTGGGCCACAGCTGGCGTCCACTGGCGCGCCAAATAGGACAACTTTTAAATTGTCCACGCTTTCGTGGTGCGGTTCAGGGGGGCCCATACTTCGGCCCTTGGAATTAGCCCGGCCATCGCTTTCCTAATTAACGGGACCTGTGACAATGAATAAACGAATAATAAATCTGCTCTTAACAAATGGAAAAGAAGGAGAGCAATTGGTATGGTACAGCACCTCCCTGAAGTTTTCTTGTGTGTCCCACCAGCAATCGAGCAGCGCCGTAAACTGAAAAGGAAAGGAGTTGAAAATTTTCATTTCAACCGAGTCTGATGTATGAAAGCAAGTATTTCAATAAGAATATATTGAGTCTCTCAACAATGAATAGTCAAATGGTATTGCTTAATGCATAAATGGTATTGCTCAATGCATTTTGAACCTTTACATAACATTGATGCGCAAATTCTCGAAAAGACCAAAAGAAAAAAAGTGGGAGTGCCAATGCTTTCATTCCGTATTCTTGAGAGTGTAACCCACGGTCAGACTTTGTATTACCCTGGGCAAAGCGTATATGTGCGATTGATGTCCCAGTAAAGTATTCGCGTCACACAACTGCTTTAGCCTTATAGCGTCAACATAACACATCCGCCTTCTTCTCCACAGTGACTATTTTCCTCAGCAGGTAAAAAAGAATAACATATCAAATTATTAGCTCATGCGCTGCCGCAAAATGACTCACTTGGAATCAAATTAATCTAAATGAATCTCTTATTCCAATGAGTTTTTTTCCATAGGTCTTATCGAAAATCATCGATGCTTATCATCAAATGTCGACAACACGGCTGCATTCACAGAAACTACCCTTCTTGTTGAGAGCTGCTTTCATAGGATTGAGTAATAATTAGCGCGGGAATTCGCTCTGAGCTTGCTGTGTTCTGCAATGCATGCCACAGAGAGCGCCTGTGCGCGATTTGCTGACTGCGGCGTAGCGTGCTCCTAGTACTACCCGCTGGAACCAGTAACTCCTATTTGCTGAGTGATACTCTTGCGTCACAGGCGCGTAGCCAATAATTTTCTTCAAGGGGGGGGGGCACGGGCACGTGTCGGGTGTGCCACCTCCGGGCTACGCCCCTCCTAGTGACCAACGCACGGATGCACGAGCACGAACTTCGTGGGTGCACCTGAACTGTCAGGAAATTGCCCTCATTTTAATCACAGAGCTTTGCGTGCCTGCATCCCAACAGGACCACAGTTGCCTTGCTAGAAAATGGCGTGGTAGCATTTTAGGGGTGAAGCAGCATGCGGTCAAGGCTTGGCCGTTGTGCGTTGTCCATTGTCCGTACTCACGGTGACAATAACCATGTAAAGTACTGCCTACACGCCATCGCGATGACGCTGACGAGCTTGTCCATTGTACTTTGTTGTGCGTACTCACGGTGACAATGACGCTTGCGACGATGAAAGGTACCCACTATATCACATGAAGATCACACTGAAGGCGATGAAGAATAAGGGCGTTTTAGAGAACCCATTCTTTTCCACCTGGGATAAACACAAACCTGAACGCGCTCTGACCCACAAAAAGGCACCGCCGACGCAGACAAAAAGCTACCCGCAGACAATGGATGAATGAATCCCTTTAGATGGCGCCCTTTAGATCGGGTGGTGGCTCGCACCACCTAGCCATAAAGTTAAGTACTATCGCTATGTGTTTAAGGATTGGATTTCACCCATACCTTGATTTTAGCAACCAATCAGTTAGCCTCCTCCTGGTTTTTTCTACCCATTTAATGTATATTATGCCTTCACTGTCCCTAAACCCCAATGTTTTGCGAAATGCCACGCCATTATTGTGCTCGATAGGGTGGAGCCTTTTACAGAATATTTCAGATGTTCAGCCGTTTCTTCTTCCTCTCCACACGCTCTACATACCGTACCAGTGCCTTCGTATTTGGCTCGCTACGTCTTGGTCCGCAATACTTCAGTTCTGGCCTTGAACAGCAGAGAACTACCCCGAGAATTATCGTAGAACTTTTCTTTTGCAATTTTCTGCTTGAACGTTTGGTAAGTTTCAAGTGATGATTTCTTAAGCATTCCAATCTTCCACATATCTCTCTCTGTTTTCTTCACCTTCTTCTTAACCGATGTTTTCTTTTGGCTTGGTATTCTGGGCCCAGATTCACAAAACTCACTTACGAAAATATTTTTGCACAAGAGAAATTTTGTTGCGTAAGTCGATTCACGAAACAAAAAAACGTCGTAAGAGGCCATAGTTGTCACATCGGCCGCTGCAAATAAAGCGCGCTGTGACTGCCCGGGAACATGTCAGCGATGGTGATGCAGTTGCTATATTTGTTTACGTCACCGAAAAGTGCTCGTAAGTGGATTCACGAAGCGAAATTGTGCGTAAAAACAGCATGGCTGAGAGAAAATCCTAAGAGTGGTCCGGACCACTCTTAGGAACAATGTGGCTACTTAGAACCTGCTGCCGCAGTTGTATAGTTTGGTGCCCTGGCTGGTTTTGAGTTAATTCACGCCCATTAAGGGCTGCCTGATGACTGCTGGTGCGTTTTTATTTCTTTCGGCGCTTTGAGCTTCGCGTGTTGGTTCCCTTGTACGCAGTGGATGGTGTTGACAACCACCATCGTCCAATAAGTTCGAAGTCGCAGTAATTGAAGAATTCTATTGGGCGTCAATGGCATAAAACTACGCATGTAAAGATTTGTGGTTGGATGAAAACCAATGTGATACGTGAATGGTCGGTGCATTCGAACGCGACATGGCATAGGATCAACCTTATTTGTTATGTTGTTGTGTTGCGCCCCATCTAATCCAATTAAAAGTGCGACTCGAGATCCTTGCCTCATTGGTGGAAATTACCACCAAAGAGGTTAATGGGAGCACATTCTTTGCACGCTATTAGAAATAAAAAATGAGAGGAAGTTTTCAGTGAGTGGTTCCTAAAGTTTGTGCTCTAGTGTACTTTCATCGGCTCTAACTGTCCAATGGTTGCGATCTCTGAAATACAGCTGTCGATACACTTTGGGACGATCTGGAACAAAGCGTACTTTGTAAACCAAAGCGTATTAGGGGTGCGCGTGATTACGCATCGAACTACAAACAAATAATGCATCTTCACCTTCACTGTTAAGACACCGATATGGACCGTGATATTATGGCAAGCAATCAGAATGAAATAACCTTAGTAACTTTGTATGACACCGAAAATATGCAAACCCTCACGATTCTGGAGCAAACCTTGGCTGAATTCATCTCTGCGTCAATTACCAGCCATTTAACTTGGCGCACGAACATCATTCAAAGGTAGAGCGAGCCACTGACATGTATTTTGTGTGACGTAGCGACCACTTGACCTGAGAATAATAGCGTTGCGAAGGCGAATCCCCTGTCGCATGCTCTGATCGAAGCAGACGACAAACGCAAGCAGATGACGGCTTGGCCGACAGGCACAGCTTGTGATTGGTTGTAAAGCAATACCCTCTACATCAGCTCACTCCGTGACGTTGCCAAAACACTTCTTTCATCTGGCACGCCTGTCCTGTTCATCATATCACCCCCCTCGCACATAAGAGAAAATTTTGTCACGCCGTGAAAATAGTGCAAGTACTTTCTAAGAGCTCTCTTATCATCTTATGTGCTGCGCAGTTGTCGAAAACAACATGGCGTCGTAAACAGCATATCGGTCGGTGCGACTTTCAGCAAACGCTTCTCGCACGAGTTACTTCAGCGTTTGGCCGGATGTGTTGTGATTACAGCAGCTCTTTCGGTGCGTGTAAGTAGTGCGGAAAGCTGTGGCAGTGCAATGGTGTACGGTGAAGCGCAGCGAAGCCTGTGCGTCGGTGTGGTTATCAAGCGGGGATCGGCGTCGATGTATCGTCGGCAACTAGCACTCGAGAAGCCTGCAATGTGTGTTTGTGTGCCGGTAACAGTTCGTTCGCTTTACTTTCCAGTCTCTCAGTTGGGTGCTGTGCGACATGTCGGATTGACAGCGTTTTGACACGTTACTTGAGTGACCCCAAGTACGTGCGGAAACGTATGAACTACGCGCTCGGTTCTCGCTTCGCCACTAGTTAGCCCGTACGCTTCTATTTACTTGAGAGCAATGTAATGTTCGGGAGTGAAACGATGTTCGTTGTGAACAGTGGTGCTGTGTGGACGTTCCAAGACTTGTGAACAAGCTGTGCTCGTGCGACCGAAAATTGAAAGACAGCGTTGATAAGTGTTTTGCCTTGCGAAGTTGTGGTGGGGCAGCTTGGCGCTTTTGTTTGTTAAGTCGTCACTTCTCCTTTTTGTGATAACCATAGTCCTAGCGCTGTGATGTGATCAACCAAAACTGGGAGATGCTACATTCTGTTGTGGATCGTGTTACTTTGGAAGCGCGCCTAGACTGTTCTTCGGTAACAAATTGAGAGTTCTATGTGGCAGCGAGAGCCCGTGAACGTCAAGCTTCCCTCTAGCCCCCCAAAAAAGCAAAGATTTCACCGGTGCCTTGCTTTGGATGAAGTTGTAGGCCAATATCGCCTAACTACAGGTTTCCGAGTTCGTCTGGCCATCGTTTTGCACGGCACTAGAGCCTTGACAACAGCCGGTCATGGCCAGTTCTTACACTTTATCAATGGACGTGCACGCCTGGCCAGCCCTTCATTGCTGTCATTGGCAGCTTCCAGTCTGCAGATGCCCTTTGCCTGTTGGCCGTACTTGGTTCCTTATGACACCGACGGCTACTAAATGCTGCCATCGGTGAGTTCACCTTGCAGAACTAAATTTCACCGGTACTATAATTCACGCAGTTCTATAACGTGTGCAAGTTTTTAAGCCCATCAGATTTAATGTTTATGTTAAGTTGAAGCATGAAAAATTTACTACTACTGTTATATACATACATATATTATGGACAAATACATAAAAAGTTTTTTTGTGATTTGATACAAGTGAGCTCTTGTTTGATTATGAGGTTGGGCCTGTCGACTGACCACGTTTGATAGTTGGAAAGTTAATGTGAATTTATTTTTCAGGAGCCAGGTTGCACTTCAAAAATTTATGTTATTTTGGAAAATTAGTTTTATAGACGATTACCACTGTGGTAGTATTATACTTCAGTATGACATATATATTGCGGTACGTAAATTTTACATGAGGCTTCAGTTTATTTCAAAGTGATTATAGCAGATTTTGGTCACTTTAACGAAGTGATACCTTCCTCAAATAAGTATTAGAAGTGAGTGCTTTTAATGATTGTTTTTAAATATCTCGTTTTTGGCTCTTCACAGATCGCAGAGATTGGTTTGTTAAGGTCCTGTGATGCATCGGTTGCACATTCTGGCACATCAATCCTCATCATTACTTGGAGCACCTGTACAAAAATAGGAAGGACACGTTCTCCCTAACTGTGCAAGCCTATGTCACTTCTGGGACTGTTATCATTCAGCGGATGTGGCGTGGAAGCATGCATGGCAGCCTCATCTGGAAGGACTGCAATCTGCTTGGGAGCTTCGAGGGCACAAAACTGCCTAACGGCTGGCTGCAAGGTTAGTTTTTTCTTTAATACATACGATTACGTGAACACCACTTACTGTGCACAAATTGAAATTGAAAACCCAAGCATGGTTGCTTTCAGTGGATACCTGTAATATTCCTACACATAATTCTTATTCAACATTTATAGAACTAAATTGCAAGATAATTGAGAATGTTGAAAGCTGAAAGCCTGCAGCTTATGAATGAAACTCCAATAATCTGAGACTCAAAAGCTTGTGCTTTGAAACGAGCACAAATACTTTGATTCCTTATTGAGCTCTCGAGCTTGTGACTCCCTCTGTGGATCAAGTGCTCTGGAAGGAAATAGCAAGTGTGTGAAATTGCCTGGCTGTTCATGACTTGCAAGGAGAAAGACCTATTGAAGAAGCCTCAGATGACATAGGGACAGTAACTGCATCTTTTACCTAATGTAGCTTTTTCTCTCTCAGTGCTGTTGCTTGTGTTTCAGCCGAACATGTTCACCACGATTGCATGGTGATATATATTTTTCTACAAATTGTACCTGACCTAAGTATGCATTGTTGATCTCTAAAGGTGACGTTCATTGTGTTTCAAAGCCATGGCTTCTCATTTCTCTGTCTGTGGCTAGCCTATTTCAGCAGCAGAGCGATGCAGCTAGCACACATGCAATCCAAGTTATGGAGCGCTCCTTTGGTGTTCTGTGCAGGACACAGCATATCCATCCGGCAAGACACAGGTATCAACAATAATGGTGAGTGTTGGTGGCACCTGTAGGAACCCGTTGTGTTTGTTGCGTATGATTATTTCCCCTGATGAAGTGCATTTTCGAAAGGTTTTCTTCATTTAGAATAATAGATGTCAGTAACAAGCACACTCATAATCCACAAGTTCTTTGTGTCTTCTAGACTGCCCATTTGCTTCTATATGCGGTATGGTGAGCTGGCTATGTTAGACAGCCTTAAAGTTATCAACAGTGGCTGTTGTGTTGTAATGCAGTCTAACTTGTGTTTTTTAGTGAACTTATTTGTGGTCTACTTCTCGCACCTAGTGTAAGGTCGATGTAAAAGAAACTCTATTGGCTTTTTATGTCTGTCAGAAGTTTCATGCCTTCATCTATAACATTGTGGTTTTTCTCTTGTATCATAATAAATATATTTTCAGCCTTCACTGTTCGTGTGTGTGTGTGTTGAGGCTTGTCATTGGCTTCTGAAAATACAATATCTGTAAATATGAGCACATAATTGACAACTATATACTCTTGCATGTAGCATGGTTGTAACAATGATCTGTATGTTTCTAAGTTCCAGCAGTAACAAGGGGTTCGGTGCTCCACGGTCATGTACAGTGTATCAAGAACAGAGCACAGAAGACCAACAAGTATAAAGGGACTGCCAGTGACTGTTCTCCTGCTCAAAGTTTACAACAGCAAAGAGCACATTGTGATGTCAGGAGCAGTTGCTGCTTAACTTCTTAGCAGTGCATTATTCAGCACTTCCTTTGCTTGCATACGAAATTATTGAAATTTTGCATGGAAGATACCAAACTATCACACTAATTAAAAGGCTGCTGTAGTGTTAGTGGGCAAATATTTTTGAGCTGAAGTTTTTAACATGTGCGTTAGGTGTCTGCGTGCCTCTACCTTTGCATGCCAGAAATCACAGCATCCATGGTCGCCAATGGTAACTGTGTTTGCATTCTTTGTAGTACAAGAAGTAAAGCCATGGATGCAGTAATCATGTACTTAGTCGATGTAATCCTTCAGTGTACACTCATTTGTATAGCACCAATGATGCCATGAGTGTATAAGCTCTGGGAAGTGAATCTATGTGAATTATTTTATTTGGAAGGAAGAGGATCATCACTACTTCTAGTATATCTTAACAGTGGATTTTAGTGTTTGGGTATTATCCCACTGCCTGTCCGTCCTTCAACAGTCTACTTATCTACTGTGTAAGTGTAACTTTTTAAATGTATACTTTGCTCGGATAGGTTTGTTCATAATGTAATGCAAGTGACTTATCATCTATGCAGCTCTACTCAGACTAGAAATAAAAGTATTTATTTTTATATGTAGCTATAGCAAGCATTCACTTGTGTTTTTCTAGGAACCTGTACAATTGTTTAGCCCTACAAAAGTGCTGGTATACTTTAATATTGAATCTGGCATCTTAAAATAGTTTGTTAGTGGAAGTAAGAATGTGTTTACAACCAATATTACTATCCTCAGATGAACTGCGAAAACTATGTGGAAATTTATTTACAGTTTTTGAACGATGTGAAGGCAAATGTTCTTTTATTGTGGTCCCTGTTTCATGCAAATGACACATAATTACTTTGCAGTGGCATAGTATTAGTTGTTATTTTACACATATGTGCTGAGCAACATTGCAGTTGAGGCCAGCAGCAAGACATACATGCAGTGCACTGGAGCATCACCTCACATAGTGTACAGTCTTTGCCCGCCAGTAAACTCAATATTTTTCAAGCAGACTAATAGACAGCTGTATGGGAACTGTGTTGGTGTGCAAACTTTGAAGTCTTCTTGGGGAGTGTTTTTCATCATTTTTGTCCAAGTGAAGTAGCTGCTCAAGGCCACAACTGGTGGGAATGTGGTGGTTTCCTCTCTCAAAAAACACTCCTACCAGCTGCCTCAATGTCAGCATGGGGTGATTTCACGAACTGGAAAAATAATTGGTCTTTGTTTTCTTGGCCGAAAGAGTCACTTCCACCGTTGAGCCACCACGACGCGCCAGAATAGAAACTTTTAGCTAAATAAAGTTGATTCTACTTTTGAGAAGTGTTTTGGGGAAACGAAATGGCACCTATAGCTGTCAATATAAACACTGTTTGCACCAATTCATGTATTGTCTAGAATTTACTCGCGCTGTGCCAACTTTCAGCCCAAGTGTCCTAACATGCTTGTGAGCCAAGCTATGTAAATAAACAGAGTGATATTGCAGACATGTACAAAATATTGATGCACAGCCCTTTTCTTTAGCATGACATTGTCAAGGGCTTTATTCTTGTGTTTTTTATAAAAAACTGTTTGTCACTGGGCAGCAGCGGAAAACTATGCATCAAGCTTTTGCGAGATGGTTCAAGAAACACCGTGTTCAGACATAACAGTGCCGGTGGATTTCTCTCGTAAGTTACTTTCTGTAGTATATCCAAAATGAGTGTATTAGAATTGTTGTTTTATAGCCATTCATTTTATTATTTACACCTGAGTGTATGTAAGTATGTATGGGTGTACATAGTATGGTTGTATGTATGTATGTATGTAGTATGTATGTATGTCTTATGTAGGTATGTATGTAGTGTATGTATGTATGTATGTATGTATGTATGTATGTATGTATGTATGTATGTATGTATGTATGTATGTATGTATGTATGTATGCATGTATGTACGTATGTACGTATGCATGTATGTATGTATGTATGCATGTATGTATGTATGTATGTATGTATGTATGTATGTATGTATGTATGTATGTATGTATGTATGTATGTATGTATGTATGTATGTATGTAGTATTATGTATTGTATGTTATGTATGTATGTATGTATGTATGTATGTATGTATGTATGTATGTATGTATGTATGTATGTATGTATGTAATTATGTATGTATTATGTATGTATGTATGTGTGTGCCTTTTAAATGAGAATCCGTTTATTATTGGTGAGTAAGTTTGATAATGATTTGGCTGAATTTGTTTCTTGTTATTTCTCTATTGAGCCATTATACATTTCAATTTGTTTTGTACTGCATAAAAATAAATGTTACCTTACACAGAATATCTGTGTTCAAAGAAGTTGTTTCATTTACCAACCTACAGTCATGGGCAAGAAATTGGGTAAAATGGAACGAACCTGCGAAGATTAGTTTAGAGCATAGCTACTCTACATGGCATATCTCGTACACATTGCGTTGGGTGAATATGTCGATTTCAACCTTTCAATTTTAATCAGATTAAGCAAGCTATCACCCGTGGTTGTATATGTGTGTGATATTTATGCATACTGTGATACCGGTTCGCAATTACAATTAAGGTCACAAACCTAGTCAAGCTGAATACACGAGTTTTGTCCATGCTCCTTTCATCTGCACTGGAACTATTGTTAATAAAAAAATAAACTTCAGTTTAGAAATTTATCCTAGTAACCAAAAGCAGGATATCTCTTTATCACACAAATCAAATTGCCATTGTTCTGTTCCATTCTGGACAATAGGGGACCCCCTCAGCAGAACTCGATTAACTGCTATAGTTAATTTTAACCATTGACAGCGACATTACACTGAAGCGTGCAGCATGACAAATAGCGGGAGAGAAGACACAAACTAATCACTCTGTTTGCATCAGCTCTAACTGTCCGTGCTCTTTGGTCTTGCTGCATGTGATGATGCCCACCAAATTAGCACGAAAGCGTGTCCCTACAAAGGCAGTGAACTTGGCTGCAAGCAGTTAGCTCACTGCATGTGTAGATTTTCTTCAAAACACCGCGAAGACTGATTGCTGGTCGAATATCCAAACACGTGAAAAGTAATATACCAGGTATGATATTGGTATTTCAGTACTGGACACTTTTGCAATAAGAGAGGATGGAGGAGAAAATTATGAACCCTGAATTGTTTAATTTTTGAAGGAGCACAGTACAGCGCTTTTGGAACAAAAGGGGAGTGAAAGAATCAAGTGCGAAAGCCTACTTCTCAAAAAATTAGTACCCGCCACCACGCATAATGTGAGGCCGGGCAACTTCTTGAAAAAAAAAAAGGGCTCAGTGATTTTTGCGAATCGAACCAAGTACCTCCTAGATTGCAGTTGAGCGCTGTAACCGCTCGTCCACTGCAGCAGTGCTTGCATTCGCCCTATTGCTGATATATTGTCATTCCTTCGAATGAAGCCAAATGCAAAAACGTCCGGTGAAACTTTGTCAAAAATAGAAAAAGTAGTTAGAATGCGTTTGCCCAAGGTTACTAGAAGATAGAAACCGCCACGTGTGAATGTATAACCGTGCGCTATTTATTCTTGTACATTACTATCATGACGTTAGGATAACCGGCTCTAACGTAGGCTACCTTCTCATAGTTTGCCAAATATAAACAAGAAAATAAAAATATATATCTGCCTGTGACAACGCTAATCAACTATTATGAGTTCACTGTCACTAGTGTCACTTTCACTAGATGAATGCTCAGTTTGCTTCCAATATCGTTATTTAGGAAAGTTTTGGCTCATTAGCTCAACTCTCCTAATTAGGATTGATTCTCAAATCTAAGGGCAGTCACACTTCATCTCGCTTTCTGAGTGGCTGTCACTCTCATATAACGCGTACTCCACTTTTTTATGCTCTCCGAGCATCTGACGCTGTTTTGCGGAGACTTTCCCTGACGTCTGCTGGGCCAGAAAATTGTCTTTATTATCTATCAATTTCAAGCTTTCGCGAAGCCGAAACGAGAGTCTCCCTCTCTCTCTCTTTTCATCCTTTTCGCTCGTGTGATAACGTCTCTCGACCTCAAGACTCGTATACACGTCCCTTGCTTTGTTTGCGCACTCAAACAACGCTGGACGAAATATTTGCACCGTGTTTTGTGAAAAGCATTAGCACTGAGACACCTCCTGACGAGTCTCCCTCATTTTACGTAGACATATACCTAAGCGTAAGCGTATGCACGTTCTTGCATTCCGACTTTATAAACAAGCTGCGGTGCATGGAACCAGCGAAATCGCGCTCACAATTTCATTTGATTACTGCTGCTATCTATTTCCGCACAATTCGTCTGCAGGCACCAAAGTCGCTCACGTGTCTTGTAATAAGAATATTGTAACAAAGGCTACCTTTGACTATAGGTACAAAACACCCTAATGTTCACCACTATACCGGGCTAGATTGCACCGAATTAGTTAAGTAGCAGCGCAGCTTCAATGAAATGTAAGGTAACTGGTCGCGTTAAATAGGGGAAGGCATTCGAGGCACATTTTAAAACATTGCGTGCATTGATTTATGTGTGGTTTCATTTATGTGGTGCACCTGGAGTGTTGTTAACTTGTACTTGGCGAGATAGTGCATGGATTGCTCGGTGGCTTAAGGCCATCGAGCAATTATTTTTTTTAGCTACAGTCCTTGATTAAAGGCGAGTGCTTGGCTTTGCACAGCCCACCAAAACGTCTATTACAACGTACGTGGCATCCCGCAAGCGCTGTAGCAGACGCTCGCGGAACTGAAACTTAGATGCAGCAAATCATTGGCTATCATCGTATACTCTCGATGCTAGACGCTTTGCGTGCTACCTTGATATTATCGGCACACACTTCTGTCTTTCCTTGTCGTTTCATCGGCTATCGTGTGTCCTCCTTGCCCTCTTAAGTGCCGAATAAGTTAAATTCATACCCGCGCTATAGTAATCCCTCCAGATAAGAGAATTTTTGGCTAAGAAAATGCGTAGCCAAAGAGAAAGCTTTGTGAATTCGGCCCCTGCTGTTTTCAAAATACTTGCTTGACAATTTTTGAGTTCGCTTTTTTCATTTATTATTAACATATTTCATGTCAAGCAGCTGAAAACTTTCCTAGCCCAACGCTCCTCTCCCATTTTTCTCAATCGCTCCTCAAATTTTATCTTACTTCTAGCTTCCCTGCTCTCAAACGATGTCCATTCCATATCACCCTGTACCCTCAGATTTGGGGTATTCCCGTGTGTTACCAAAGCAAGTCTTCCTATGCCACGTTGTTTAATTTCAAATCTTGCTTGAACCTCTGATTTCATGCAAAATACCGCATTCCCGAACGTCAAACCCGGGACCATGACACCTTTCCTAATCCCTTTCACAACGTCATACTTATTGTAGTTCCACAGTGCCCTATTTTTCATCATAGCTGCATTCCTGTTTCCTTTAGTCATTACGTGTTTTTCGTGCTCTTTCAATTACTCAGCCCCGTTATTTATTCACACGCTCAAATATTTTTATGTATCCACTATTTCTAGCGTGACTTCCAGTATCTTATGCTCACTGGCTTTGTTATCATTAAAAATCATGACTGCCAATTTTTGTACACTGAACTTCAAATTTAACATAGCTCCTTCATTACCACATATGTCTATCAATCCCTGCTGATCTTTCTTGTTGTCGGCTATTAATACTGTATCAGTTGGATACATCAATGCTGGTAATGACTGTTCAACGTGTTTTCCTTGCTTGGCAAACTAGAGGCTGAAGTCGAGTTGACTCCCCTATAATTTGCTTCCTAGCCCCTGTAGATAGCGCATAAATAACAAAGGTGACAAGGGATATCCCTGTCAAAGCCCGCGTTGTATCTCTATAGGTTCACATACCTGTTCTTCCCATTTGTTAACTACCTTGTTACTTTTATAGATACCCTTGAGAAGATTAGTTATTCTATCTTCAGCATCTATTGTGTCCAGTATTTCCCACAACTCATCTTGAATCACACCATCGTAAGCTCCCTTGATATCTAGAAATGCCAGCCACAGGGGCCTGTGTCATTTTCCCGCTATTTCAATGCACCGCATCAAAGGAAACAAATTGTTCTCCAACCTTCTTCGTTTACGGAACCCAGTTTTAGTTCTCCCAGCACCCCCTCATTCTCCACCCATGTCTGTAGTCTGTGCATCAGCGCCTCTAAGATACTGATGTCACTGTTTTAGGACGGTAGTTGTTTATATCAACTGTGTCCCTCCTTAGTTTGTAGACCATGCTCATCCTGCTTAGTTTCCACCCATTGGGGGCTTTGCCATCCATTATTGCTTTTCTGTTGCCTCTCCTAATGTTTTCTCAGAGTTTGGTCCTAGTTTCATTATTTGCATAATTGGGATGCCATCAAAATTGTTGATGTTCTATTAGGAACCTTTTTTTCTGTCCTTTCCTACGCTCGTTGTCCCAGTGGAACCACTGCGCTGATTGGTCCATCCTTATCTGGTACGGTGCATGCAGTGCTCTTTTGGTATTAAAATTTTTCTGTCATCACTGTTTTTATATATTCCATTGCCTCATCTCCTCCTAGTCTGACCTTTTGAACTTTATTTATAAGCCTCCGCGACGACAGGTCACGGAGCAGTGCCACAGCGGCAACACTGACAATGGGCTGAAGCCCTGGAGAGAAGGGCAGGGAAAATGGTGGCTCAACGGAAGAAACACATTGTATATTCTCTACACACACTTTGTTACTCGCACACATTTTCGAGGGGGAAATACCTCGGGTGAGTTGCGGTAAGAACGATCCACAAAACTAGGCCCACTTGCCATTGTTCACATCGTGGAGATGCATGCATTTTTTCTTGGCACTAAGACCACGATACTAAATTCATGGTAATAAGAGCTGCAGCGCGAGCACGAATGTGCTAGAAGAAACAGACGAAAGTCGAGGCACGGAAGGGGCAAAGAGGACAACACGAGCGCTGACTACCAACTGAATTTTACTATTCGCAGCACACATGATAATATGTGTGCTGGATGAGCGACTTAGTGGAATCACCAAAAAAGTTGGACATGCGCCGTAAAACACATAAATAAATTTGTAGATTGTGCAGTTGGTATTGTTTACATGCTTCCTTTAACGTGCGGTCATTGTTATATAGGCCAAACTGGGCGGTGCATTAATAAAAGGTTAGGAGAACATATGACTGATATATGCAAAGGAATCAGTTCAAACCTTGTTTTGCACTGCAGAAGCTGCGGGTGCCAGCCTCGATTTCCGGGCGTGAGTGTGCTGGCACGCCACATGGACAAGTTAACTCGGGAAATAGCTGAAGCGTATTTTACTGGAACAAATGGTGACGGATGCGTGAGACGACCTTCGGTGGCCTTGCATGACAAAGAGTTCGCGCTTTTAGATAAGGGTTAGCCATTTTGTACCTTCTTTTTATCAGAACATTCCCCAGAATATGTCACGTTGCTCACGTGTGCTGTTCAAAGGTTGCCTGTTGTATATATTATCATGTGTGCTGCGAATAATAAAATCCAGTTGGTAGTCAGTGCTCGTGTTGTCCTCTTTGCCTTCCGTGCCTCGAGTTTCGTCTGTTTCTTCTAGCACATTCGTGCTCGCGCTGCAGCCCTTATTACCATGAATTCTAACCAACTAGCCCAAATCGCCATTCTTCTTCACGATACTGAAGCCACACTACTGATACATCATTACCAAGACTCGTAATAATAAATATAAATATTATTCATAAGAGTTATATAAATATGGTATATATTATGAATATATTATATTATTATATTAGAGTAATATAACTTTCATTTTTAGCATTATAAGAATATTATAATTATTATTCTCTGCTACTTAGTACCACAGATAGTAAAGATATGCAGAGGTAACTAAAATACTGTGAGGACTCTATCTCTCGACAAATCTCCGCAAATAGTTAAAAACGTTGTGCCTGAACTATGCATTTTCGGTGACGTGCTGTGAAACTATGTGGCCGGCTTTCTATTTATTTAGCCTGGTTGTTCGGAATAGAATCATTATTTCCCGCGAAATTGCGTTCCCTTGCGGTAAAGGAGATCCTTAAACTCGCCAGAAAGCGAATAGATATGATATTGAAAAATAAATAGATCAATGAAATTTTACGGTGGTCATTCCGGCGACAACAAATTATAAAAACATGTGTAATGCAGAAGCAAACCTGCGAGGACGAAACAACAGAATTGAAAGCTGATAAGATATTGCAACGTTTCACCCCGACTCTGGGAGACACAGCAAGGTCCGCCTACGTGGCCAAAATCACTGATGTAGCCACGGTGGCAAAAGAGAGAGAAAAAAAGAAAGGCAGGTGCGTTGTATGGTTCCCTCATATTAAAACAGAATGTTTGTCAAAGCATGTGATCTTTTCGCAAAGGAGCCATGAGCTCGACGCTCTGGCGTTCTCGACTAGCGTGTTGACCTTTGTATATTTGACGCTTAGTGTTCCACAATTTCGCCACAGCTTGATCAGTGAAGATATCCTTATATCGCGAGACATGTCATTTGTACTTAGAAGTGTGTACGTCCACAATACCGTGAGCACCTAACCGCGAGAATTGAAACTGCGGAAGTCGTTGAACTTACCATTTTGGAGTTTAAACAGGTTGGATTGTCGGACTCGCCGAACGCTTTGTGAAAGCAATGATCATCATCGCGATGTGAGGGGTGCCTCGACCTAGAGACATGAAAAAGAGGAATGTTTGAGTTGCTGGAAACAAATCTCGATTAATTATGCTTTGGGGTTAAGAGCAGCAAAATTAAGGGGGAACTGTGACGTTTTTTTTATGTTCACCGATTTCAGTAAAACTTGGAACTTGTGTTCTCGTCGGTACCAGGGTGATTTGTGCCAAATTACACAACCGTAAGTCTTTTAGATTTTCCGAAAACAATTTAAAAAAAATTGCTGATTTAAGACTCACACTTGTAAACGCGAGCCACCCTATGCATGTGACGTAAGGAACAACTCTTTTTCAGAAATCCCGCCTTTACAAGCAGACGGATGCAGCGTGCGCTTTATTTTACGAGGCGACAACAACGCGAGAAGAGTTCAGTTTTATCAGCTACAGACATTGCGTAAGTCGTCGTTGACGTCGGGTCTTATGATATTAAGCAATGAGGAAATCGATTCGAGGCATGTCAGATGCTTCACGCGCTGGCGTGTAGAAAGCAAGAAGCAATGCTTGTGCGCTCAGATAGTATCTTCAATCATCGTGGAACTTGTCACTGATAAGTTCAGACGAGCCATCACAGCTTGATTTCACGTCGGATGACATCGCCAAGTTGCTTTTCGCGCCAGCCGTGGCGAGGTGTAGTGTGTCTCGTGAGGTCATCAGCGATGGATTCTCATGACGTCATCCGATACCCACCAAGGACGACAGAGCAGATCCCAGTTTCAGTTTTTGTTTCAACTCATCGTTTATTATCTTTAAAGTTTTTTACGAGTGTCTGGAAAAAATGAACCACCATAGCTTTTACAGGACTATCAATACTATTTGAAAACAGCATTATCTCAGTGTGGTCGAAAATGCACCAAGGTTCCCTTTAAGGAACGCGCATCACCTTTTGAACTACGCAAACTTCCAGCAGGATAGCCATGAGTGTTATTTACATAATCGAATCTTGACGGCAATTGACTTGCCTTAAAGTCGTGTTCTGTTTAAAATTTATGGGTGCGGCTAAGTTTGACTACCTAGTTTTCTAATATTTCCCGGGAACACTGCACTAACAAAGGAATCGCAAAAGTCTTTGTACTGTTCTTCACGACATGGGCAGCCGCTATCGTAAGAAATGTTAGCTTTGACACAAAAACATGTTCCCATGGCTTTCTCGAGACAAGTGCACTAAACATGCATGGTTAAAAATTGAATTGACTATGTTATAAGTGTTCTAATTCTAGGTTTCAAGAGTATGTTTGGCTTTATTATAGAGACTGTGCACCCAGACTGCGGCTGCAGTGGAGCCACGAAACCCTAATGAATTAGGGTGTCACAAAGGTGAGGGACCGAGTGAGTGCGACTTCGGCGACTCTTCGCAGTGAATCATGTGGCGTCACGTAATGCCGGCCACACCTGCGCAGCCGATTCAGTTTCATTGAGACACGATGTTGCGGGGCATGACGTCGTGGGGCTCACATTCTAACCAGTCAATTTAAAACTTTGTGAAAAAGAAGATGCGACTACATCAAGCAGACTGGCGATCCATTCATTTATCTTCCCTTTGCAATATTAAAAAAATTGTTTTATACTAATCGTTCCTTTCATAATTAGTTTTTCTCTATCGGGTAGAAGACAAAAAAAAATGTCACAAGCAGCGCAAACGCTCATTCCGCTCAGTCCGCATTTCGGATAGCTGCGGTGTCTCTGGGCGGTGCCTCACGCTGCCTCGCCACGATTGCCATAACGTTTCGGAACTACTGTACAGAAGCCACCGAACACTGAAGTGGGTCGAACTCTTATGTGCTTTCTAGTGGGTCTGCCCAAAGAGAACGCCGCTCGCGCGGAGACCCCGTGTTTTGGCCGTTACTGTCGCCATTGTGTAGACTCGCTGTGTGCCGGCTAATAAACGCCATAACAAATTGGTGGAGAGTGCTACGATCCCCTTCGATGCCCTTGGAACTACGCTCACGTACGCTGCAATCTACCATGTCCCACGACGCCTCTCAGCAAACGCCTCCTCCCATGCCACCCCCATGTCCCGGTGTCCCCAGGATCCGCGATCCACCCATCTTCACGGGCGCCGATGGCACTGACGTGGACTGGCTCGCCATTTACGAGCGCGTGAGCGTCCCCAACAAATGGGACGAGGACGGCAAGTTGACAAACTTGGTGTTCTACCTTGCGGGCGTTGCAAGTTTGTGGTACACCAACCACGCGTCCGAGTTTGCAACCTGGTCCGGTTTCAAGACTGCCATCACCAACGTTTTTGGCCGCCCTGCCGTTCGCAAGCTGCAAGCCGAGCAGCGCTTACGCGAACGCGCTCAGCAGGCCGGTGAGTCATTCACCAGTTACATTGAAGATGTCCTGGACTTGTGCAAGAAGTCGAACGACAGCATGTCCGAATCAGACAAGATCCGGAACGTCATGAAGGGCATTGACGATGATGCCTTCACGATGCTGCTTGCCAAAAACCCAGGCACAGTAGCTGAGGTCATCACGCTGTGCCAGAGCTACGAGGAGCTCCGCCGGCAGCGTTCGATGACCCGTCGCTCCACATCACGAGATGCAGGGCTTGCAGGCTTGGAAGCGAGCTGTGATCAGGTGGCACTGCTGGCAGACCTCAAGTCCTTCATACGTGAGGAAATCGCGCGGCAGTTCTCTCTCCTGCCCTTTGCCCACCCACCGGCTGCTCAACAATCGGCCCCTACCAATCTTCCACCCATCCGCCGAGCGATTGAGCAGGAAATAGCGGAGGTCATGCCTGCGTACCACCCACAACAACTTCAGGCCCCTGCATCCCCAAGTTACGCCCAAGTGGTCGCAAGGCCGCCTCCAGTCGTTCAAGCGCCTGCACCAGTGACTTACGCCGAAGCTGCCGCACGACCTCCGTCCTTTGCAGCGGGTATGCCGGCTGCATATGTTGGCGCAACCCCTCAGCCTCATTTTCAGCCCACCATGCAGCCTTTCCAGACACCGTTCCGGGCGAGACCCACCCCGGCAAACCGATGGCGCACACCCGACAACCGGCCCATCTGCTTTGCTTGCGGTTACGCCGGTCACGTAGCCCGTTATTGCTCTCGACTACAGCCGGCTCCCACTTCTGTTGCTGGCCACCTTAGCCGTTCGTATAACGAAGAACTGCCGTCTGTGCCACTGTCGTCTCGCCCAGGTCCGTCTGCTCGAAGGTCGCCGTCTCCACGACGTCGGTCTCTGTCCCCCATGCGGCCAAGTTCTTCTGCTCATGAGCGGGAAAACTAGTCGTCGCAGTCCCAGAGGCAAGGACTGCGACGCTATCGCATTGTGAAAGCCCTCAGAGCCGCCCATCTAATGTCATTGACGTGCTTGTGGACGGTGTTCATGCATCCGCTCTTATTGACACTGGAGCTGCGGTATCAGTTATGAGCGAAAACCTTTGCCGCTTGCTTCGAAAAGTGACGACGCCGATTTCTGGACTGTCCCTTCGTACCGCTAGCTCACATCGTATTAATCCTACAGCAGGCTGCACAGCTCGCGTTGTCGTTCAGGACGTTCTGTATGTCGCCCAATTCATCATCATTCCTGCATGCTCTCATGACGTCATCTTGGGATGGGATTTTCTCTCCCGCAACGACGCCGTCATTCATTGTGCCGCCGCCGAAATTGAACTCTCGCCCTTCTCGCATTTGACGCCAGAAGACGGTCCCTCGACACTGAACAAGATTCTTGTGAAAGACGATACTATAGTGCCTCCAAGCTCGACGATGGGCGTATCGGTCTACTGCACCGGTCTCTCCGACACAATTGCACTTGTTTCGCCATCCTACCGTGCTTCCAGGAGGAAAGGGTTGCTAGTACCTTTCGCGACCGTGCAAATCACCCAAGGCAACGCCGCTATTTTTGTGACCAACCCATACCCGTACACTGTTACCTTGGTTCAAGGGGAATGTCTCGGCAGAGTGGAAGCAGTCGACGACGCACAAGTCCTGCACGTACCCGAAGACTCGCGTTGTCCCGATTCACGTACCATCAGTGCTGTTTCTACTTCTGACCCATCATCTCCTGATGTATTTGGCCCATTCATTGATGACAACCTTACGTCAGTGCAGCGTTCCCAGCTTCTAGACCTGTTGCAAGAATACCGTTCTTCTTTCGATGTCGGACGAAGTTCTCTCGGTCGCGCGTCCACTGTTACGCATCGTATTGACACTGGTGCCCATCCACCATTACGGCAACGTCCATACCGCGTGTCGCCTGCTGAACGCCGGCAAATTAACGAGCAGGTTGACGATATGCTCCGACGCGACGTCATTCGGCCCTCGGACAGTCCATGGGCGTCTCCTGTTGTTCTTGTTGCGAAGAAAGATGGTTCTGTGCGGTTCTGTGTGGACTACAGACGGCTCAATAAGATCACTCGCAAGGATGTCTACCCGCTGCCGCGCATCGACGACGCAATCGACAGCCTTCACGGAGCCCAATTTTTTTCTTCGCTCGATCTGCGCTCGGGGTACTGGCAAGTACCCCTGGCTGATGACGCTCGACCGAAGACTGCCTTCATCACACCCGACGGCTTGTACGAATTCAACGTCATGCCGTTTGGTCTGTGTAATGCACCTGCGACATTTGAGCGCATGATGGACACCGTACTGCGCAACTTGAAATGGCACACGTGCTTGTGTTACCTCGATGACGTTGTTGTCATCGCTCCAGATTTCTCCACCCATCTCCAACGTCTAAAAGAAGTTTTCGCACGTGTGAGCAATGCCGGCTTGCAACTAAATCTGAAGAAGTGCCGCTTTGCAGCACGCCAACTCACCATCCTAGGGTACGTCGTGTCCAAGGATGGCATTCTTCCTGACCCAGCCAAGCTTCGGGCCGTGGCCGAATTCCCAAAACCTGCGTCCGTCAAAGAACTGCGTAGTTTCGTGGGCCTGTGCTCATACTTCCGACGCTTTATACGAAACTTCGCCACGATTATATCACCGCTGACTAAGCTCCTCGGAAGTAACGGGCCCCTCAATTCGTGGTCGTCAGAGTGCGACAACGCGTTCTTGAAGCTCCGCCACTTGTTGACGTCTCCTCCCATTCTCCGCCACTATGACCCTACGGCCCCAACAGAAGTGCACACGGACGCCAGTGGTGTAGGCCTCGGCGCTGTCCTGGCGCAGCGCATACCCGGGTTCCCTGATTATGTTGTGGCATATGCAAGCCGTACGCTCACAAGAGCCGAGACAAACTACACCGTCACGGAAAAAGAGTGCCTGGCAATCGTCTGGGCTCTTACAAAGTTTCGACCTTATTTGTATGGTCGCCCATTCGATGTCGTCACTGACCATCATGCACTATGCTGGCTGTCATCATTGAAGGATCCCTCAGGCCGCCTCGCCCGTTGGGCTCTTCGCTTACAAGACTACGACATCCGCGTCCTCTACCGCAACGGACGCCAGCATGCTGACGCCGACGCCCTCTCGCGCTCCCCTCTGCCTGAAGCTAACGTGCTCTGCTCAGTATCCTCGGTTGTTGTTTCTGCCATTGATGTTGACATCATCGCTACCGAACAGCGAAAGGATAATTGGATCGCCCAACTGATCGACTTGCTCTCTGATCCGTCCGCAACACCATCCACGCGTGCCTTGCGTCGTCGAGCTCACCATTTCGCCATTCGTGGCGGCCTCCTACACCGACGCAATTACGACGCCGATGGCCGGCAGTGGCTACTCGTGATACCCCGCAGTCTGCGGTCGGAGATATGTGAATCCTTCCATTCTGATCCACAGTGCGCGCACTCTGGGGTATTCAAAACCTACCATCGCATTAGACAACGCTACTTCTGGCGCGGGATGTACCGCTACGTCCAGCAGTTCGTTCGCTCCTGTCTCGCTTGCCAACGCCGCAAACCGTCCACACACATGTCACCAGCCTGTCTGCAACCGCTACCTTGCCCTGACCGTCCGTTTGGGCGCATAGGTATCGATTTGTACGGACCACTTCCTCTGACGTCCACTGGCAACCGCTGGGCCATCGTCGCCGTAGATCATTTAACGCGATACGCCGAAACCGCCGCTCTCCCTGCGGCTACTGCGCGTGATGTTGCGTCCTTCCTACTACATCGATTTATATTGCGCCACGGTCCACCCCAGGAGCTTCTCAGCGATCGAGGCCGTGTCTTCTTGTCAGAAGTCGTCGATGCCATTCTCACTGAGTGCCATTCTGTCCATCGCAAAACTACTGCTTACCACCCGCAGACGAATGGTCTGACCGAACGCTTTAATCGCACCCTCGGCGACATGCTGTCGATGTACGTCGCCGCCAACCACACGAATTGGGATACCATACTGCCCTTCGTCACTTACGCCTACAACACCGCCCCTCAGAGCACGACTGGTTTTTCACCTTTCTTTTTGCTGTACGGAAGGCACCCGTCACACACCATCGACACGATACTCCCGTACACGCCGGATCCATCTGAGTGTACACCTATTTCCGAGACCGCCAGGCTTGCTGAAGAGTGTCGCGAGCTTGCCAAGACTTTTACGACGCATGAGCAAGAGCGGCCGAAGAGTATTCGTGATGGCTCCGCCACTTCTGAGCCCACCTTCCTTCCTGGTTCCCTTGTATGGCTCTCAATCCCGACCTCTGTAGCTGGCCTTTCTTCCAAACTACTCCCGAAATATGAAGGTCCCTACCGTGTGATCGAGCGCACATCTCCGGTCAACTATCTTATCGAGCCAATTGAACAATCTTCGGACATGCGCCGCCGCGGGCGCGACATAGTCAACGTGGAGCGTCTGAAGGCTTACTATGACCCGCTCGTAGTGACAAGCTGTTAGGTCGCCAGGCGGCTCCCTCTTCGACCCCGGGGTAATTGTACAGAAGCCGCCGAACACTGAAGTGGGTCGAACTTTTATGTGCTTTCTAATGGGTCTGCCCAAAGAGAACGCCGCTCGCGCGGAGACCCCGTGTTTTGGCCGTTACTGTCGCCATTGTGTTGACTCGCTGTGTGCCGGCTAATAAACGCCATAACACTACCAATAAACCTTTCCCCGACGCGGTCCGTCCCCATCGCTACACCTTGGAGTAGCGAAGCCGGGCACTCCCGCCCATCATGACTGACAACACACACCCACCGATGCCTTCACTCTAGGCCACCACCTGCACCCGGATTCATCGGCTATGGCACTTAAAGGTCTTAGTGGTGCAGATGAAACTAACGTGGAAGACTGTCTTGACCACTAAGAACTAGTGAGAGAGCATAAATGGACTGACGCTTGTAAGCTAGGCCACGTCACACTTTATCTCATTGCAATGGCCGAATTTCAGCACAACGACTACAAACACAATATCACCATATAGACCGTCTTCAAGAGAGAGAGAGAGAGAGAGAGAAACAACTTTATTTATGTGAAAAAAAATCACAGATGAATGGCGATCAGGCCGTGCCTGGCCGCCTGCTTCTCAGCTCGCTGTATGGCCCGGAGCTGTACTTCTAGGCTCGTATCTCCGAGTACTCTTTCCCATGCCACGGACGAGGGAGTGGTCAGGAGATCAGGCGGGCGTGGATCCTAGCTGCTGTCCCATAGTATATGAGAGAGAGAGGTGACGGAGCCACATATTGAGCAATGCGGACTAAACAGATCGGGGTAAATGTTTGCGTATACCCGCGGTCACGGCATGGAATTCGTTTGGAGGCGGCGCCATGTGATTTCTTGTGATTTCGTGAGTTTAGGATGCCCCGGTGGTTTTGTTTGACGTGCGAGGCGATAGTGCTGAGCAATTGTTTTGATAGAATATGAGGGGCTCACCGTAGTTCTCTGGGTTCATGGCGGGGCCCACCACTTGGTTGACACATTCTCGAGCTTGTCGCTGTGCGGCCTCATTCCCCGGATTTTCTGCGTGCGCCGAGACCCAGATAAGAAATATGGGAGGTAAATTCTCGTCTTCGAGGTAGGTGAGGGACTCAAGGAGCCGTAAGGTACCGGGAGCAATGATACCGCGAGCGAAATGGGAGATAGCGGTTTTCGAGCCGCGGAGGATCGTAGTGAACCCGGAGGACACCGCGATAGCTATAGCCGCTTCGTCGGCTTCGGTGGGGTGGAGGGTACGGACAAAGCCGGCTACTCGCAAGCTTGCGTCGGTGTTGAGGGGGGTGCGAGTAGTTATTACGCTAAGTGCGTACGTGCTTGGTTGAGAGGGGTAGCGGGCCGCGTTCAGGCAGGCCACAATGGGCCGCGAGGCGTAGTCGCCGTGTAAGGCTTGGGCTCGTGCTCACCGTCTACCATCGTGGTGCCCTGCAAGCATGTTTTTCGGCAGTGGTTTGATGGGAAAACGTCGACGTAAAGTTGGGGGTATAAAAACTGGGTCTGCGCCCGATGGCGAGGTGGTGAGTCCTATGCGAGCAAGTATCCAGCGGCCGGTCTTGCTACCGTGAAGTGTCTGACTCTGGGCTGTGCGATGCACTTCGATGAGTTTGTCGACAATGTTGGGGATGCCGAGGTTGATGGGATGCGACGTAGAGGTCGTGCGAATGAGTCCAAGAGCCATCTTGTACACTTTGCGAATAAGTTATTCCAGTTTGTCCCTCTCGCATCCCAGTAGGCGCAGGTATGATAGCGCCTACGTGAGACGAAGTATGACGAAGGCGGGGACAAGCTGGAGTAGCTCTTTTCTTTTCATGCCTTGCTTTCGAGCGGACACGCGAGCTATGAGGCTGGTTGTTTGAGAGACGGCAACGGTAAGGTGTTCCTTCAAGACATCCTTTTCTGAAGTGTTCGGTCGACGGAATATCACCAAAGAACGTGCGAAAGCAGTCATTGTGCGCCCTCTCACAGAAGACTGCAGAGAGCTCCACAAGCGATACTGAGGACGTCGCCGGCCTTTTTGCATGTGTGAACGACATCTTGCCAAGACTGACAAAATAAGGGAAATCCACAAAGATATTGACGATGACGCATTCCACATGTCCTTGTCTGAAAATCCCCGCACTTTTTCAGAAGTCGATGAAGCAACCCGACCTCACCGCTTGACTCGGCTGCATTCAAGGAGTGGTGAGTCGCTTTGAAGTCTCGACACCCTGCCCTACCATTGCACGTTGTTTCAGGAGGTCGAAAACATTGTTGTTGAGTAGTTGCTCACCAGCTTTTTTGACATCCTAAAGTCAGGAGCCCCCCACCCGTCTGCCCGCTGAGCTTCACCCTGTCACCTTTGCATACATTGTCCCCACTCCCACGTTATGCGCTTCAGGACGTGGTGTTTCGATTACTCAGGAGCCCATCGAAGACGGCATTTTTGACAAATGCCTTCAGATAATATATAGTGCTTTTTTATGCGCATTTCTCGCGTTGCCGTATTTGAAGTTCTTGTGTATAACTTAATGTCGTCTGCATAAGAAACATGTTTTAGGTCTGGTATAGCGTCTAGAAGGCTGGACAACTTGATCCATGCAACACTGAAGAGAAGCGGTGAAATGACCGAACCCTGTGAAGTACTTCTGGTCGTTTGTCACAAATTGCCCGTGCAGAGGTTGTGTGGTGTGTGAGAAAATTTTTCACTTAACTATATTTTAGGCCCTTGTCCATAACGTAATCTCGTGTGCATAAGAGGCATGCTGTAGGCCCGGTATAGCGCCGAGGAGGCTTGGCTAGTTGATGAATGCAACGTTGAAGAGAAATGGTGAAATGGCCGAATCAGGTAGAGTACCTCTGCTCGGTAGTCGGAAAGTGTCGCTGCAGAGGTCGTGAATTCTTACTACGACCATGTGGTGCATATGAAAATGTGTCACATAGTTCTATAACCGAAGCCCGCCGTTCAGATGATCAAGGTTGCGCAGGATAGTCATGGCTGACATAGCGATAAGATACCATAATATCAATGACTCAAATTGTATATTTGCTTCTGATGCTCGCGTAAATGATGCGCTCGTCCTTAAGTAAAATGAAGATGTGTTGCGTTCAAAATGGTACCTCGATCAGAACATCGTGTTCGGAAAATATCCATTGACTTCGAGGTACCGAGTTGGCCGGTTGTGTGCCATATGCTCGAATAACTTCCCTACGCACGAGGTAAAAGAAATTAAACAAAGGTTCTCAATTGCGAGGAACTTGTTCACTTTCGGGATCATGGTAATCTGAATATTTCCAGGTCACCGATATTTCTCCACTTTCGCATCATTTGTTGAAATATTGGAGCATGACTTCGGTGGCCTGCTTCGGAAGGTTGCGGAGATGCTTGTTGATAATAAAATCCGTACATCGACTGGTGTTTTTAGTGAGGGTAGCTAGTGTAGAAAATAGGAAACCTCCTCAATGGAATGATAGAAAACGGGGTGACTCTATTGCCCAGAGCATTATTGCAACTCGTTCATTGCTGGTCGTTCAAATTAGCTAAGTAACGCGCCGTACTCTCCAAGTCTTATTCACGTCATCCTTCTTGTCTTGTAATATTTAATACACCCTGAGGCTTGAGGTGGCTATCTCTATAACGTACAGTTTTTGTACCGGCCTGAACAGCTGAGAGCCATTGCTTATTCTTACTTTGCATGACCGAACGATGCCATTTTTACTTTGAACGCATTTGCTTAACGCCAGTTTTCCAGATTACTCTGGGAGCATTGTTCCCATGGATAATTACCGTGAACCCTTTCTCTATGCTGTTATATTTTGATGCCCTGCTTGAGTGAATGCTTCGGAGTGTGAGGGCATATTTTTGAAGCCATCGCTTCCGCAGTTTTTCATGATTAGCTGCCTGTGAACCCACAAACTGAGCAGCTTTGTATTCGTTTTAACCCGTTCATCTGAAGTGTTAGGTTTCGACAAAAGTTGGCTGCCTAATGAAAAATGAGACGGGGTCAAGATTTCTGAATCTCTAGGGGAGGAATAAATGTAAGACATTGGTCTGGTAATAACAGCTTCAGTTTCTGTCAGGAAATTCTCAGTTGCTGTGAGGAAACAGAATACATAAATTGACTATACGAACTAATCGTTCCCAAGAACCACCCCACCAAGGAGCTCTGTCTTGTTATGCCACAAGCATGGCCTCGTTCTGGAGCGCTTGTTCCCACTAGAACCTGTGCAGTTCTAATAAACTCACCCCCTCCCCCCCCCCCCTCCCAGCGCCACCTTCCACGCAGACGGCGGCGAGTCACCGTTCAGTTCTGGGCAAAGCGTCGCCTGCTCTGCCGAGCCACCTTGCAGTTTCGGGTATGGCTGCGTCTCCGCCGCCGAGGCCCGAGAACTGGCCTGAGAGAAGGGACCAAAGATGTTATTTAAGGCTTGCCAGCTTTATGTTTAAGAGATTTTGCCCCAGCCGACATCGTCGCACTGGCTGGCTCTGTACAAACGACAACCTGCTGTAGTAAACGCTCCTTCTTGTTGCTGTTTTCAAAACTCATTGCCTCCCTATTGCACCTCTGGGCGAAGGCTTCAGCAAAGTCTGTTTGACTGCACGCCGCTCTCAGCTACCGCTACCATCGCAACAAACAGGAAATCCTAACAGAGGTTGGCAGCATCGGGATACGATACCGTACGTTTTGCAAGTCTGATCGGATCACCGAGCACGAGGACGACCGCCGTGATAGCGTTTGGCTGTACGCTGGGATACGCTACCCTACCCTTGGCACGCTGGATTGGACCCCTCGAAGCTTCAGCACGACCGAACAGATATAAGTGTTTGGATACGCTGAGATACGCTACCCTGTTCTCATCGTTCGGCAAGCTGGGACAAGCTACCCCGGATCTCGACATTGGCAAGTTGGACCAGATCCCCGAAGGCCAGAGGACTCCCACGACACTTTTCGACGGCAGCCAGAAGTTGGACCATCGTCTGCTACTTAAGTTGGGTGAGTGCCCAACGTTTAGTGTTAATTTTGCCAGACCCCTTTAGCACAGGTAGACGTTAGGAGTGTTTCGTGTTTTTTTTGTTGGCTATAGTTTATTATTCACGCACTTTAAACCATGAGATTCGTTTTAAAGTACGATGAATATCAGTAGTAGAGCATCACGAGGGACGAGATCGCGATGGAGCAGTACCTTGTGGAGGACCTCCTCGAAATTTGTCGAGCCATGGGGATTTCCGCCGGGTCCGCTAAAACAAAAGAAGCGATTCTCGAGGTGATGCAGGCAGAGAATGTGACGGCCGAGAAAGCTGACGAGTTTTGGGAGCTCATTTTTGAGCAACAGCAGAAGGCCGAGAAAAGTCGCGAAGAGCTCGAAGCTCAAAGGCACGAACAATGGAAGGCCGAGGAGAGTCGCAAAAGGAGAGAACATGCACTCAAAATGAAACAGCTTCATCGTAAAATTCAAGCACTTAAGAGGCAGCAAGCGGAACGCCAGCTCCACAACTTTCAGACAGGCGAGAACATGGCGCATTTTCTTGATGATTTTGAAGTTCTCTGCTGTAATGTGGGTGTTAGCCACGGCCTTAGGGTGGAGAAGCTCGTCACGTTGTCGCCGCGCAAAATCTCACATGTTATGAATTGTTTACCCTCCGAGGAAGCAGGAGACTATAATCATGCTAGATTTGCTTTGATAAGATATTTTTTCCTTCAAGTCGTGCTGACTGGGAACGATGGAGCAATAGAGACAGTGCTGAAGTGCGTCGTAAGGTGCCAGACATAGACGGCCCCCGACAAGAGCGAGAGAATGAGGCGTGTCGTAGAGTGCTGGAGGACGACGCACGCTGTAGAGTGATCGAGGCTGGGGCCCGTCGCGTAGCACTAGAAGATGATGCTCGCCTAAAAGCGTCAGATGATGAGGAGAGACGGAAAGTGCAAGAGGCTGAGGTCCGTCGCTATGCGCAAGCCAATGAAATGCGTCAGAGAGAGCCGGGCACTGAGGAGCATCACGAGGAGTTGAGGGTGGAGGCCCACTGAAAACCTCGGGACGCAGAGGCGCATCGTAAAGCGCTAGAGATGGGGCCGCTTCGCTGAGCACGTGATCAGGATGAAAGGCGTCACAGTGAGCATAAGGCTGACTACGAAGGCCTGGGAACAAGGGCTATCTTGAAAAGGGAGAGACCCGTAAAAACTAAAGAAAAACCTTCAGGCGAGATGTTTACCTTTAAAGGCATTGGGAGTCCCGTTCTGTCACAGGCAGAGACAACTAGCATCGGGCCCGAGGAAAAGCTAGGTAACCAATCGGGAGCTTCGACTCCACACAAAGAAGGCAGCACACTTGTGGATAAGTGTGTCGAGGCTGCCAGTATTGCGAGACTTCCGACAGAAAGAGCGCCGGCGAAAGCGTAACACAGAAAAGACGACAGGCGCCAAGCGCGCCAAAGTCAAGTCAAGTCAAGTCAAGTCAAGTTTATTAAATAGTTCAGTTGAGTTACATGGTTAGCGTTATTACAGCAGGAGGTCCCAAAGTTTCAGAGAAACTGACAGGGGGACCTCCTATGGCTACATGGATGGGGTAATTACAAAAAAATACAGCAATAGTATACGGTCTTGTGAGTAATAATGAATAATCTTGATTAACAATAAAAACACGATCAATACACAACATAATGGTAATACTCACTATTGAAAAATAACAAGGAAACAATCAAAAGCAAGTTAAGACAAAAAACAATATTAATGAACTCTACGTGACAAATGTAACACGTTTCATTATCAGTGTTATCAATTATACAATGGCAAATTGAAGTAGTAAAAAAGCACAGAACTGTGGAAAGCTGTTAAATACCGTGACATCTTTATTCGAGGTGCCAGGTTTAGAACTAGGCGTATGATCCCGAAAACTCTCTCCGTGATTGGTTTGAATCTCAGACCATCACTGAGATTGAGATCAGGCGGGAAGCCCATCAAGAAAAACGGAATTTCAGGTATATTCCGACGCCGAGATCATCGCCTAGTCTCATCTTTTTCACTGCCACGTAGAGGCGATCGCGTGGAGAAGCATCGCGTACACCTGAGCTGTAGCAAAGGCTGTCATTCCCCACCGTGACGAAAGGGTCACTGGTCGAACCGCAGGGGTAAACGATGCAGTGCAGATGCCCCTTACTTCGAGTGAAGTGGCTGCACATCAAAAGTCGGTGCTACTAAGTTCGGCGAACAGGTTGGTTCGTCATCTCTTTGTCCAGACCACAACCCTCGTAAGCTGTGGAGTGCGCGACTCTCCAGAGTTTGTCTTAGAGGGTGCCGTCTTGCCATTACCGAGAGGGTATCTTGTGTTTAGTTTTGAGATTAACTTTTCTAATTCACTTGTGGATAAGTGTGCCGAGGCTGCCAGTATTGCGAGACTTCCGACAGAAAGAGGCACCGGCGAAAGCGTAACACGGCAAAGACGACAGGCGCCAAAGCCGCTGTTAAATACCGTGACATCTTTATTCGAGGCGCCAGGTTTAGAACTAGGCGTATGATCGCGAAAACTCTCTCTGTGATTGGTTTGAATCTTAGACAATCACTGAGATTGAGATCAGGCGGGAAGTCCATCAAGAAAAACGGAATTTCAGGTATATTCCGACGCCGAGATCATCGCCTAGTCTCATCTTTTTCACTGCCGCGTAGAGGCAATCGCGTGGAGAAGCATCGCGTACGCCTGAGCTGTAGCAAAGGCTGTCATTCCCCACCGTGACGAAAGGGTCACTGGTCGAACCGCAGGGGTAAACGATGCAGTGCAGATGCCCCTTACTTCGACTGAAGTGGCTGCACATCAAAAGTTGGTGCTACTAAGTTCGGCGAACAGGTTGGTTCGTCATCTCTTTGTCCAGACTACAACCCTCGTAAGCTGTGGAGTGCGCGACTCTCCGGAGTTTGTCTGAGAGGGTGCCGTCTTGCCATTACCGAGAGGGTACTTGTGTTTAGTTTTGAGATTAACTTTTCTAATTGTGTCGCTCGCAGACGAGCAAGCAATGCGTCTGAATTTTTTTCAAGTTTTACTTTCCTTCTCATCAGGGAAGCAGACAGTGATGTTTGTTTATTTGCTTTTGTTCTCCCAATATTTCGAAAGATTTATTCCACAGACAAGACTGTATAAAAGCCCTTGTTTGAAATACATTCTGTGTTTAGCATTACGTGTTATTATGCACGTCAGTGTAGGTTAACATTTAATTTTGTTCTGTATAACGCACGCAAGCTTGATTTTCATCCTTGGTTTCTTACTTTTCAAACGTGGTTTCTCTTGTTTTGATGATCATTGGCTGATCTTGAAGTGAGAGCTTCTAGGAGGACGAACTTTGTTAAGTTTGACAATCTTATGCTTGCAGGCGACGCAAATGTGCGTGATTTGGGAGTTCTTGGTATTCTAGAATGTAGTTTCCGGGCCAAATTGAGTTAACCTCAGCAGCTTCGACCGTCCCCAATCTGCCCGGGTCACAATCGAGAATCGCTCACAAAAAAATCTGTTTTGTTTGGCAGTGTCATGCACTGTAAAGGAGTGTCAACATCGTGTATTGCTCCCGAGATTCGTTGGTCATGATCCTATTTTTTAGCTCAGCTTAATCTTGAGGAAATATTTTCGTTTCTGCTGGTCTGGTGATTTGATCAGCATTTGGAGGGCACTTCCTTTGGCCTGAGTGGTTTGGCTTTGTGCTCTACTCCGTCGTTCTAGTGATTCCTGCAGGGCTCTGCAAGTCACCACGGGTGGAGAGAGCAGAACAGCCACAATTCTCGAGGGTCAACAAGCATCCCTCCTTTTGAGCCGCGCTAGACGGCTCAAAACTCCGCATGCATTGTCTGGCGGCGGGGGCGCTGTTATGCCACAAGCATGGTCCTCATTCGGCAGCGCTTGTTTCCACGAGAACCAGCGCAGTTCCAGTGAATTCTCCCCCCCCCCTCTTTCCAGCGCCACCTTTCACGCAGACAGTGGCGAGTCACCGTTCAGTTCCGGGCAAAGCGTGGCCTCCTCCGCCGAGCCACCTTGCAGTTCCGGGAATGGCTGCGTCTCCTTTACCGCGCCCCGAGAATCGGTCCAACAGAAGGGACGAAAGACGTTATTTAAGGCCATGCCTGCCCCATGTTTAAGAGATTTTGCCCCAGCTGACATCGTCGCGCTGGCCGGCTCTGTACTAACGACCACCTGCTGTAGTAAACGCTCCTTCTTGTTGCTGTTTTCAAAACTGATTGCCTCCCTATTCCGCCTCCGGGCGAAGTGTAACTTAGAAGTGTGGCAGCTTGGGCTAGTTGCTATGGCATGACGATGGTTATAGCGCGAGAACAAAAAGACGACCTAGAGACAAGAATGACCGGCTTCCGGGCGAAGGCATCAGCGAAGTCCGTTCGGCATCTCGCCGCTCTTGGCTACCGCTACCATCAACACACAGCGACTTCCTAACAGTGGTGGCGGCGGTGGGATACCATCGAACACCACTTTCCTAACAGTCTGCAATAAATGTCCACGTTTTGCTGTGGGTGGAGAAATACCGGCTTACTTCTTCCTTAATAGCTGGTGAGTGTAAATTCACGTGCAGTTTTCCTAAATGCAGCGAGTGTTGTCTGAGTATACTATTCGCGGTATACCACGGCTTGCACAAAATATTTTGAATGCCACGAGGAAAGCATTTGCGGCAAGACCACCAACATACTCAAAGTGAATGGCTCTTACGGCTGCGTATGTGAACAGTGCAATGTACACTTGGCCACTTTGGAATTCTCTCACGAACACTGGGCCTGCAATGTATACACCTCTACATTCGAAAGGGTGCGATCAATGGAAAATGGGGCTGCCGGTGCACTGGCAGCCTTCGTTAGGTAACACGCACAAATCACACATTTACTTCACTGCTTGTCGGGCTCTGGGCACCCAGAACCAGGCACGCAGTTCCGTTAAAGCGTCCTTGACACCATCATAGAGCACACTTTTTGCGCTTGAAGAATGAGCAGGTGCGTGACTAGGTTGTCCGACAGCAGCGTCGGTGCCATCTCGTTGTACGTGACGTCAATGTTCGGAAGGCGAGATTTGATCCTCATGATGCCCTTTCCATCAGTGAATCAATTCAGGTCTTTTATTTGCTAAGTATTTGCCCATTTAACTTCGGCTCTCTTCTTGGCATACGTTTCTGTCTGCGATGGCCCGAAGCAGACAATATCGACTTCTTGATGTTCAGTATATAGCTGTACGTTCTCCTTCCTTGTGAGACTCTGGCGATATCCATTTGTGCACGAAGTGTTTCACCTAGGCTGTGACTCTTGTGTTCTGGAACCAAGAACTGTATCTGTCGATATCGAACAATGGTTCAATTGTCAAGCTCAAAAGTACTGAGACGCTTGTCTTTAACTGTGACGTAGCTTGTTCATCTCCAGCTGCAGAATGTTGATCCTGCCCCAACTATCCTGGTCCCACTATCAGCGGCATCCTTTTCCAACTATCAGCGGTACGTAGAAGCCAGTCGAGTCATTTCCTTAACAGCTGCCTGTTGCGAATGTCTGCCATAAAAAGTTCACGCTTCAGCAGATCGGCTGGGTTTTGTGTTTATAGACAGTAACGCCATTGACATGGATCAGTTGATTGACGTATCCTGTTGACTCTGTTGGAAAAACGTTGTTTCCCCTTGGTTACTGAGCTTCGTATTCGACAAAGCATCACAGTTGAGTCTGCCCATACGTGCTCTTCCAGTTTCCAGTTCTTCGATTTCAGCGCCTCGCACAAGAACTCCAGGACTCTAGAAGCGAGAAGAGCGGAGACTAGTTCGAAACGTAGTAATGTTACTTGTTTGATTGGAGGAACTCTGCACTCCGAAACTAGAAGCTAGACGTCGACGTTACCGCATCGATCTTGAAGTCTGAGATAAGTGGCGCTACCATAAGCAGAAGAGCTGGCATCGCCGATTACATGAAGAAAGCTTGTCAGCTTGTCAAGCAATAACTTGACCTCACACCTAGGAAGTCAAAACGATAGCATTTTTTTTAGTTTGTTGAACCACTTTTCCCACTCTTTTTTAAGTCGTTTAGGCATGAATACTTCCCACGCTCTACCTTGTTGCCACAATCTCTGAGACAGCAGTTGCATTTTCACGATGAATGGTCACAGCCAACCTAATGGGTCGATAATTGGTGCAGTCGTCTGGAGGACTGTGACGAAGCAGGGAAAGCGAGAGCAGACGACGGAGTGGCCGATCGCTGGAAGGCGAGAAAAACGAAGGAGCTCGGGCTGCAGAGAAGATTAAGAAGGGCGCGCGCAGGCGAGACAGTTTTTTTTTTTTTGGAACGCCGACAGAACGGGCGGCAGGTTGTTGGAGAACCCGCATCTACGCGCGAGGTTCGCATACACAGGGCGCCTGTCTTCGGGACAGCGAGCGCCTCACGGTCCTCGCCTGGCAAGACCTGGGACGCGGCCTGCTGCTCTCGGAGAACCCGCACCTACGCGCGAGGTTCCAGATTGTCCACCGCCGTCGAGACGAGCGTCGCAAGGTCCTGGCCTGGCGCGGACGAGCCCTGTCTGGCTACCGGCTACCGAGCGACGGTTCGTTCACTCGGCCCTTAACCCCTGCTGCTGCTACGTCGTTGCCACACCGGACATCTACCCGACGACGATTACGTCATCACAGGGACTCAACCAGCCCACAGCCTCCTGGTCCCCAAGCACCGCCACGTGAGACAATTGACTAGTAGTGTACGCTGCCGCTTTATGTATTTCGTGTGTGTATGCTGTCAAATACAATTGTAGTGTGGTTTGTTAACGTCAGATACCGTCTCCTCCATCCGCAACGC
Source organism: Rhipicephalus microplus (assembly GCF_013339725.1). NCBI lineage: Eukaryota > Metazoa > Arthropoda > Arachnida > Ixodida > Ixodidae > Rhipicephalus > Rhipicephalus microplus. The sequence goes on along the minus strand of NC_051170.1, from coordinate 126,205,146 downwards.
GTCACACGCTCTGCGGCGCGACGAACCTCACCAACAAACATCACATCTGGCGTCCGCGCGACAGGACCGCTCTTATCCTATAAAAGAGCAGCGCGTCGCTTATGCGGGTCTGACGGTTGACGATGGAGACGGACAAGCTCACAGCAATTGGAAAGGAACTGGGGTTGAGCGGTCCAGGGCTAAAGCAGTGGATCGATGAGGAGCGCGTACGTGAACGAGAAGCGCGGGAAGTACGTTTAGCCGAACGCAATGCGGCAAAAGAAGCTGATGCCGAGGCACTGGCGAGGCTACAAGCAGAAAAGGAGGTTCTCGAACTAAGGTTGAAGCTCCGAGAGTTAGATGCGACAACGGGTAGCGTGACTACAGGTCAATCAGTAGAGGGTCCGCACATGGGTTCTCCTCAAAGCTACGAAAGTCCGCACAAGCTCATACCGCCCTTCAACGAAGTTCGCGACGAGCTGGACGCGTACATCCAGCGCTTTGAACGCGTCGCCAGGAGCCAGGATTGGCCGCAAGACAAGTGGGCCCTTTCACTGAGCCTTTGTTTGACAGGTGAAGCGCTAAGTGTTGTTGGCAGAATGGCACCTGACCATGCCATGGATTACGCAACGTTAAAGAAAACGTTGTTGCAGCGCTTCCGGTTTACAGAGGAGGGCTACCGCACTAAGTTTCGGTCGGCGAAGCCTGAGGACTGCGAAACGGGTCGACAGTTCGCTGGGCGATTACTAGGTTATTTCGACCATTGGCAAGAGATGGCCAAGACCGAACGGACGTACGAAGCTCTACGAGACGTTATTGTTTCAGAGCAATTCATCACGCAGTGCCACGAGAAGCTGGCAATTTTCCTGCGGGAAAGGGATTGCCGAGGAATTGAAAAGCTAGTAGAAGCTACTGATCATTATATGGAGGCGCAGGGTTTCGTCAACCTTGGTAAAGGTAAGGACGACAAGGACCATAAAAAGCCACCAGATCGAGCGCAGGCCGCACTACGGAAAGAGGAAAAGGACAAACCACATTGTTTGCTTTGTGGAAAGCGCGGTCATAAGGCCTCAGATTGCTGGGCAAATACTAAAGGGCCAAGGACAAAACCAGCCTTCTGCGGAAAATGTAGACGTAGTGGGCATAGCAAAGAGGACTGCCCTAACAAGGGAAGCGGTAAAGCCTCGTGCCTGAAAGAGCAAGCAGAAGGTCCGAAAGCATCAAACCAGGAGACACAGGCTTCCCGGCAAGGTACTGATTGCTCGAAACGTACGAGAATCAAGTGGGAGGACAAGTCTATGCCTACGGCCGAAGGCGTCCTTGAAAACCAGCCCGTTACGGTCTTACGGGATACAGGATGCGACTCGGTTATTGTGAGAAGGTCCCTTGTACCAGTCAGCAATCTGACGGGGAAAGTTTCCTCTGTGTGTCTTCTTGATCGAAGGGTACTGAAACTGCCGGAGGCAGACGTGCGAATTATTTCACCCTTTTTCTCAGGCAAGACTCGCGCGATCTGCATGGATGACCCACTGTATGACGTCGTTCTGGGAAACGTCCAAGGGGTCCGTGACGCCTCCGATCCTGATCAAGATTGGAAAAGACACCTACGTCCAGCTAGTCCGATGAAAATATCATCTAGGGTGGGAGCGGACGACGGATCGCTGACTGGATCTTATACTACAGATGCATTCACTTCGGTTGCGAGGCAATCAAAGGAAAACGAAGTCGCCGCGACAGTCGGACGGAGTTCTCGTCGCCTGCCGGTACCAACAATAAGTCCCCTAGATATGAGTGCACGTGACTTGCAGAAAAGTCAGAGGGATGACGCTAGCTTACAGAAATGCTTTGAGGCCGTCGATAAACCCATCCAGACCAGGTTTGCCGAGATTCTTTTCTTCACAAAAGAAGAAATTCTATACAGGAGGTACAAGCTCAGATCGAAGAGAGAAACTGAACAACTTGTTGTACCTACAGCCCTCCGCCATTGTGTAATGCAAATGGCTCATGAAGGAATTCTTGCGGGCCATCAGGGTATAAAACGCACAACAGACCGTATCCTCGAGGAGTTCTATTGGCCAGGGGTACTTTCTGACATCACACGATTTGTGAAATCGTGCGACACGTGCCAGAGAACTTTCCCAAAACACTTAGTTGGGCGAGTACCGTTGGGTAAAACCCCCGTCATTGATACACCGTTTAAGAGAGTGGCCATTGACATTGTGGGACCATTATCTCCCAAGTCAGAAAAAGGGAATAGATACGTTTTGACAATGGTGGACATGGCAACGCGGTATCCTGATGCGGTGGCGCTGCCAAGCATTGAAACAGAAAGGATCGCTGAAGCACTGTTGGAGATGTTCTCGCGAGTGGGGGTACCTCAGGAAATCATCAGCGACCGAGGCACGTCTTTTACGTCCCACCTAATGCGCGAATTCAGCAGGCTTCTATCCTTCACACAGTTGCCGACGACACCATATCATCCCATGGCAAATGGTCTTGTCGAGAGGTTCAATGGCACACTTAAACGAATGATAAGACGAATGTGTCAAGAGTGCCCGAAAAGTTGGGACCGGTACTTAGCGCCTTTACTTTTCGCCTATAGAGAAGTTCCGCAGTCAAGTTTGGGCTTCGCCCCGTTTGACTTACTGTATGGCCGTTACGTCAGAGGGCCCATGTCAATATTGAAAGAGATGTGGACTGGTAATCATCTAGATGATGAGACGAAGACCTCGTACGGCTATGTAGTTGACCTGCGGAGACGTCTTGAAAACACTTGTCGTCTAGCCAAGGAGGAGCTGCAGAAAGCCAAACTTGTGCAGAAGAAGCACTATGACATGAAGACTAGACCACGGCGTTTAGCTGTTGGAGACAAGGTGCTGCTGCTACTCCCGTCGGACAACAACAAACTGATTCTAACATGGAAAGGGCCTTTCACAGTTCTAGAGAGGAAGAATGACGTGGATTACGTTATTGATTTAGGAACGCGAACATCTCTGTTTCACGTCAACCTCCTCAAAAAATATCAAGAACGACCATCGGTACCACAGCCAACAAAAGAAGCGTCAGTCGCGTGTCTGGCTGATGATACTGAGCACGACGATCTACCATGCGTACCTTTTCAGCAAAAAGAATCTGCTGCCGATGTGAACATATCGGAAGCACTCTCTACTAAACAGCGCACGCAGATCGCTAGAATACTGCATACCTACGAGAATGTATTCACCGACATTCCCGGCAGAACACATCTCACCCAGTGCAAGTTGAATGTCGCAACGGATACACCAGTGAACATACGGCCGTATCCACTACCGTTTGCTACCAAAGAGGCAGTTCAACAAGAAATTAGAGACATGCTGAAGCAAGGCATCATCGAGCCATCTGAGTCTCCCTACCAGTCGCCGATAGTAGTTGTCAAGAAAAAAGACGGGACAATACGTCTATGCATTGACTTCCGGCAACTCAACAAGATACTGCTGAACGACAATGAGCCCATACCTCGAGTTGATGTTATTTTTGGACAACTGGGGAAGGCACGATATTTTTCTAAGTTCGACTTTGCTAAAGGGTATTGGCAAGTCCCGATGCATGAAGAGTCCAAAGCAATGACAGCGTTTTCTACATCAGCAGGCCTTTATCAGTTTCGTTTCATGCCGTTTGGCATTAAAACCGCCCCAGCTGTCTTCAACCGTCTAATGAGGAAGGTGGTAGCAGATATACCCCATATTTACTTTTACTTCGACGATGTGCTCGTTGCAACCGAGACGTGGACAGAACACGTGGCCACACTTGAAGCCTTTCTTCAACGAGTTAGCGAATCCGGGTTGACGATTCGACCAACGAAAAGTGAGATTGGTCAGCAGTCAGTAAAGTTCCTCGGTCATCACGTCGAAAATGGCATCATCAAACCCCAGATCGAAACCCTTGATAAAATACGGGCAGCCAAGCGCCCACAGACGAAAAAAGAAGTACGCTCTTTCCTTGGACTTACGGGCTATTACAGAGATTTCGTCCACAAGTACTCCGAGATAGCAGGACCATTAACTGAACTGACTAAAAAGAGAGCCCCTAACAAAGTAATTTGGGGAGTGCAGGAACAGAAAGCCTTCGATGCACTCAAGACCATGCTGTCTACACAACCTGTCTTGAGAGCACCCGATTTCGCTCAGCCTTTTGTACTTCGCACCGACGCCTCGTCAACAAGCGTAGGTGCCATACTTATGCAGCGGCATGGTGCTATGCTACACCCAGTGTCGTACGCTAGCCGACGACTGCAACCACGAGAAACTGCCTATTCGACAATCGAGCGCGAAGCCCTGGCACTCACGTGGGCCATCCAGAAATTTCATATTTACTTGTTCGGGCGAACGTTCATACTACAAAGCGACCACAAGCCTCTCGTTTACATCAACTCCGCCAAACACATCAACAGCCGTGTTCTACGTTGGAGCCTCATACTCATGGAGTACGACTTCAGCGTTGAATATATAAAAGGCAGTGAGAATGTAGGAGCAGACTATATGAGCCGGTTGCCAAGCGCATGAACATCATCGCTACACGGCTTGAGGATTTCGCAGTGTCGGGTATAATTGATGGAATTTTTTTTTTTTCGGTGCACATTACTTACCGTGACGGACCAACTTTCATCTCGTCTTGCGAGTACCTTTGAGAGTGTCGGGTGTGCGGGGCCCTGAACACTGGTGACAACTTTTGTGTCTCTTATGTGTGCCGAGTGTGCGGGGCTCGGAAGTGTAGTGCAGTGCTCCGAGTGCGCGTGTACTACGGTGTCCCAAGGGATCCAGTGGCAGCTGCAAGTTCTTCACAGCGAAGAACCTTCTTAAGTGGGGGGGTAATGTGACGAAGCAGGGAAAGCGAGAGCAGACGACGGAGTGGCCGATCGCTGGAAGGCGAGAAAAACGAAGGAGCTCGGGCTGCAGAGAAGATTAAGAAGGGCGCGCGCAGGCGAGACAGTTTTTTTTTTTTTTGGAACGCCGACAGAACGGGCGGCAGGTTGTTGGAGAACCCGCATCTACGCGCGAGGTTCGCATACACAGGGCGCCTGTCTTCGGGACAGCGAGCGCCTCACGGTCCTCGCCTGGCAAGACCTGGGACGCGGCCTGCTGCTCTCGGAGAACCCGCACCTACGCGCGAGGTTCCAGATTGTCCACCGCCATCGAGACGAGCGTCGCAAGGTCCTGGCCTGGCGCGGACGAGCCCTGTCTGGCTACCGGCTACCGAGCGACGGTTCGTTCACTCGGCCCTTAACCCCTGCTGCTGCTACGTCGTTGCCACACCGGACATCTACCCGACGACGATTACGTCATCACAGGGACTCAACCAGCCCACAGCCTCCTGGTCCCCAAGCACCGCCACGTGAGACAATTGACTAGTAGTGTACGCTGCCGCTTTATGTATTTCGTGTGTGTATGCTGTCAAATACAATTGTAGTGTGGTTTGTTAACGTCAGATACCGTCTCCTCCATCCGCAACGCGTCACACGCTCTGCGGCGCGACGAACCTCACCAACAAACATCACAAGGACACATCTCTAGCAGGCACGTAGCTAGAAATTTTTTCGAGGGTAGGGGAGGCACCACCTTGATTTCGGGAGGGGCATCCTCTTAAAATGGCCATTTTGCGCTCTTCATGCCACGGTGAAAAAAAAGGTGCCACCCCTTGGCTACGCCCCTGATCACTTGGTGTCGTTGCTCTATCCAAGAAGCTGCAACAGGGATTCCATGTTCAGAATGAACTTGTCCGCTGCTGTCTCCCATAGCAGACCTAAAACCTTCGTAAGAGGTGCTGCTGAACCGGAGTCCAATCTATTAGCGATGTGTCGTCTGAGATCGTCATCACTAGTGGAACATTTGCGCAGCTTCATGCCAGCTTTGCTCAGGATGAGATTCGCCTCTTGGTAGGTGCGAAGCGCTTCATTTGAAGAACTAACTCTTGCGACGAGATAGTACACGTAGAAGTTTTCAGCAAGTTGTACTGCCATTGATCTCAGCTCCAAATCGACGTGATCGAATTGGTATTGGAGTGTAGCTTTCAAAAGGAATGGACTGACCGTAGTTATAAACGGCACTCGTATTATTCGATGCTCCACAATGTTTGACGAGGGGTCACCCGGTATTCACGCTCTGTCAAAGCATAAAAACTATAATGCATCACGATCGGGTTCCTGAATGCCGACTGAAAAAAAAAAAACGCCTATTCCACATAGGCAGTAAGTCCAATGTTGTGCAGCCTGAAATTCACCAAGATCTTCACCATGCTGTTGTTGCTATTAGGTCCTTTTTCTAATAACTCGTTGAGAGACCCTGCTCCTCGTGCGTGCGATGAAGCATCGAAACCTACCCTCAGACGTGTATTCGAGGATCACTGTCTAATAACCGCATGATGTGGCATATTGTAGCCTATGTCTGCAGATCGTGATCCAGTAATTTTTGCCTGAATGATCATCCAATTTCTACTGTCTGACTGTTTCGTCTCATTGTGGAATAAGCGCCTCGTTTTTTTCCATATCACTGCAATAAACTCTGCAGGCGTCTAACTGCTGCACTTCGGTTGTCTTGAAGATCTGTCTTGGCGCGCTTCCACGGAAACGCTACTTCACATCTTTAATTCTCAAATTTAACCTTCTCTGAGAATTGTCGTAGCACCTCATTTCCTTGGTCATCATTGAACAAATGGTTCGAAACACCGATGTTGTCTAGGTCTCAGAATTGCTGTAGCTCGTCAGGGACGTTAGCTTCGGTGCAACTCGTGTAAAGTACACACACGTGCGCGTTGGCTTCTTTGAAAATGCGCCCATGGCATAGTACGGGTCCTCGAGAGGTCCAGCGAAGCTTAGCGTTGATCGGCGCTAGTCTTGCGACTTCCTAGTGAGAGCAAACTTTGTTTAGTACCGCAGTTGATCTGCTCTAATTAGTATACTAAGGCCGATTTCTGTCTTTACGCCACGACGCGATACAAAGTCAGCAATAAACCAGTTTTTCGCAACCAGCTCTTTTGCACCAATGAGTGTGAAGAAGGAGGTTCAATAAAATGATCACGCAACCTAAAATAATTTGATTTCATGCTTGATGCTGCCAAACTGGCTCTTCAATTTCACCTTGACTAAGCTGAGTTGCTCCTTTGGCGCGCCACTCAAATCAGCAAACGCTTTCACTTCTACTTCTACCTTCTTCAGTATCGGCCGACTTAGTATTCGTGATATATCTTGCCTGATAAACGATCTTTGAGGTCCGTTGTCGAGAACATCCCCTTATAAGGCAAGTACTGTGGTCTCCGAGTGCCTATACTCGAAATGTCTGCAGCAATACGTCGGTCTTAAACAAGCTGTCTGGAGACGCTTAAGTGGCAGCATGCAAGGTTGGGATAGGGAGTTCCCTTGATTTCCTCGTTCACGCATATTCGGGGTCACAAACAGCTGTGGCGTGCTTCCCTTTACAATTAGCGCATCGTATGTTGCGTCGGCAATCTTTCGAGCAGTCACCTGATAACATGATGTGCACTTGAAACATCCACCCGATCTGGCCAAACAGCTCTTCTTCTCATGCAGACTTTAGGCATAAGTGCATGCCTCCATAGCACATACAATTGACAGACAGAAAAAAACAAGTACCCCTTCTTTTAAAGTCGCTGTGCAAAAACAAATTGGTAGGGGTCACAACGGGCATCCTGTCACGCCTTCTTTCAGGTGTGTCGTGAACACAGGTCTCGTGTTGCTCGCTTTTCTCAAGGGCTTCTACCTCAAGCCGCAGATAATCCAAAGCGGCTGTAACTCCGTTTTTCATGAAGGAGTCTCGTTGAGGCTCTCTGGTGAGTTCTCTCGCTTGTAGTGTTCCACCACGATGTCATTGGGGATCAGCTTGGTAAGAATCTCGATAAGCACTGCAGCGTATGAAACCTCTGATTGTCCAAGTGCCTTGAGACCTCTCACATTTATAGGCATCGTATTGAGATTTCTCATGATGATCACTTCAGTGGAACTTTGTTCAGGCTTGAGCATTCTAAAGTTCTCCAAGTACTGCTGCTCGATAATCCTTGCGTTTCCGAAGCGGTTGTTTAAGATTTCGATGGCATCTGCATATGAAAACTTCGTCACCTGAATTTCCTCTATCGCTTTGGCCGCTCGTCCAACTAAAAAGAATTTCAGGTAATGGAATCTTTCGATGTTGGTCAGCCCGGCGTTTGTATGGACGGTATGTTTGAACACGTCCCACAACGGCTGCCACTGTAGCACTGCTCCGTTGACGTGTACCAAGTCAAGCTTCAGTAGTGTTGAAGCACCTGCAACCAGCCTCGAAGCTTCACCGACAGAACGACTAACTGAAGTCGTTCCTGGGTTCGCATCGTCGTTAGATATTGGCAAGCCTCGGTCCACCGTTGTTTCAGGCTGTAGTTGCTCGATATGATAAGAGAGAAGAGACAACGTTGCTTTTGCGTTATATTCATACTCCGAGACCGATAAGTAGTCCTCGGCTGCTTGCTCGTCCGTGAGAAGTCTCTCCAGTTGTTCGTTGAGCACGCGTAATCCGTCATGGCAGTTCTTCAGTCGGTCGCGCAGAACTCGAAGTGCTGGATCCCTAAACTGGCTCGATTCAATGAGTTGGTTTACCTCGTTATGAAGACGCGTATGCAAAGCCCGTGGGGCCGCTTGTTCACCCTTGATCTGATATATCTTCGTAGCTGCAGAAGTCCTTCCTGTTTCCAGGTCGCTTGGATCCCTTATTCCCGGGTTTCTCGGCACCATAAAATGTAGAAGAAAGGAAACCACCTCTTTGGAAGAATGGAAAACGGGGCGACTTTATTGGCCAGAGCACCGTTGCAACTCGTCCATCACTGGCCGTTCAAAATAGGTCCAGTCACGTGACGCACGCTCAATTCCCTAGTAAAATCGTCACACTTCTCTTCTTCCGATATTTAACAGCTAGTGCTGCTCAGAGTTCAGCAAGCCTAAAGGTTTGTCAAGGTCGGACTTTGTGTCTTGCGCCGTAGGCTCTCTCGCGTACTGTGTAGGATGGGTCACCGCACAGCTTCTTTCGGAACTCTCGAAGGTGGCACTCCTCTGATCTGGCGCAGTTTGGTATGAGCCTGCTAAGGCTTTGTCACTGCTACGTCTTTGCCTCGACTTTGTCGAGGAGAGCACAAAAAATGTGCAATGTTTACTTAGTGCCTGAAATTTGCAATGCTTCCAACAGCGCACGCATTCATGGAGAGTGCTTGTATACAAATATCATTACTTACACATAATACTAAGCTTGTATACTTATATTGTGCCCACCAACACGTGCTGCTTTCTTACGTTTAAGTGTTCTTACTTGCCCACTGCACTCCCAGGCTCAGTGTCGTTGCTTGATCGTAATATATTGCCACGCTGGGTTAGTGGTAGAAGAGGAGAGCGAAGAAGTGAATGGCTGCTGCGGCTTAGTAAACAGTGATCGACATCAAGTCCCTGTCTATTGTTTCCTCTCGCGACAGACTGGTGGAGGTGCTGGGTGCTGTACTGCAATGTCTTATGCCTGCTGGTCCTGAACCAGAAGCAACCACCGCCAGTGCACCAGGGTCTGCTGATATCCATCGAAGCAGCCGCCGCATTCAAGGACTACCACCACAGTACGGCCCCTTGGCAAGTTCTGGGAGGACAATGTTTGCCACGTCCGCAACCCAAACCGAGCATGACCCATTCGCTAGCGTGCCCCGTGTCATCAACACGCCTCGCACACCCAACTCCTTCCACGGCGATGCAGGTGAGGATGTCGAAGACTGGCTTGATCATTTCGACCGGGTCGCTGCCATCAATGACTGAGACAATCACCGTAAGTTGAAGAACGTGTACATCTCCCTTTTAGACGCGGCAAGAGTGTGGTACGAAAACCATGAAACTTCATTCACAAGTTGGCACGAATTCCATCGCCAGCTTTGCCAGGCGTTCAGTAACCCCGAACGGAAAGAGAGAGCGGAGCAGGCACTTTCTTCACTCTTTCAAATGCCGAAGAAGAGCGTCGCCATGTTTGTCGAAGAGATGTCGCGATTGTTTCGACGTGCTGACCCCCACATGCCAGAAGACAAGAAGGTGCACCTGCTAATGACAGGCGTAAAAGAGCAACTTTTTGCAAGCCTTATGCGCAACCCTCTTACGACTGTGTCGGAGTTCATACGTGAGGCCACAATTATGGAGCACATGCTTCGGCATGCTTCAGCAGTGATCATGACCGACTAGCGTCGGTCATGATCACTCACAAAGTAATAGGAGCTTAAAGAGCTATTAGCTACGGCCACATCGTTGCAAAAAATGCGTAACGCCAGCTCCTGAAATTAGTGCTGAAAAAAGTTTTTACCTCACGAATGCGTAAAATAAGGAGGAGTATTGATGGGAATGCTCAGTTTTGAGAAGGCTGATTATTGTACTTTGAAAATAGCTATATATGACGAAGGAGCAGAAGAGGAAGAGCGAGAATTTGTAATTCGATGCTAAGTAGATAGTCAGCCACAAGGGAAAGAAGCCTTGCAGCGTAGTTGAAATGTTCATGCAGTGGACCTACGGCCATTTGGAAATTAGAGCAGTGATGCTTACCAGCGGTGGTGCCTGTTACTACAGTAAAACTTGCGTGTAAAATGTCCAAGGGTCTGCTCAACGTCACCTGCAATTTCGAATGAGCTGAAGCTTGGGCACTTTCAGCTGCACTCGATCTTTTCATTCAACGGGATTACATTGTCATTGTTTATCACGGCGTATTAGGAGTCACCTCAGCCCCATTTACAACGTGGGATCTGTAAGCTGACCCGCCACGGTGATATATAATGGTGCTCGACTGCTGACCGGCAGGTCATGGGGTCGAATGCCGCTCATGGCACCCACTTTTTGATGTAGGAGAAAAGGCTGTATGCCCGTTTACGCAGATTCAGCATCGTGTTAAATAACACCAGGTGGTCGAAATAGTTCATATAATTCTCCGTACCTATTGTATGAAATGCGAAGCATTTTTGTGCGTACTGTTAGCACTTTGAGTATCTATCTATCTATCTATCTATCTATCTATCCATTACGTCTCGGTGCTATCATAATCACCCCCTCAACTCGAAGTAAACCAAAATTAGTATGGGCTGGTAAAATGCTTTGACGAATACGACTCGCTCGCTGGTCATGACATAAATAATGTCACAACCCCGTCGCGTAATCGTCGAAAACTTTCCAAAAGACAGTGGCACATACACGGGGGTGGATAAGTGCCAGTGGTATGCGGATATCTGCCACTGATGTTTGACAGAATTAATGTCTAACCAGATTGATTTGTGGAGTTTAACGTCCCAAAACCACCATATGATTATGAGAGACGCCGTAATGGAGGACTCCGGAAATTTTGACCACCTGGGGTTCTTGAACGTGCACCCAAATCTGAGCGCACAGGCCTACGACATTTCCGCCTCCATCGGAAATGCAGCCGCCGCAGCCGGGATTCGAACCCGCGCCCTGCGGGTCAGCAGCCGAGTACCTTAGCCACTAGACCACCACGGCGGGGCAATTCGCATAACATCGATTCCTAAGGTACGTGGTATCTGCCGAATTTCTTGTTATTGCAGTTGCATGAAAGTTAAATGCATTATTTATCCTTTTGCACTGGTCTGTGTTTTTTATCATAGAAATACTAAGCAAAGTTACCGTGAAGGCTGACTCGCAACATATGTATCATTTGATCAACGCACTAAACTGGCGAAATCGAATAACGATAGCGTCGGTGAATGTAAAATGCACAAAATTTAAAATAATAAGTTCGATTAATAGAGCCCAAACATATGTTGAAACTTTCGTAAGTTTTACATCGTTCTGCGCTTTTCTTTCATTTTAGCTTTGTTCCTGCCCAGACGGGTTCCGTCAAGCTTTTTAGCTATCTTTGTCTTGGCGAGGATCACATAGTGGTTGACCACCGTATTATCGTCATAGTCACAAATTTGGTAAACACAGCAGTGTCAAATATTCAGTGGGAGCAGAACGCTCTTTTCCAAAGTCCTAAACAACGAATCACAGTACGGCCAATCGCGCATGAAATCAATGGTCCTTCCCGTCAGTAAACTCACAGAAATGATTTCATGGTCTGTAAAGACGAGCGTGCTCTAGTGGCACAGTACGAAACCCACGGTGGCAGAGTTTGAAAAAACGCCGTTGGATGGCGCTAAATAATTCATCATAATAAAGCCCCTCAAATTTTGTACGCAAAAAGTTTCAGGGGCTTTACGTAAATTGGGGATTTCACTTCCTCTCTTAAATGCGCAATCTTTATCCGAGCGAAATCTCGGGACACGAATTCAACATTACGCCGATGCTTTGAAGATTCTGTGTTCGCCAGAGTTATGAAAGGGACAACTTTCGCACTACTTTATTCAGTTTGTGTGGCCAGTAGAGAGAACTAACTCGCGGAAAAGTGTCAAAAAAGGTAGAAGTAAATCTGGGTTGTGGAAGTGTTTGCATTTGAACTTTGCTTGCTTCTGAAGCGATTGAACTCTAAACGCCGCGACCAAAGGCAGTCAACCAAAACGTTCATTTGTACATTTGCTGAAGGCAGCAGGTGAACTGAGTGGAAGCTTTCTTCAGTAATAAAGTGAGGCCTACATATGTTTACACAGCAAGCGTTTTCGTGTGTCTATAATCAGGGTTTGTCGTGAAATGCGAGAAAGAATGCTGACCTCCAATTTCTCGGACAGGTCTGGCCGATCAGGTGGGAAACGGCGAAGCGCCCCAGACATAATGATACGTATTGAAGTATTGTGCGATAATGCGGACGTGATACCTGAAGCTTTCTCATAAGACATCTGAAAGCATGAACAGGTTTCTTTTAATACAATAATAACTCTGCTGTGGCAGTCACTTGGGAGGCGTAAGTATATCGCTCGGTGCTGAGAAGTGAACTTCGAATAAGACATTAGGTCCACAATGTAGTCGTTATGATTTTCGATTAACTTGTCTCCGTTTAGCCCCCGAAGATACGGCGTGATTGATGTGTTTTCTACAAACAGGGTATTCGTTCAGCACAGACAGCAATGTTGTTCACTGAATTCATTTCTTTCATGCAAACGTCACTGTGCAGTATGCTCCATCATCAAAGGAGGCCCATGATCCTTGCCCATACTGACGCTCCGCAATAAAGGTTTATTAAAATAATTGCAATTGCTAGCCCCACACACATAAAACACTAAAGAGAGAGCAACTACGAAGTACATTTTAAAATTAAAATAAAAAAGTTGTGCCCAAAGTTATGCACCTGTGTTATATTGGAGCATGCGCGCGTGCCTGTCACTACTCATTCAGTGAGTATGCCTTAAGTTAGTGCTGGATGAGCAAAATACTGCAATAGGCGCAAAATAGGCCAGGTTGTTTTTGTGCTAAATGTCATCTTGCATAACACGAAGCTACCTTTTGCCATCAGGGAACCAAATCAATTGCAGCGCCGAAAAATGTGATGAGCAAATTTACACTGCAAAAATTATGTTACAGCCATTCATTTGGAGAGAGCGAGAACACGTCTACGATTGACTGAGAAAAAAAGCCCAAGGAAACAGAATAGCTGACAAGTTATATGGAGTTATATGGTGCCATTATGTTATATTCGAGTAGCAATCAAGTGTGAGAGGTGCCCCGCCACGGCGGTCTAGTGGCTAAGGTACTCGGCTGCTGTCCCGCAGGTCGCGGGATCGAATCCCGGCTGCGGCTGCTGCATTCCGAATGGAGGCGGAAATGTTGTAGGCCCATGTGCTCAGATTTGGGTGCACGTTAAGAAACCCAGGTAGTCGAAATTTCCGGAGCCCTCCACAGTGGCGTCTCTCATAATCATATGGTGGTTTTGGGACGTTAAAGCCAACATATCAATCAATCAAATGTGAGAGGTGTCCCAATATATGCATTATAACAGTTAACGTCGAAGCAAGAAAACCCATACTACAATACGCAGTGTTGAGAATATATATATATATATATATATATATATATATATATATATATATATATATATATATATATATATATATATATATATATATATATATATATATATATATATATATATCCTAAATAAATATATTTATCCTTGTTGACAACGCTCCCGTTGTGCCATATCCCATACCTTCACGAAGACTAACTGGCCCATTGAATTATTACTCCCACTATATATATACATATATATATATATATTATGAGGAAGACCTTTATGGCCAGGGTCGACAGTGGAGGCTGCACTGGGCCTGTGGTGTTTGATGAACCAGGATTGTCTTCCACTGCTATGGCAGGTGGTAGTAGACGACAACTCGAGGGGAGCTCCAGTGGTAACGTGCGAGAGGACTTGGGGATCGAGAAGCACCGTCCACCACTGATGAGGAAGAGCTTTATTCGAGACGAGCTCTAGCTGGCACTCACTGGTGATGGTATCTACAGATGAGGAAATTATATAAATGATGATGACACGTCCAATCGGTAAAAAAGAGTCGGTGACTGCGCTCACACTAATTCCCCGTCATGCTGGAAGCAGCCTCCTGGCCGTGTGAGTGACAATATTGATACGCAACAGCCGGCACAGCCTGGCTGCAAGGAAGAGAAAGACGACGTTGGTGGCTGGTTGTTGATGAACTGTCGCTTTATTGTTCGCCGAGCACGGTGCATCGTATTCAATTTATTAAATAAGTTACCCGTAACATTATTGGTGGAGGTGGACGACTCCCGTACCTCGATGGAGACGCGCAGCGGTCGCAACACTGTGGACTTTTCGGCTGCTTCATCTGCCAGTGCCTCATCCCCACCGGTCTCTCGATCCGAGTCGACAACCTACGTCACCCTGCCACCCCTGCGGAATCCTGGAACTTTCTCCGCTGGCGGCATCATCGACGTTGACTCCTGGCTGCATCGGTACGAGCGAGTCAGTGCTACCCACTGCTGGGATCCCACGCTCATGCTCGCCAATGTTGTGTTCTACCTCAACGGCACGCCACGGACATGGTTCAAAACTAACGAAACCGAAATCACAAGCTGGGATCTTCTCAAATCGAAGATTCGTGATTTTTTCGGCGATTCATGTGGTCGTCAGCTCACTGCCAAGAAGACTCTCGCCACTCACACCCAGACGTCTACTGAATCGTACGTCTCATACATTCTTGACGTCTTGACGCTTTGTAGCAACGTCGACCAGCGCATGTCAGAAGAAGAAAAAGTTAATCACGTCCTCAAAGGGATTGCTGACGATGCCTTCAACCTGCTGGTTTTTAATAATGTCACGAGCATCGACATGATCCTGACAGAATGGCGCCGTCTAGAACAGGCTAAAGCCCGCCGCGTCACCCACGGCATCACGCGCCTGCCGAACACAGCCGCTACTTCCTCTTGTGATGACTCCGTCCGCCCAGTTCCCCGATGTGACAACCTCACCCGCATCATTCGTCGTGAGGTCGAGGCAGCCCAATCAGTAGCTACTCCATTTCCAACGCTTGATCCTTCACCGACCACTATCTCACTGATACAAGCCGTCGTTCGTCAAGAATTATCGAACGTCGGCCTACACCCCATTCAACCAGTCTACTCTGCCGAGCCTTTTTATCGTCGTCCCTCCGCTCCTCGATTTGGTTCCAACTACTCTCGACAGCGCAATTTGTCCGAATGGCGTACACTGGACGACAAGCCCATATGCTTCAACTGCCGACGTGTCGGTCATATTTCTCACCACTGCCGCAATCACTGGGCTCCGCCGGCACGCTATGGGCCTCCTACCCAGGCCACTTCTGACCACCAGTCGTCCTCAACATTTGATTTTGATTCCCCTATGCCGACCACATTCTCTGATTCTGCCGCACCTCTTACGAGACCTCACTACGCCCGCTCACCATCCCCTGCTCGCCGTCAATCTCGTTCGCCCCCAAGAACGCCGTCCTGCCTCTCCGACCTATTCGCAGCGCCCCCGACCGGAAAACTAGGCACTGCAGCTTCTGGAGGTGAAGCTGCATTGACGACGACCTCTGCAAGAAATCCTCGTGTAACATTACCGACCACCCGGAATCTGTTGAACGTTACTTTAGACAATACACCTGTGCGAGCGTTTATCAATACGGGCGCATGTGTCCATAATGAGTGCTGCTATTCGTCGCCGCCTAAAGAAAGTTGTCACACCCGCCTTGAACCGAGCCGTTCGAGTCACCGATGGGGGAACTGCCGCGATTATTGGCATGTGCTCTGCCCGTGTGACTATCACCGATAGAAGCACTGCTGTTCTTTTCACCGTTATAGAAAATTGCCCCCATGAAGTAATTCTAGGCATGGATTTTCTAACCGCTCACTCGGCCCTTATGGATTGTTCAGCCGGCTGTCTTGACCTTGAAATGCCTCTACTTTCTGATCTGACCAACCCACCCCAAAGTCGCCTTTGCTGCATTGATTTCGCACGCCTTCCGCCTAACTGTGTCACACATATCGACCTCTTCTCTGCACCACCTGTACCTGACGGCGATTACATGGTGGCACCAATTCATGCCGTGATGCTTACGCATGGCGGCGCTGTTCCGCACACCATTTTGACAATCGTTGAAAACCGCACATGCCTTCCTATTGTCAATTTTGCCCTCACTGCCCAAATTCTTCCACAAGGTATCTTCCTGGCCGAAATTACTGCTCTACAAGACCATACAATTGAACCCTTCAGAGTGGATGATTGCTGCACCTCAGACCATGAACCAACTCTATCACGTTCATCGGGCGTCGACGTTGACCACATGGTACCATCAGACCTCGCTCCTGATCAAGCGGCAGCCCTTCGTCACGTCGTGGAGTCCTATAGTGACATTTTCGACTTCGCCAGCACGGCTTTAAGCCGAACGAGTGTTGTTACTCATCACATCAATACTGGTGACGCGAGTCCCATTCACCGACGTCCATGCCGTGTTTCTGCGTCCGAGCGCACAGTCATAGAACCGGAAGTCGAAAAGATGCTTGCAAAAGACATAATCGAACCCTCTTGTAGCCCCTGGGCTTCTCCTGTCGTCCTGATCAGAAAGAAGGATGGAACATGGCGCTTTTGTGTAGATTATAGGCATCTCAACAAAATTACAAAGAAAGATGTTTATCCGTTGCCTAGAATCAACGATGCCTTAGACAGCCTTTACGGTGCTACGTATTTTTCCACTATCGACCTTCGATCTGGCTATTGGCAGATCGCTGTGGATGAGATGGAACGTCAGAATACCGCATTTGTCACTCCTGACGGGCTTTATCACTTCAAAGTTATGCCCTTTGGTCTCTGTATAGCGCCGGCCACATTCGAAAGAATGATGGACTCATTGCTCCAAGGGTGTAAATGGTCAACCTACTTATGTTAATTAAACGACGTTATCGTTTTCTCGCCCACATTCGACTCTCATCTCAAGCGTTTATCGGCAATTCTCGGAGTTTTTCGTCGAGCCGGACTTCAACTGAACTCGTCGAAATGCCACTTTGCTCGTCGTCAAATAACCATACTTGGCCACATCGTCGATGCCGCAGGAGTCCACCCGGATCACGAGAAAATTCGCGCCGTCACGGACTTTCCTGTTCCGAAGTCAACAAAGAACGTTCGCAGTTTTGTGGGCTTGTGCTCCTACTTTCGACGGTTTGTTAAGAACTTCGCCATCATTGCACGCCCACTCACAAACCTCCTGAAGAAGGACACCCCATTTTTCTGGGGCGCTGATCAAGTCTCATCTTTTTCCCAGCTCACGACGCTCCTTACAACACCACCGTTTTTAGCCCATTTCGATCCATCAGCTCCAACCGAGGCCCGCACTGACGCTAGTGGGCATGGCATCGGGGCAATGCTAATGCAACATCAACGTAGACATGACTGTGTTATAGCATCTGCAAGCCGCCTGCTATCTACAGCCGAGCGCAACTGTTCAATCACGGAACGTGAGTGTCTCGCTCTTGTGTGGGCAGTCGCCAAGTTTCGCCCATACTTATACGGGCGTCCATTCCGGGTAGTCACCGACTACTACGAGCTCTGGTGTCTGGCCTCACTCAAGGATCCCACAGGACGCCTCGCTCGTTGGTCCCTACGATTACAACAATACACGTTCACCGTAACGTACAAAACAGGGCGGTCACATCAATATGCTGATTGTTTATCACGCTACCCCGTGGAAGAGGCTGCCCATACTGACACCTTTCCAGACCTTCTGTCGGTGACGCAGCTACTCAACCCTGGCCACGAACAACGCCTGGATGCTTCCCTGCGAACCATCATTGACAAGCTTGAGTCAATGCCTCGCGACGCATCTCTACAAATGTTCCTGGTAAAAGACGGCATACTGTATCGCCGTAACCTCGATCCATATGGCCATGACTTGCTCCCCGTCATACCAGCACATCTTCGTGCGACTGTTCTCAACCAACTTCATGACGCTCCTTTAGCGGGCCACTTGGGCGTCTCTCGCACATACGACCGTGTACGTCGTCGTTTCTTTTGGCCTGGTCTTGCCTTCTCTGTTCGGCGCTACGTCGCCGCTTGTGAGCCCTGCCAGCGCCGCAAAAAGCCATCTTCCCTACCAGCAGGATTCCTTCAGCCTATCGACATTCCCATTGAACCTTTTTTTTCGAGTTGGCCTCTGTGGGCCCGTGTGCTCAGATTTGGGTGCACGTTAAAGAACCCCACGTGGTCGAAATTTCCGGAGCCCTCCACTACGGCGTCTCTCATAATCATATGGTGGTTTTGAGGACGTTAAACCCCACATATCGATCAATGAATCAATCAATCGAGTTGGCCTCGACCAGCTTGGCCTATTCCCGATCTCCAGCTCAGGCAACAAATGGATCGCTGTCGCCACTGACTATGCGACACGGTACGCTATCACACGAGCACTTCCGACGAGTTGCGCAACTGATGTGGCGGACATTCTGGTATATGATATTTTTTTAGTACACGGAGCTCCACGCCAACTTCTCACTGACCGGGGCCGGACATTCCTATCAGCTGTCGTTAATAAAATCCTGCGCTCTTACTCTGCCAAGCACAAGTTTGCCACTTCGTACCATCCGCAAACGAACGGTCTTACGGAGCGCCTCAACCGCACCATAACCGACATGCTTTCTAAATAGGTAGCGGCCGACCACCAGGACTGGGACGCTCACTTGCCATTTGTGACGTTCGCAAATAATTCGTCACGTCACGACACTGCCGCATATTCACCATTCTATCTTCTATACGGCCGAGAACCCGCCCTACCATTTGACACCCTGCTGCCCTCGGTCACTGAGTATGCCGGCGAAGCCATCGCGCGAGCCGACCACGCACGCCAACTCGTCCGTAGCCACCTGCAGGCTTCACAGGAGCACCAAAGACAGCTCTACGATTCTCATAATGGAAACGTGCACTTTTCACCGGGTTCCCTTGTCCTCGTCTGGTCCCCCACTCGGCGTGTAGGGCTTTCTGAAAAACTGCTGTCACGCTACACTGGACCATACCGCGTCGTTCGCCAGGTGACTGACGTTACATACGAGATCCTTCCAGCCGATTCAACGTCATCATCGTCATCTCGAGTGACATCGTGCACATAGCTCGACTCAAGCCTTATCACCCTCCTTCTATCGCATCCGAGGTGCTCAAGCACCGAGACGGTGCTTCTACCACCGGGGGGTTATGATACGCAACAGCCGGCACAGCCTGTCTGCAAGAAAGAGAAAGACGACGTTGGTGGCTGGTTGTTGATGAACTGTCGCCATATTGTTCGCCGAGCACGGTGCATCGTATTTAATTTATTAAATAAGTGACCCGTAGCAATATTAAAAATTGCATCGGGTATACAGCTTCAGTCAAGACTTCAGTCGAGAAACGTGCACAATTTCTGTCCCACGGCAACTAGGGTCGGATGGAGCGTTAAGTGGTAAGATATGGTAATTAACGGGGGACGTTTGTTCAATCACCATATAAGGTCCTATAAAACGACTGAGGAATTTTTCACATAAGCTGGGCACATCCACGGGAGTCCAGAGAAGAACTTCGTCTCCTGAAGAAAAGGTGACAGCACGGTGAGTTGAGTCGTAGCGAGACTTGCGAGCTTCCCGAGAAATGCCAGTGTTGATTCGGGCCAGATGATGGCAGTGCTCGAGGCGAGACAAAAATTGTGCGGATAAAAGGCCTGCTGAGGTAGCAGGAGCCGAAAGGAAGGAGACGCCCAGAGTTACACTTGGAGAGCAGCCGTGGACCAGAAAATAGGGCGAAAAGCCGGTGGTGCTTTGCGTAGCCGTATTGTAGGCGAACGTTACGAATGGCAAAATGGCGTCCCAGTTCATGTGGTCAGGGTTGACGTACATGGCAATCATGTCTGAGAGGGTACGATGAAAGCGTTCCGTCAAGTCATTTGTTTGTGGATGATAAGTAGAAGTTGTCTTGTGGATGGTGTTGGTGGCGCGTAGAACCTCAGAAACAATAAATAAAAGAAAGACCTTGCTGCGGTCGCTGAGCAGAACACGTGGAGCTCCATGGCGTAAAAATATCTTACCCAGAAAAAAAATTGGCTACTTCAGTGGCTGTACCAGCCTGCAGCGAGGCTGTTTCCGCGTAATGAGTGAGGTGGTCAACAGCCGTCACAATCCAACGATTTTCATCGGAGGTCACGGGAAGGGGGCCGTACAAGTCTATCCCGATGACTTCGAATGGCAAAGCGGGACAAGGAAGAGGTTGGAGAAAGCCAGAAGGAGCAGTAGTGGGTCGTTTCCGCCGTTGACACAAGGCACACGAAGAAACATATTTGGCAATGGCGGTTGAGAGGCCAGGCCAGCGGAACCGACTGCATTTTTTGTCGTACGTTTTGTGATAGCCGAGATGCGCAGCAGCAGGATCATCGTGGTATGTCTCAACAACCTGGCGCTGTAGGCAACGCGGTATAACTGGGACCCATTTGTTTCTTTCAACGTGGTAAATATAGCGATGTAAAACACCATCGTGAAGCTTGAATAGTTTCAGTTGTCGACGAAGTTGGGCGTTCGGAGGAGCGGGTGTGCCTTCGAAGCGTGCTATTATGGAGTGGCAGTAAGGGTCAATGCGTTGATGCGACACTAGGGTATATGGTTGGCCAGATTTTAGCCAACTGAGACCCGCGATGGGTAATGCCGCGGTGGAAATTGGCGACGGTGGGCTATCACGGTTGGGTAGGGGGCAGCGAGAGAGAGCACAAGCATCTTGGTGCTTCTTACCAAACCTGTAGATGACATCAAAGTTATGCTCTGGTAAACGAAGCACCCAGCGGCCGAGACGGCCCGATAAGTTCTTTAGTGACCGAAGCCGGCACAATGCGTTATGGTCAGTGACGTCTGTGGAGTGGCAGCCGTGGAGGTATGAACAAAATTTTTGTACCGCCAATACAACAACGAGGCACTCTTGTTCAGTTATTGTGTAATTTTTTCTCGCCAGCATTCAAAACACGACTGGCGTAAGCGATATCACGTTCGCGTGCGGTGTTGTCACGCTGCAGTAGAACGGCACCGAGATTATGACTACTGGCGTCAGTGTGAAGAATGGTGGGTGCACCTGGATCGAAGTGACATAGTACCGGGTCGGATGACAGAGCTTGCTTCAACGCCAGGAAAGCCTTTTCACAGTCTTCGGACCAGAAGAATGCCATGTTACTTGCGAGCAGTTGATGGAGCGGAGATGTAAGCCTTGCGAAATCCCGTATGAAGCGCCGAAAGTAGGATGCCAAGCCGAGAAAACTGCGCAGGTCTTTTTGACGCAATGAACGGGGAAAGTCGAGGGTGGCGGCAAGCTTTTCAGGATCCGGTCGAATACCGTCTTTGCTAACAAAGAGCCCTAGAACCTTGATCGTTTTGCTTGCGAAGGTGCATTTTTTTCGTATTCAGCTGTAAACCTGCTTTTGCAAAGCAACCTAGGACTTCTTCGAGACGTTGAAAATGTTGCGAAAAGGTAGACAAAACACTATGATGTCGTCGAGGTAGTATAAGCAGGTTTTCCAATTCAGGCCACGCAGTACGCTATCGATCATACGTTCGAAGGTAGCGGGCGTGTTACAAAGTTCGAAAGGCATTACGTTAAATTCTTATAGCCCATCTGGGGTGAGGAGAACCATCTTCTTTTTGTCATATTCGGACGTTGGTATTTGCCAGTAGCCCGATCGCAGGTCAAGACTGGAAAAATACTCCGCGCCATGCAACGAATCTAGTGCGTCATCGATTCGTGGGAGAGGGTAAACATCTTTGCACGTTATTTTGTACAGTGCCCGGTAATCAACGCAAAAACGTACTGTTCCGTCTTTCATTTGCACCAAAACAACTGGCGAAGAGCATGGACTCGAGGAAGGACGTATGATATTCCGTTGAAGCATGTCTGAGACGTTTTGCTCAATTACATTTCTTTCTGCAAATGACACGCGGTATGGGCGCCGACTAACAATTCGGGAGCCGTCAGTCTGAATTCGGTGAGTCGCGGAAGTTGTCATACCAATGACAAAAGAATGAACGTCAAAGAAAGAGAGATGCCTGTTCAATAAATTCAGCAATTCTTGACTCTGGGCTGCTGTCAGATCAGGGCTTATTGTCATCGATAGAAAAGCGGGAAAGTTGAGTGGCGGCGTGCTTGGCTCTGGTAGGTCTTCTTGATTTGGAAGGGAAACAATTGCAACGGGATGCGGGTCAATAGCGCATGTGACTGTTGATCCACAGGGCAACAATAAGGGTTGGGGGGTCTGATTTAACGCAGTATTAAAACAGACCCTTCATAAAAACGAACAAGGCCTGGAATTATCAGAATGCCTCAATGTACCGTGTGGCCATAGGGTAGTAGAAGCACGTCGCCATCCACAATGTTGATGCAATCAACGCTAATTACTACTTCTCGGGATGGCTAAAGAACATAATCTGAAGTGGTGACGCGACGATTGTGCGCTTCGTGTTCCAATACAAAAGAGTCGGTAGGATCGAGGTAAATGAGGCGCTGACGACAAGATATAGAAGCGCACGCAGACGACAGGAAATCCCACCCCATAATAAGTTCCTGGGCGCACTCACGGAGAACTGCAACGGCAATATTACGACGAATACCGTCAATGAAAACACGAACTGTACACTGGGTGAGTGGGCAAGTAATGGCGTTCGTCGCAGCACGGAGAGACGGGCCCGAGTAAGGTGTTGTGAATATGCGGAGATGAGAGCAAAGGTCAGAGGGAATAATTGGAATAGCAGCGCCAGTATCCACTAGAGCTTCGACGCGTATACCTTCTACTAACACTGTTAACAAGTTCGACAGTCTGTCTGGAGGAATTTCTGGCTGTACGGTGGATGCAGTTTGCCCTCCTGAAACAGCATTGGGGAGTTTTCTGAGTGGGCATACAGAACATTGAAGGCGGGTCGTAGAGGAGACATGGAACGGTGATTGGGAGATGGTGAGTGGTAGCGAGACTCACCGGAGTTCACAGACGGACCCATATTGTAAGTTTGTGAGGGTGAACGTGGAAAGGAAGACCGGTAACTTGCGTGCGCTGGTAGTTCATGAGTGTACTGAAGCGTCCGCGTTCCTCTGGAGCGTAGCCACGTTGCTCGTCCCGTTGGTGCCTTCGACAAAAGTGAGATATGTGAACCCTATAGCCGCAATAATAACAGATTGGGTGAGGAGGACGCGGCATGGTGCAATACGGCTGTGGGCACATCGGTGGTGACACTGACGCCACAGGTACATGGCCACCTGGTGTAGCCGCTGGGATAGTGGTGGGTGCTGAGAGTGCCGCGATTTCTGCGCACGTTGGTACCTGACGAAGTCTGGATTCGGTAGAACAAGGTGGATGCGACGCAGATGCGATTTCTTGCCTAATGATGTCCCGCAAGTTGGCTGGAGCTGAGGCTAAAGCAGATGGTGGAACGCAGGAAGAGCAGCACCCATGAAGCTCCTCACGAACGATGTCGCGGACCAGGGCATGGATGTCGAAGGCCGCAGAAAGACGAATGTCCGAGACATCATGGCGGAGACGAACAGACTTCTGGTCTCTGGCAAATGGGGATGACATCTTGAGTCGTGGTAGGATTTCGCAACACAAGGGCGTTGAATGCGAGGGTATTTATGCCTTTAATAATATTGCGTATTTGGTCGCTTTGAGGCGTAGATGAGTTTACACGCTTGTACAAGGCAAGAACATCCTCAATGTACGAAGTGTATGATTCACCTGCCAGTTGAATGCGTTCAGCAAGCTTCTTCGTTGCTGGTTCAGCGCGAACACTGGGGGAACCAAACATTTGACGAAGCTGCCGTGCGAACGTGTTTCAGTCGGGAAGATCTTGGAGGTGGTTTAAAAACCAGGTTTTGGCAACATAAGTCAGGTAGAAAGGGACCGTACGTAATTTGTGTAGAGTATCCCACCTGTTCAACTCGCTGACGAGGTCCTGTGTGTAGCCATTCCTCAACGTCATCCCCTTTGAGACCCGCAAATACTGGCGGATCACGCGGGTGGATGTGGATGGCCAGGGTCGACGCCGGAGGCTGCACTGGGCCTGTGGTGTTGGATGAACCAGGATTGTCTTCCACTGCTATGGCAGGTTGTAGTAGACGACGACTCGAGGGGAGCTCCAGTGGTAACGTGCGAGAGGACTTGGGGATCGAGAAGCACCGTCCACCACTGATGAGGAAGAGCTTTATTCGAGACGAGCTCTAGCTGGCACACACTGATGTTGGTATCCACAGATGAGAAAATTATAGAAATGATGATGACACGTCCAATTGGTAAAGAAGAGTCGGTGACTGCGCTCACATTATATATATATATATATATATATATATATATATATATATATATATATATATATATAAGGGAAAGAAGCGTATACCTAAGGGCTCGTTTTTCCGTGTTTTTAACACAATATTAATGAGATATAACAGACAGTAATGCCAAGGAATGTACAGGGGAAGTTATTAAAATCAGTGGAATATAAATAAGAAGATAGAAAAGTGGATGAAAAAATTACCAACTGTGAGCAGGAATCGAACCTACGACCTTCGAATTACGCGCTCGATGCTCTAACTACTGAGCTATCACAGCGGCCCTCCCTCCATCCACTTTTTTGGGTTTATCTGTGAATTTAGAAGTAGGAGCGACAGTCAGCACCATCTATAAGCCAAACAACGAGTGTGAAAACACTCTTATGCGCATGTTTGGCGTCACGTAGCACGTGAACTTAATATGAGCGGGCAGCTGATTAATTGTCCCTCTTATACAACCTAAACACACCAAGTCTGCCAGTACGAGACCCTCGTTCAATGAAATAAGGGAAAGAAGCGTATACCTAAGGGCTCGTTTTTCCGTGTTTTTAACACAATATTAATGAGATATAACAGACAGTAATGCCAAGGAATGTACAGGGGAAGTTATTAAAATCAATGGAATATAAATAAGAAGAAAGAAAAGTGGATGAAAAAATTACCAACTGTGAGCAGGAATCGAACCTACGACCTACCGCTCATATTAAGTTCACGTGCTACGTGACGCCAAACATGCGCATAAGAGTGTTTTCACACTCGTTGTTTGGCTTATAGATGGTGCTGACTGTCGCTCCTACTTCTAAATTCACAGATAAACCCAAAAAAGTGGATGGAGGGAGGGCCGCTGTGATAGCTCAGTGGTTAGAGCATCGAACGCGTAATTCGAAGGTCGTAGGTTTGATTCCTGCTCACAGTTGGTAATTTTTCATCCACTTTTCTTTCTTCTTATTTATATTCCATTGATTTTAATAACTTCCCCTGTACTTCCTTGGCATTACTGTCTGTTATATCTCATTAATAGTGTGTTAAAAACACGAAAAAACGAGCCCTTAGGTATACGCTTCTTTCCCTTATTTCATTGAACGAGGGTCTCGTACTGGCAGACTTGGTGTGTTTAGGTTGTATAAGAGGGACAATTAATCAGCTGCCCGCTCATATTAAGTTCACGTGCTACGTGACGCCAAACATGCGCATAAGAGTGTTTTCACACTCGTTGTTTGGCTTATATATGGTGCTGACTGTCGCTCCTGCTTCTAAATTCACAGATAAACCCAAAAAAGTGGATGGAGGGAGGGCCGCTGTGATAGCTCAGTGGTTAGAGCATCGAACGCGTAATTCGAAGGTCGTAGGTTCGATTCCTGCTCACAGTTGGTAATTTTTTCATCCACTTTTCTTTCTTCTTATTTATATTCCATTGATTTTAATAACTTCCCCTGTACATTCCTATATATATATATATATATATATATATATATATATATATATATATATATCCTAACTGCAATTGTAGGTTTCGAAAGAGGTAATCATGCAGTTATCTATTAAGATCTTCATTCATGGTAACACGACTTCATTGGTGAGTGCTTATTATTCGTTCCGCAGAAGCATTTCATATCACTTTAGAAAATTACTATCATGCTTAAAGGCACCGCTTGCAAGTGGAGAAACACGCGATGGTACCAAGGAAACAAGCGAGTTTATTTCAAATTCACGAAACCTCATTCATTCAGTTAGCGCTGATGCGAGTGTTGTGGTTGTGTACGTGTCACCAATAAAAGCGATCCTTGGAATCTTTTTATCTTTTTCTCAGACCTGACTCTCCACGTGTATGGCTTTTTTTTGGAAAAGACCGTGAGCTTTTTCAGAAGATCAATATACTATCAGACGAGAGTCATGTCACCCAATAGAACGTTTAGGTGTTCCTTTAAATATAGTCACATGCACTGTAAGGCAAGAGCTATTGTAAAGAGCAGCACGTACTATTTTTTTCTAGAGTGTCCTTGTTAACACGAGTGCATTACAGAGAGTAAGAACGATACGCAGAGTTCAGCCAAATTTCGCTATGATCGAAGTGGTATTTGCGAAGCCTCCCCTCATCCCTTTGGAATTATCTTAGAAGTAGGAGCGACAGTCAGCACCGTCTATAAGCCAAACAACGAGTGTGAAAACACTCTTATGCCCATGTTTGGCGTCACGTAGCACGTGAACTTAATATGAGCGGGCAGCTGATTAATTGTCCCTCTTATACAACCTAAACACACCAAGTCTGCCAGTACGAGACCCTTGTTCAATGAAATAAGAGAAAGAAGCGTATACCTAAGGGCTCGTTTTTCCGTGTTTTTAACACAATATTAATGAGATATAACAGACAGTAATGCCAAGGAATGTACAGGGGAAGTTATTAAAATCAATGGAATATAAATAAGAAGAAAGAAAAGTGGATGAAAAAATTACCAACTGTGAGCAGGAATCGAACCTACGACCTACCGCTCATATTAAGTTCACGTGCTACGTGACGCCAAACATGCGCATAAGAGTGTTTTCACACTCGTTGTTTGGCTTATAGATGGTGCTGACTGTCGCTCCTACTTCTAAATTCACAGATAAACCCAAAAAAGTGGATGGAGGGAGGGCCGCTGTGATAGCTCAGTGGTTAGAGCATCGAACGCGTAATTCGAAGGTCGTAGGTTCGATTCCTGCTCACAGTTGGTAATTTTTTCATCCACTTTTCTTTCTTCTTATTTATATTCCATTGATTTTAATAACTTCCCCTGTACATTCCTTGGCATTACTGTCTGTTATATCTCATTAATATTGTGTTAAAAACACGAAAAAACGAGCCCTTAGGTATACGCTTCTTTCCCTTATTTCATTGAACGAGGGTCTCGTACTGGCAGACTTGGTGTGTTTAGGTTGTATAAGAGGGACAATTAATCAGCTGCCCGCTCATATTAAGTTCACGTGCTACGTGACGCCAAACATGCGCATAAGAGTGTTTTCACACTCGTTGTTTGGCTTATATATGGTGCTGACTGTCGCTCCTGCTTCTAAATTCACAGATAAACCCAAAAAAGTGGATGGAGGGAGGGCCGCTGTGATAGCTCAGTGGTTAGAGCATCGAACGCGTAATTCGAAGGTCGTAGGTTCGATTCCTGCTCACAGTTGGTAATTTTTTTCATCCACTTTTCTTTCTTCTTATTTATATTCCATTGATTTTAATAACTTCCCCTGTACATTCCTATATATATATATATATATATATATATATATATATATATATATATATATATATATCCTAACTGCAATTGTAGGTTTCGAAAGAGGTAATCATGCAGTTATCTATTAAGATCTTCATTCATGGTAACACGACTTCATTGGTGAGTGCTTATTATTTGTTCCGCAGAAGGGTTTCATATCACTTTAGGAAATTACTATCATGCTTAAAGGCACCGCTTGCAAGTGGAGAAATACGCGATGGTACCAAGAAAACAAGCGAGTTCGTTTCAACTTCACGAAACCTCATTCATTCAGTTAGAGCTGATGCGAGTGTTGTGGTTGTGTACGTGTCACCAATAAAAACGATCCTTGGAATCTTTTTATTATTTTCTTAGACCTGACTCTCCACGTGTATGGCTTTTTTTGGAAAAGACCGTGAGCGTTTTCAGAAGATCATTATACTATCAGAGGAGAGTCGTGTCACCCAATAGAAAGTTCAGGTGTTCCTTTAAATATAGTCGCATGCACTGTCAGGCAAGAGCTATCGTAAAGAGCAGCACGTGCCATTTTTTTTCTAGAGTGTTCTTGTTAACACGAGTGCATTACAGAGAGTAAGAACGATACGCAGAGTTCAGCCAAATTTCGCTATGATCGAAGTGGTATTTGCGAAGTCTCTATATTTTCCCCCTTTCTTGTAATCATACGAATCAAAGATTGCTGAGTTCTCCCTTCAAAACATATATATACACAAAGGAAACTCAAAGTTGTATGCCTGAATGGAGACCTCAAGATTGGCGATAGTGCGGCATTAGAACCTTATGGAAATGCGTGTGCGTTCCGTGGCATAATATATAAATATCTGAGTAAAAGTTAAGCAGTTCACGAGCATCAAACTAAACATCACAGCATCTCAATGAGACCATTTCTTCATAAATAATATCCTTGCATTATTTGAATCTGCTAACGCGGCAAACGCTCTCAAGATCAAAGCAGGGGGCCTTCCTCCCTTTGAATGTTTCGCACACGTATAGAAATGCTGAGTAATTTAAATATAAATACCTTAGATCATCTGCTGCTATGTGAGCGCCAGTAGTTGCCGCTTCGGGGAGCACAGTGATATCTGCCTCAGGCATTCGATATGTCTGGCGTTTTTTGACATGTGCTTATTTGCGTTTTCTATGGCAATATTTTTGAAGGGGCACCTCTCGTGCCTATCAATATATATATATATACATATATGCATTTTGATGAATGTGGCTTTGGCAAGCCTTCGAAGAAACCCATTTTGAAATCTCTGATGGCGTATATTATAGAAGCATTGCGGTGAGGTGCCAGCGCCAATACATCGCAATATTGTTATCGTGTACATTAAATTTATTAAAAACATTTCGGTTGGGATTTAAAGAAATGGATGAAAATTGTATATGGTAAATGTAAAGGGCGAGTTAGGTGTCATTTATGTGGTACGCGCTATCGAATCGTTTCTAACGTGCACACCTGTGATACATAAAGGAGAGCTAAATGATCAAGTATTGGCCCATACTCGGAACATCATAAAACAGCTTAGGAAAACTACGCCTTCATTAGATCTGTAAATATTCATAGGACCTCGCACGTTATTCAACATAGGCCAAACACGACGTCGTAATACTGGCGTGCAGGCCAAAGACTATAATAAAATTCAGCCATTTGGAACTATGAATCGGTTGTTTGTAATCTTCCTTTGACAAGCAGTTGTACGACATGCATTATTAGCTGTCAAAACGGCCCCGCTCCAATCATGCGCTCAAGTGCTATGTGGTGAAGGTGAGGCAAAGAAAAGCATCCTGATGGTTATTCAGGCATAAATTTCGTCCATTTTTTAAAACAAAAACAACTCCTTAGAAACTTTTTGTGCGTCTTACAAAAAAAGAAACGTACTAAGCAACAGTGTATAAGCTATAATTTTTACTTCGACTGCTACATTGAGAAAACGAACTCTCGATATGAGCCTATATTATCGGGGGTTTAACGTCCCAAAACCTCGAATGCCCATGAAAGACTCGATAGGGAAAGGGCTCCGGGAATTTCGACAACCTGGGGTTCTTTACAGTCACAGCATTTTCGCCTCCATCGAAAATGAAGCCGGCTGTGGCGGCTGCATCCCGTGACGTGCAGGTCAGAAGTCCAGTGTCTTAGCCACTACACAACTACGGCGGGGCCTCCTCAATATGAGTCGGAATGCTATTTTCCCCAAATCTGTCGCAAAATTCAGGCAATGTTCTTGCTTCAATCGCTTGCAAGGTATTGTAATAATTTAAGGCACGTGCCTATAAAACAGAGAATATAGCCCCGTAAAAGAGTGGTTGGTTCAAAAAAACGCTAAACATAGAGTATATTGCACGCATTGGAATGGGACAAAACTAAAGAAAACGAATGAAATACTCGCACCTTGAAATATAAAAAACAATGTTCCTTAGTAAATACTAAAGCTGGCAATGTGGTAAAAATCATTTAACGCGAGACTGTGTCACTTGGGTGCCCAAACTTTAAAGCGCCCTCTATGCAACACGATATTTCTTTACGAAATATAACGCCTCAATAACGACTTGTTACATTCACACATGCCGGTACGATCTTTTGATCTTGATCAGAGATCGCGAAGCTTGACCTCGCCTGGTATACTTTATAAAGAAGGAAAACACACACACACACACACACACACACACACACACACATATATATATATATATATATATATATATATATATATATATATATATATATATATATATATATATATATATATATAAGTTAAAGAGGTGTATACCTAAGGGCTAGTTTTTTCCGTGTTTTGACACAATAATAAGGAGATCTAACAGGCAGTAATGCCAAGGAATGTACAGGGGAAGTTATTAGAACCAATGAAATGTAAATAAGAGGAAAGAAAAGTGGGTGAAAAAATAACCAGCCGTGAGCAGGAATCGAACCTACGATCTTCGAATAACGCGTTCGATGCTCTAACCACTGAGCTACCACAGCGGCCTTCCCTCCGTCCCCTTTTTTGGGTTTATATGTGAATTTAGAAGTAGGAACACACACACACACACACACACACACACATATATATATATATATATATATATATATATATATATATATTTATTATTGAGATCTAACAGACAGTAATGCCAAGGAATGTACAGGGGAAGTTATTAGAACCAATGGAATGCACATAAGAAAGAAAAGTGGATGAAAAAATAACCAGCCGTTAGCAGGAATTGAACCTACGACCTTCGAATAACGCGTTCGATGCTCTAACCACTGAGCTAGCACAGCGGCCTTCCCTCCATCCACTTTTTTTTTGGGTTTATATGTGAATTTAGAAGTAGAAGTGACAGTCAGCGCCGTCTATAAGCCAAACGACGAGTGTGAAAACACTCTTATGCGCATGTTTGGCGTCACTGTCGCTCCTACTTCTAAATTCACATAAACCCCCAAAAAAGTAGATTGAGGGGAGGCCGCTGTGGCAGCTCAGTGGTTAGAGCATCGAACGCGTTAATCGAAGGTCGTAGGTTCGATTCCTGCTCACGGCTGGTTATTTTTTCATCCACTTTTCTTTCTTATTTACAATCCATTGGTTCTAATAACTTCTCCTGTATATTCCTTGGCATTACTGTCTGTTAGATCTCATTAATATTGTGTTAAAACACGGAAAAACGAGCCCTTAGGTATACACTTTTTTCCCTTATATATATATATATATATATATATATATATATATATATATATATATAATATATATATATATATATATTGTTACACGCAAGAAGTACACGAAAAGGTTGAAAAACAGGCGAGCCTGGATGGTTCGCGTTTACTTCCACAAGGGGTCTCGAGACAGCACACCCAACGTCGTCTTCCTTCTTCACCTTTTGTCTGAATGTTCATTCGCGCTGTATGCGCCGTGCATTGCAACCGCTCGTGACATTTCCCCGTTGGCGGACGAAGCCCGCCGGGCGAGTCACTCAGTGGTTCGTGCATTGCATAGCTTCATGCGAGCGACGTGCGCCACTTCTGTTTTAGCCGAGCGCCGTCCAGTGCTTGTGAGCCGTGCTATGCGGTAGTTGACCTCACTGAGGCGTTCGAGGATAACGTAGGGCCCGACATAGTGAGCGAGAAATTTCTGGTACAGACCACGTTTCCGTAAAGGCGTCCAGAGCCACACCTGATCTCCAGGATTGAAGTGAACATGTCGGTGACGGTCGTCATAGCGGATCTTTGACCGGTCTTGCGAGGTGACGGTGCGTAGCCGAGCGAGGCGTCGCGCTTCTTCTGCTCTACAGAGAATCTCGTTGATCGCTCACTGTGATTACAGAGTAGGGAAGCATAGTGGTCAAGGATTACGCGTGGGGCACGAGCATAAAGGAAGAAGACAAGGTGAGTACCAGTGGTCCTCATGTCCTTGCGGGTGTTGAAAGCATAGGTGATGAAAGGCGAAAATTGTGTCCCAGTTTTTGTGCGCGGAGTCGAGGTACATGGAACAGCATGTTGGCAAGCGGTCGTGTCGTGCGGTTCCCAACTAGACCATTTTTAAAAAGTCAGTGTGGATGGTAGGGAGTGGAAGGGCGGAAGCTTGATGGAGCACAAAGCGAAGGGGTCTCGTCGACACAAATCCCGCGGTACATTGGCCGCCCACGGTCGCCTGATTACGATGCCGAGGAGGTCCGTGTCGAGGATAACTGAACAGCAAGAAGATGGAAACGTCTTTTGCTGTGGCCCGAACGGCAGTGTCTGCCGTCTCACAATAACGGGGTTAGTAGGTCTACGCAAACGATGTACCCAACCGATTGCCGTTCTGTGGATCGCGGAAAAGGGCCCAGAAGATCTATACCAACTTGCTCAAAGGGGGTGCTAGGAGGCGAAACAGGCTGAAGGCGACCAGACGGCGCGTCAGTTGGTCGCTTGTAACGCTGACATTGGGTGCAGCTGGCGACGTACCGTTCGGTATCATTGCGCATCCGGGGCCAATAAAAGCGTTCCTGAGCACGGTAGAGTGTTCTTGTGCATCCAAGATGTCCGGAAGTTGGTTCGTCGTGCATGGCAGATAATACGTGACTGCGAAGGCTCTTGGGGACAACCAAAAGGTAGCGCGCACCGGTAGCCGAGAAGTTCGTCTTATATAGGGCGCCGTCACGTAAGCGAAAACGATTGTCTGCAGCGGACTCCCGCGCGGCCGCGAATAGCGGCTGTAAGCTGTCGTCTTTCCTCTGCTCTGATATGAAGGTATCCATATCCGGAAATCCCGTGGACACAAAAGCGATGTATTCATCAAAGTTGTCCGCGTCACATTCAGTCGTTGGGAGTGGCAGGCGAGAGAGACAATCAGCATCGAAGGTCGTAGGTTCGATTCCTGCTCACGGCTGGTTATTTTTTCATCCACTTTTCTTTCTTATTTACAATCCATTGGTTCTAATAACTTCTCCTGTATATTCCTTGGCATTACTGTCTGTTAGATCTCATTAATATTGTGTTAAAACACGGAAAAACGAGCCCTTAGGTATACACTTTTTTCCCTTATATATATATATATATTATATATATATATATATATATATATATATATATATATATATATATATATTGTTACACGCAAGAAGTACACGAAAAGGTTGAAAAACAGGCGAGCCTGGATGGTTCGCGTTTACTTCCACAAGGGGTCTCGAGACAGCACACCCAACGTCGTCTTCCTTCTTCACCTTTTTGTCTGAATGTTCATTCGCGCTGTATGCGCCGTGCATTGCAACCGCTCGTGACATTTCCCCGTTGGCGGACGAAGCCCGCCGGGCGAGTCACTCAGTGGTTCGTGCATTGCATAGCTTCATGCGAGCGACGTGCGCCACTTCTGTTTTAGCCGAGCGCCGTCCAGTGCTTGTGAGCCGTGCTATGCGGTAGTTGACCTCACTGAGGCGTTCGAGGATAACGTAGGGCCCGACATAGTGAGCGAGAAATTTCTGGTACAGACCACCGTTTCGTAAAGGCGTCCAGAGCCACACCTGATCTCCAGGATTGAAGTGAACATGTCGGTGACGGTCGTCATAAGCGGATCTTTGACCGGTCTTGCGAGGTGACGGTGCGTAGCCGAGCGAGGCGTCGCGCTTCTTCTGCTCTACAGAGAATCTCGTTGATCGGCTCACTGTGATGAGCAGAGTAGGGAAGCATAGTGTCAAGATTATAGCGTGGTGGACGAGCATAAAGGAGAAAGAAAGGTGAGTAACCAGTGGTCTCATGTCTTGCGGTGTTGAAAGCATAGGGTGATGAAAGGCAAAATTGTGTCCCAGTTTTTGTGCGCGGAGTCGATGTACATGGACAGCATGTTGCAAGCGTTCGGTTCGTGCGTTCCACTAGACCATTAGTCTGTGGATGGTATGAGTGGAATGGCGGAAGCTTGATGAGCACAGACGAAGGGTCTCTTCGACAACATCCGCGGTAAATTGCCGCCCACGGTCGCTGATTACGATGCGAGGAGGTCCGTGTCTGAGGATAACTTGAAACAGCAAGAAGATGGAAACGTCTTTTGCTGTGGCCGACGGCAGTGCTGCCGTCTCACAATAACGGGTTAAGTGGTCTACGCAAACGATGACCCAACGATTGCCGTCTGTGGATCGCGGAAAAGGGCCCAGAAGATCTATACCAACTTGCTCAAAGGGGGTGCTAGGAGGCGAAACAGGCTGAAGGCGACCAGACGGCGCGTCAGTTGGTCGCTTGTAACGCTGACATTGGGTGCAGCTGGCGACGTACCGTTCGGTATCATTGCGCATCCGGGGCCAATAAAAGCGTTCCTGAGCACGGTAGAGTGTTCTTGTGCATCCAAGATGTCCGGAAGTTGGTTCGTCGTGCATGGCAGATAATACGTGACTGCGAAGGCTCTTGGGGACAACCAAAAGGTAGCGCGCACCGGTAGCCGAGAAGTTCGTCTTATATAGGGCGCCGTCACGTAAGCGAAAACGATTGTCTGCAGCGGACTCCCGCGCGGCCGCGAATAGCGGCTGTAAGCTGTCGTCTTTCCTCTGCTCTGATATGAAGGTATCCATATCCGGAAATCCCGTGGACACAAAAGCGATGTATTCATCAAAGTTGTCCGCGTCACATTCAGTCGTTGGGAGTGGCAGGCGAGAGAGACAATCAGCATCAGCGTGTCGCCGGCCGCTCTTGTAGGAAACAACGAAATCATACTCCTGCAGACGGAGCGCCCAGCGTGCTAGTCGACCAGAGGGATCCCGAAGATTCACAAGCCAGCATAGAGAGTGATGATCCGTGACGACAGTAAGGGGCGCCCGTAGAGATACGATCGAAACCGTTGCACAGCGAAGACGACCGCCAGACACTCTTGTTCGGTGACAGTGTAGTTGCGCTCGGGGCGACTCAATGAGCGGCTAGCGTACGATATCACATGCTCGCTGTCGCCGACACGCTGAACTAGTACGGCGCCAATGCCAACACCACTAGCATCGGTATGAACTTCTGTCGGTGATGACGGATTGAAGTGGCGAAGAATAGGCTGGGACGTCAACAGTAGCTTTAGCTGCCGAAACGATGAGTCGCATTCCGAGCTCCACTCGAAAGGAACACCTTTTTGGAGAAGGCATGTGAGCGGATGAGCTATGTCAGCAAATTTGGGAATGAAACGGCGAAAGTAGGAGCATAACCCTAAAAAACTTCGTAGCTGCTTCACAGAGCGAGGTGCCTCGAATGCCTCCACAGCTGTTGTCTTTTGTGGATCTGGTCGTATACCTTCTTTGTCGATCAGGTGTCCCAGCACAAGTGTCTGTCGTTCACCAAAATGGCACTTTTTAGAATTAAGCACAAGGCCGGCCTTCCTCAAGCAGTTCAGTACCAAGTCCAGGCGCTCGTTATGCTCACGAAATGTTCGGCCGAAGATCACAACGTCGTCTAGGTAGCACATACAAACTTCCCACTTCAAACCGCGAAGTATAGTGTCCATGAACCTTTCAAACGTTGCGGGGGCGTTACAAAGCCCGAAAGGCATCACGTTGAATTCAAATAGTCCATCGGGCGTTACAAAAGCGGTCTTCTCTCTGTCATCCGGGTGCATAGGGATTTGCCAGTAACCTGATCGTAAATCCACAGAAGAGAAGTAAGAAGCCGCAAAGAGGCAATCGATGGCGTCGTCAATTCGTGGGAGTGGGTATACGTCTTTCCTAGTAACGGCATTTAGGCGACGGTAATCGACACAGAATCGCCACGTGCCGTCTTTCTTCTTCACCAGTATCACTGGAGCTGCCCAAGGGCTAGACGATTCCCGAATTACTCCTTTACCCATCATTTCTTCGACTTGAGCGCTGATGATCTTTCGCTCCGCAGAGGACACACGATATGGTTTTTGACGAATCGGTTCAGCGGATCCTGTGTTGATGCGATGGCGAGTACGGGATGCAGGAATCGATGTGGGGCCGTCGTGCTGTGCAAAGTCGAATATTGAAGAGTGTTTCGAGAGCAGGG
The DNA here is from genome assembly GCF_013339725.1 of Rhipicephalus microplus. Classification (NCBI taxonomy): domain Eukaryota; kingdom Metazoa; phylum Arthropoda; class Arachnida; order Ixodida; family Ixodidae; genus Rhipicephalus; species Rhipicephalus microplus. The sequence goes on along the minus strand of NC_051170.1, from coordinate 126,168,688 downwards.
CCATCAAAACACGACGTTCATGGTCACTGAGCGATGTAGCTACCATTCCGAGCATGTGTTCGTTTGCGGTGTGCGAGACACTGGTTTGTGCTGTATCCGGTAGTTCTGTAAGCACTGCCATAGGTATAAATGACTCTCCCTGAAACGTAGCAAGTTTTAGGCCTTGAGACAGCACTACGGCTTCAGTGGAGCAATTTAGCGTCCATAGCCCTGCGCATCCATCGGTAACTGAAACCATACAATACGGAACCAACACATTTTTCTTAAGACAGTTTCTATGGACCGGTTCCACCGCAACATCGAACGAAGTACTAACAGAAGACGAACAAACAACAGGAACGCGCATCGCGGATAAAGCGGGCACAACAGTGTCTTCAGAAACACAAAACACACTCTCTTGCTGGGATGATTCTTCTAAGAGCGCAGAGGACACACTTCCGCAAATACTGAGTTCTCCTGTTCGGCAGTCAACATTGGCGCCACACAATTTCAAAAAGTCAATGCCGAGAATTACATCGTGTGTGGAACGCGGAAGCACGGTAAACTCAGTGTTAAAGGTTTGACCACCCAAGGAGACATCCACGTTACACACACCAACCGGGTATAATGAGTCCCCACTCACTCCACGAAAGCTTGTGCTGTGGTCCCAATGAAACATAACCTTGCGTCCCAGCAGATTTTTGAACACCACACTCATGACAGAAACAGTTGCTCCCGTGTCGACTAAAGCCATGGTAGAAACGCCATCAATAAGTACATTAACCTTATTCTTCAGCATGAAGATAGGTGGAGGTATCCGAGTCGGCAGCAAAGATTTTCCAGCGACCTCACCTCCATCGGCCGCGCTGGCTAGTTTCCCGGCGGTGGTGACGCGAAGCGGCGTCGAGGAGATGATGACGTCACACGCCGTCTGGGAGATGGAGATCGAGACGCTCGGAAAGCTGGTGGTGGTGTCAGAGTACGTTCGGAGGCAGGAGAGCGGTAACGGTTTCGATACCTTTCTTGTTCTCCAGAATAGCTGTCCAGAGGGAAGTGACGGCTTCTTTCTTCTCGGAAGTAGCCTTCAAAAGTGGTGTTTCCTGGCCTATTGGTGTCCATTGCACGACCACCGTGTTGCATAAACGATCCCGACTGTCCATTGCTGAATGCCCGACGTCGGTTACAATACCTAGCTATGTGGCCAGGCGTGCCACAGTTGTAACACACGGGCAGAGGGCGAACTTCCGGACGCTGATTGAAATATTCCACAGCGGCCACAGGCTGAGAGTAACTCATCCCCTCCCCTTGGATGTCGTAGGCAGTGCTGGGTCTTCGTGGGCGAACGTCGCGTGGATGCTGATCAAAACGCCGATCAATCGAGTCGTAATGGCGTTGTTCGGTCTGGCCATAATGCGGGTCGTGTCGGTAGCTGTTACAATCCGCAGCATTCACCGAATGCTGCCAAGTAGCCGGAGGAGATGCGCAGACGGCGTCTCGGAAAGCGACGGAGGCGCAACGCGGCACCGCATAACGCGTTTGTTCTTCGTGCCGCAGGAGCTCCTCACGGACAGTCTGCCGAATGGTAGCTGAGAGGTCTGTCTGCGGACTCGCGTCAACGCTGGCCACAGTCGTGACATTGGCTAGCCGTCCAAACTTCGGCGTGATTCGGCGAGTTTTCAGCGCCTCGAATGTGCGGCAGTGCCGAATCACGTCTGATACGGTGTTCAGGTTGTCTTTTCCTATGAGGAAGTTATAGACGTCTTCCGCAATACCTTTTAAAAGGTGTCCCACTTTATCTTCCTCGGGCATTCGAGAGTCGATGGTCTTACACAGCTTGAGAACTTCTTCAATATATGTCGTGCAAGTCTCGCCGATCACCTGAGCTCTCTGAGCTAAAGCTGTTTCCGCTCGTTTCTTCTTAGTGTCCGAGTCGCTAAAGCACTTCTTCATTTCTTCAATAAGACTGCTCCATGTAGTAAGCGTGTCGGCGTGGTTTTCATACCAAACCAGGGCCGTGTCCGTCAAATAAAAAACGACATGCCTGAGCTGGCTGGCCGGGTTCCAGTTGTTGCATTGGCTTACCCTTTCGTAATGGGTCAGCCATTCATCGAAGTCTTCCCCTGGCTTTGCTGAGAACGGCCGTGGCTCTCGGTAATGCTGATACAGCGGTGGTCTTGCCGAGGCATTGCTGAGGGGGTCATTTTGCTCCAGAGACATGTCGGGGCGCGATGGCGAAAGTCCGGCAAGGCGACGGCTTCTACGAAGTTCTGGTGCTGACGGCTCCGTCGTAGGTCGTGGGAGGTACCCAGCACAGCTCCACCAAATGTTACACGCAAGAAGTACACGAAAAGGTTGAAAAACAGGCGAGCCTGGATGGTTCGCGTTTACTTCCACAAGGGGTCTCGAGACAGCACACCCAACGTCGTCTTCCTTCTTCACCTTTTTGTCTGAATGTTCATTCGCGCTGTATGCGCCGTGCATTGCAACCGCTCGTGACAATATATATATATATATATATATATATATTGTCACAGGTAATGGGTATGAGCCATCAACTGTAGGTGGAATCCTTTGGAAGTGAAGAAAGAAGAGGGCTTTTGCGTCCTGGTCTGAGGGCAAGCAAGACGTCGTTTCGTCACTGTCTGTAATTACGTTCGTGGCACTGGTGGAGGTGCGGGGTAAATGCGCCTCGGCTGCAGATTTTCAGCCGACACACCGAGCTACTTGGAGACAGCTACAGCTCCCACGGCAAGAAGCAGTCGCCGCCTGCGAGGACTATCTCCCGAGTACGGTCCCCTCTCTCAAGACGAGATGGCAACTTCAACTAACAACCAGGCGAGTCAAACCAACGACGCCTATTTTTTTCTGCCGCATGTTTTCCATGCGCCGCAAACACCACGCTCATTTCATGGAGGCATTTATGAAGATGTTGACGACTGGCTTGACCACTTCAATCGAGTTGCCAACATCAACGAATGGAATGAAGCTCGCAAGCGGCGGAGAGTTTACTTTGCGTTAGAAGACTCTGCCAAAACGTGGTACGAGAATCACGAGGGTTCCTTTGCGACGTGGCATGAGTTCAGCCGACAGTTTCGTGATGCGTACCGCAGCATTTAAAGGAAAGAGAGAGCGGAGAAGGCAATCTGGTCTCGAAACCAACGACCCAACGAGAGAGTTTCGATGTTTGTCGAGGACATGCTTCGACTCTTCAAGTGTGCTGACCCTGCAATGTCCGAGGAAAAGAAGGTGCGGCATTTAATGCGTGGGGGTAAAAGAGCAGCTCTTCGCCGGACTCGTGCGCAATCCACCGACGACTGTGGCAGAGTTCATAAATGAGGCAACCACAATGGAGCGTACTCTCCAGTATAGGTCGTCACAGTATGAACGCCACGACGTGACCCCTGCTGCATGCTTTATCGGGGCTGACACCGAGAGGCATGCCCTCGCTGAGTTCATAAGAAGTGTCGTGCGGGACGAGCTGCGCCAACTCCAAACAGCGGGACCCCAACCACCCGTAAGTGATCTCACAGACTTAATCCGGAATGAGATCCGACAGGTGGTCACCCCACTCGCGCCAACAAGGTCTGAGGCCCCTGTGCTGACTTATGCGGCGGCTCTGCAATCTCCTGCACCACATGGCCCTGATCCCACCATGGGGAGAATGGATCAGGCTAGCCATCGATTCCAGGGCACCTCTTCGGCTCCGCCACCCGCCTCAAGGTTTCCGAGTGCACCAACTTATCGTCCGTCTGGATCGTGGCCGAACGCCACAAAGGCCAGCGTGTGGCGTACGTCCGATAAACGTCCACTCTGCTACCACTGTGGTGAAGCGGGTCACGTCTACCGTAACTGCCGGTACCGCCAACTTGGTCTCCGTGGCTTTCACCCTGATGCTCGGTGCCCGCGTTACAGTGAGCGTCCTCGCGACATTGAAGCGTACCTTACGGGCCAGCAAGCTCCTTGCCTTGGTCAACGCCCCCAATCACGATCACCATCACCTCGCCGCCCCACGTCACCTAGCATTCCCTCGTCATCTTATGCTCCTTTCAGAGATACCGGTCACCGAGTCCCCACAGGGGAAACTAGAAACCGCGGCTCCTGGGGGTGAAGCCGCGTCCCAACGAACTGTCAAAGAGCCTCCTTCGACGCAAAGACCCGACGAAGACCGTTCTGACCTTCCAGTCGTTTCCGAAAGTCATAAGACTGTTTCCGCCGACATCACCGTACACGTCGATAATCACGTCGTCACTGCCCTCGTCGACACCGGCGCCGATTATTCAGTTATGAGCAGCGCCCCAGCATCCCAACTGAGGAAGGTAACTACCCCTTGGCAAGGACCGCCGTTGCGCACGGCAGGGGGCCACCTCGTCACGCCGACTGGATTGTGCACAGCCCGTGTTCGAGTCCGTGCTTCGACGTTCATAGGGTCTTTCCTCGTATTACCTGTGTGCTCCCGTCCACTCATTTTGGGGCTGGACTTTCTTCGCGAACACGGCGCAATTATTGACCTACGAGACTTGCAGGTGTCGTTCGAGGACCCGTTTCATCCTGAACTGGAAAACGCCCGCTCATCGAAGGCTGCCCTACGTGTATCCTTCCGAATCTGTTACTCTGGCTCCCCGCATCAGCCTTTTTATCAACGTTGAATGTGACGAAGACGTCCCCGATGCTGTAATTGCAGAAGGAAATTTGTCCCTACTTTTTGCACAACAAATCTGCATTTCCCGAGGTATTGTTCATCCCAGTAGAAAGCAGGCTTGCCTATTAGTCACCAGTTTCAGCGAGGAGTATTGCCATCTTATCAAACAGACCGCGATCGCATACCTTGAAGATATTGCCGACGTCCCTGGTCCCTCAACATTACCTGCTCTTACGTCGTGCGGCGATTCCGCCATGACATTTGCAAGCACTCTCGACGTAAACGAGGGTCAACCGTCTGCACAACGGGAATGTCTTTTGAAGCTACTCGGCTCATTTCGGGACTGCTTCGCTACGACTTCGAATGTTAACCAAACACCGCTTGCCAAGCATCGTATCATCACCGAGCCTACCGAGCGACCCATTCGACAGCATGTCTACAGAGTCTCGCAAAAAGAACAAGACGTTATACGCCAACAGGTCCAGCAGATGCTCAAGGACGATGTCATCCAGCCATCGACCAGTCCCTGGGCGTGCCCTGTTGTGTTAGTAAAGGTACTCTGCGATTTTGCGTCGACTACCGAAAGTTGAATAAGATCACGAAGAAAGACGTGTATCCTTTACCACGAATAGACGACTCGCTGGACTGCATTCGCAATGCTCGTTACTTTTCTTCCATGGATCTACGCAGCGGCTATTGGCAAATATCTGTTGATGAGCGCGACCGCGAAAAGACCGCCTTCATTACTCCTGACGGACTCTACGAGTTCAAGGTCTTTCCCTTCGGCCTATGCTCGGCACCAGCCACTTTTCAAAGAATGATGGACACGGTTCTTTCTGGGCTAAAATGGCAATCGTGTCTTGTCTACCTTGACGATGTGGTCGTCTTCTTGGACACGTTTGAGCAGCACGTCCAGCGCTTACAGGCAGTTCTTCAGGCGATTCGAACAATTGGACTCTCTCTCAAACCTGAGAAATGCCACTTTGCATTCGAGGAACTGAAATTTCTTGGTCACGTCGTCAGCCACGCCGGTATACATGCAGACCCTGAGAAAACGAAAGCTGTTGCCGCATTTCCTGTCCCAACGAACAAGCGCGACCTCCACCGATTTCAGGGACTCTGCGCATATTACAGACGCTTCGTCAAAGGCTTTTCTAAAATCGCTCAACCGCTAAATGAACTTACGAAAGACGGCGTACCGTTTGTTTGGGGTCATGATCAGCATCACGCCTTTGACACGATACGGAACCATCTCCAAGCCCCACCTGTACTCGGTCACTTTGACGATAACGCTGCCACAGAGCTACACACGGATGCCAGCAACGTCGGACTTGGAGCTGTACTGGTTGAATGGCAAAATGGCGTATAGCGCGTGATTGCCTATGCAAGTCGAACACTATCATCTGCAGAGAAAAACTACTCTGCAACAGAAAAGGAATGCTTAGCCGTTGTTTGGGCTATAACAAAGTTTCGCCCTTATTTATACAGTCGACCATTCAGGGTAGTTAGCGACCACCATTCTTTATGCTGGCTCGCCAACCTCAAAGACCCTTCCGGTCGTCTAGCACGTTGGAGCCTTCGGCTGCAAGAATTTGACGTTACAGTCATTCACAAGTCAGGACGCAAACACACTGATGCTGACTGTCTCTCACGTGCACCAATTGGAAGTACGAACTCGGACGTTGAAGAGGACGATACATTCCTTTCCTCTGTGTCAGTAACCGACTTGGCTCAACAACAACGCGACGACATGGAGCTAAGCCCGCTGATTGACTACCTCGAAGGCCGAAAACGCAGCCTTCCTCGAAACTTCGCACGTTTGCTAGCCTCGTTCTGCATCAGAGATGGAGTCCTCTATAAGAAAAATTTCGACCATACCCAGGCTACTTACCTACTGGTTGCGCCGACCTCGCTTCGGGACGATATTTTACATGCTTGTCACGACGAACCATCATCCGGACACCTTGGCTACACGCGCACATTGGAAAGAATTCGCCGCTCATACTACTGGCCCCACCTCGCGAAGACAGTCAAGCAGTACGTCCGCACATGCCGCGACTGTCAACGCCGTAAGACTCCACCTGTCCGACCAGCAGGACTACTACAGCCTATCGCGACGCCGAAGACACCATTCCATCAAATTGGCATTGACTTGCTCGGCTCATTTCCCACCTCTTCGTCTGGAAACCGGTGGATTGTGGTTGCCACCGATTATTTAACGCGTTACAGTGAAACAAAGGCCCTGCCCAAAGCTACCGCAGCCGAAATCGCACAGTTTTTTGTCACCAGCATCGTACTTCGTCACGGAGCGCCAGCTGTAATAATTACTGATCGTGGTACAGCTTTCACCGCAGAGGTGCTTCAAGAAGTGCTGAGACTAAGTGGTACAGAACATCGGAAAACCACGGGTTATCACCCACAAACAAATGGACTCACTGAACGGCTGAACAAGACCATTGCAGATATGCTATCAATGTATGTGGCCGTTGATCACAAGAACTGGGATGATATACTCCCTTACGTAACTTTTGCTTACAATACAGCAGTCCAAGAGAGTACAGGTTTCACCCCATTTTGCTTAGTTCATGGTTGAGAGGTCACCACAATGCTCGATGCAATGCTCCTACCCAAAAACTTGAGCATGTTCAACACGGACGCTGCATTGTTCGCTCAACGCGCCGAGGAGGCCCGTCAACTCACCCGATGCCGTATTCAGGCTCGCCAAACTACCGACGCACACCACTACAACCTTACACACCGAGAGGTTACCTTCCAACCAGGCGATGAAGTTCGGGTGTGGACTCCCATCCGACAGCGTGGTCACTCTGAGAAGTTGCTTCGGCGCTACTTCGGCCCTTACAAAGTTCTGCGCCGACTCAGTGACGTTACGTATGAAGTTCTCCCTGAGGGCGCCTCAAGACGTTCCCGTCGGTTTCCACAAAGTGATGTGGTGCACGTGTCAAGATTCAAGCCATATTTCTCGCGTCATACATCGAACGTGGAATAACTTACCATGCAATGACTATTTTTATCACTTTGGTTTTTTTATTGTCTTGTGTACTTACTTCTTTCTTTATTGAGTACTTCTATGACGCCAGCCCATTTTTTTCCCCTTACGACGGAGTTGTTGGGTTCCATGATAGCATCTTTTCTTTTTTATTTTTTTCAACGCTCATTACCAGCATCGAGCCGATGCTTTTCGAGGAGAGGGAGTAATGTGACAGGTAATGGGTATGAGCCATCAACTGTAGGTGAAATATTTTGGAAGTGAAGAAAGAAGAGGGCTTTTGCGTCCTGGTCTGAGGGCAAGCAAGACGTCGTTTAGTCGCTGTCTGTAATTACGTTCGTGGCAATATATATATATATATATATATATATATATATATATATATATATATATATATATATATATATATATATATATATATATATATATATATCGTTTCGTTTACTAGGACATATTCTATATTTTCTTCGATAGTGTTTTTGTATTGTATTGACAAGATGCAAACTTCGGGTCAACAATGCATGCGCACTCTGGTTCCAGGCTTTGCATACACGCACGATATCTTCCAGTGTTTCAGCTCCTAGAGTATACATTTTTATGCGCTTCAAAACAGCATGTCTGTTCTGTTTTGCTGTGTGGAAGTTTAGTTCCACATTGCCTCAGCGACTGCATATCAAGAAGTTCTGCGGCGAAAAAAATAAAAGAATAACACTGAGCGGCATTGAATCTAAAACAAACAAAAAACACAATAGCACACTTAAACCAGTTGATATATCATGCCAATGTACACTATGCTTGCAGCAGCTCACACAGTCATGTAATGTTCACATGCACAGCTTTCTTTTCTACTGTAAGTATATGCACTAATACATCATTTCATATATGTCAACCCCCTGGCTGTCCATCACAGGCGCTTATCCAGCCCGGTCTCCTCTAAGAAGTCTGTCAGGAAAATGTTCGCCTTTTTCTGAAGATGCATCTCAGGCCATGGTTCAAATAGTATTTTTAATGTGAGGGACCATTTGTCCAAATTTGCTAGTTGGTTCTTTACATTTAAAGACGATATACTTTTTTGGAGACCTTTGACGCAAAAATTTTGGTCTAGCTATCTGTTTGTGCATTTGTCTGTTTGTTCACTTTTAACTGCATCAGGTACTTGAAACGGGCGACCACATCCGCAGTGCCCACCAATGTTGCTCAAGCTTTAGCGTTCATTCTTGTGCAATAGTCAATTAAAAAGCAAATATTGCGCATGTCTGGGGCACCATAACCACACGTATATATTTTGCATGTGTGTCTTTTACTAGAAAAGGCATACAAAAGTAATTTTAGAGACCATAGCGCTTATCACACTGCGCTGACCATGCAACGCTTGCACGAAAAGACGAATGTTGCCAACGCTTTGCTAAAACGAGACGATGGTGGCACCTACCCGTCGCCTCGCGTTCTACACCTTATCACCTCTGAGACGGGCGCGCACGCCCATCTCAGAGCCACGCGCTTCGTTTTGCAAGAAAACTGTCAGATAGCGCTCATGTCTCACGAGTGACGTGATTTGATGCGATCGTTCGCCTCTGCTGCGCGTTTGAGGCACTCTAACACAGCGGCTCCAGAATACCATTCACCGATTTTCTTGCGCAGAACAACAAATAAATGCTTTGTTCACTCTCCACACGCAAGATTATCGTATTTCGTCGACATTTGCAGATATCATTCTTGTATTTGATGTGATCCGAAAGAATATGGCGAAAGATTTCTTCGGCATGACCACGATGGCATTCCGGGGAGTTAGATCATTGTATGTCGAGTGCCCCTAAAAAATTGGCAGATCCCAAATACAGTGGGCATTGATGATATGCGAAGCACAAATGAGAAATGTTGATATGTCACTTTAAAATCAGCCCAACGTTACGAGGTGGAGGTAAATGATGCCGTACTTGACTTCCGTATCATGATTACCATGTTTGGATGTGTCGTTTACCTTCGTCATCTATTCACGTCAAGTGATACCAAATTTATAATAAGTGGAGCTAGTGAAACGGCCGCGACCACGCTGTGAGCGTGGTAAGTTGTCATGTTCTTACATGACACATGTGTTAGGATTATCATGTTTGCACCAGTCATATATTTCGTCATTCATTTACGTAACGTAACAGCAAATTTGGTATATACGGAGCTAGCAAAACGGCAGCGAGCCCATCATGAAGGGTACCAATATACTCTTACGTAGCGTTGACGTGCGCGTACGCAAGGCACAGTGACGCTACGTTAGCAAAACGCGTGCACTCTAGAGTCTGACGCCAGGCGCGACTAGCGTCCATCGGCACAGCCCGACGGCAACCGGCACGAAATGCGACATGCTGCATTTCGTGCCGATGCGTTACCTAGACAACACTGCGTCTCCCTCTTTTCGTGATGGAGGGACGCTGGAGGCGCTGAAACACGTGTAGTGAGAGAGGAAGACGGGACGGCGGCCTACGTGGTCGTGTCGTTCTCTCGCCACTTTATTATCCAGGGCGATTGCCGAAGCGGAGCGGCGGCGGCTGCCACGTCCGAACCGCCAGGCACGTGAGCTCGATCTTCACAGCTCGCGCCTCGAGCTGTCGCATCAGCTGCACGAGAGGCGCAGTGCTGTGGCTAAAAAAATGACGATGATGATGAATGGCGATGATGATGACGCTACACACGCATGCGTCAAAGCAACGCAGTGCGGCGCGCGCCTGCGAATATATGGCAGGACTGGCGCCTGGCGTACCAACGCCGGCGTGACGCGACGAAATGAACGCCTGGCGAGCACGCGCACCGCGTCACGTTGAGATGTATTGGCGTCTTGACTATGGCATGTACTCATGTTCTCACATGAGCACGCATGTCATGATTATCAAGTTTGCACCAGTTACATGTCTTCGCCATTCATTGGCGTCGCGTAATACCGAGTTTGGTACATGTTAATCTAGCGAATCGGCCTGGGAGCACATCATGAGCTTAGCATGCAGTCAGTTGTTACATGACACGCATTTCATGATAATCATGTTTGCACCATGTCACATGCCTTCGTCATCCTTTCACGTACCGTAATACAAACTTTGTATCTGTGACGTTAGGGAAACGGCCGCGAGCGCATCATGAGCGTGGAACGTAGTCCTGTTGTTACATGACACGCATGTCATGATTTTAATTTAAGGTCTGTCGCTTGTGTTCGCCATGCAATCATGTCATACCATACCAGTTTTGCAACATGCCATGTAAACTAACCACCCCAAGAGTTTCAGGACTACGAAATGGAAATCATGTCATTCAGCACATACATTTCATTATTTTCAGGTTATGACTCGTCAAATATGTTCCCCATACAGTCATGTTATGCCATACCAAGTTGGGTATCGATACCAATATTGAAACGGCTAGGAAAGCTAAAAGTCGTAGGCAGCTAGATAGATAGATAGATAGATAGATAGATAGATAGATAGATAGATAGATAGATAGATAGACACAAAGTCTCCGAAGTTCGCTGAGAAATGCTTCGCATTTAAAATTTGGTAGAAGGGAAGCCCATGTCCACTTCCTCTTCTTCGTTTCAACTATGATATCCTAAACCTCCGTTTGTCCCCTAATCCCCTCTGCTCTTTTCTTGTCTCTTAAGGTTACACCTACCATTTTTCTTTCTATCTCGCTGGGTCGTCCTCAATTTAAGCTGAACCCTCTTAAGGGTTCAGCTTAAATTGAGGAGACTTAAATTGAGGAGACAGCTTAAATTGAGGAAACCTGGAGACTTACCCTCTTAAGGGTAAGTCTCCAGGTTTCTGCTCCGTAGCTAAGTACCAGCAAGATGCAGCTGTTATATACCTTCCTCTTGAGGGATAGTGGCAATCTACCTGTCATAATTTGAGAGTGCTTGCCAAATGTGCTCCAACCCATTCTTATTCTTCTAGTTATTTCAATATCGTGGTTCGGCTCTGCGGTTATTACCTGCCCTAAGTAGACATACTGTTTTACAACTTGAAGTGCACTATTACCTATCTCAAAGTGCTGCTATTTTCCGAGGTTGTTGTACATTACTTCCGTTTTCTTCATATTAATTTTAAGACCCACCTTTCTGCTATCCTTGTTTAAGTCCGTAATCATGAGTTGCAATTCGTCCCCTGAGATACTCAGCAATCCAATGTCATCGGCGAAGCGCAGGTTACTAAGGTACTCTCCATTAACTCTTATCCCTAACTGTTCCCATTCTAGGCTTCTGAAAACCTCCTGTAAGCACGGGGTAAATAGCATTGGGGAGATTGTGTCCCCCTGCCTTACACTCTTCTTGTTTGGTATTCTGTTGCTTTCTTTATGAAGTACTATGGTAGCAGTTGATCCACTGTAGATTTCTTCCAGAATGTTTATACATACTTCATCTACGCCCTGATACCACAGTGTCTGCATGACGGCTGATATTTCTACTGAATCAAACACCTTCTCGTAATCTGTGAAGGCTATGTGTAGTGGTTGGTTATACTCTGAGCATTTCTCTATTACCTGATTGATAGTATGAATGTGGTCGATTGTTGAGTAGCCTGTTCGAAATCCTGCTTGTTCCTTTGGTTGATTGAATTCTAATGTTTTCTTTACTCTGTTAGCAATTACCTTTGTAAATAGCTTGTATACTACAGAGAGCAAGCTGGGCTGGGCATGAAGCGCGTAGACAGGATAACCGCTGGTAATTAAGGGTAACTAACTGGATTCCCAGAGAAGGCAAGTGATTGATTGATTGATTGATGTGTGGGGTTTAACGTCCCAAAACAACCATATGATTATGAGAGACGCCGTAGTGGAGGGCTCCGGAAATTTCGACCACCTGGGGTTCTTTAACGTGCACCCAAATCTGAGCACGCGGGCCTACAACACTTCCGCCTCCATCGGAAATGCAGCCGCCGCAGCCGGGATTTGATCCCGGGACCTGCGGGAGAAGGCAAGCGAGTTAGGGGGAGACAGAAAGTTAGGTGGGCAGATGATATTAAGAAGTTTGCGGGCATAAATTGGCAGCAGCAAGCACAGGACCGGGCTAACTGGCGGAACATTGGAGTGGCCTTTGTCCTGCAGTGGACTCAGTCAGGTTGATGATGATGATGATGATGGAGGTTACGCCATAGAGGTTACGCCCAGCGAGTATGACGTATCAAACTTTTTTTAGTCAGATAGTGCTCAATGTACATGCCAATGGCTGCTAATGGGAAATGAGAGGCGGAAAATTCAGATTTTACTTTCTTACGGCTTGCGCTTCGTATCTACTTGCCATTTTTAACCACCTCGACTTCATTCATGGTATATACAAGTTCATTGTATTCATGGCACTGCGGCCCAACGCTCGCTAAACCTTTCTAAATCCAAGGAGGTTATGCCCAGCGAGTATAACGTAACAACCCTTTCTTGACAGATAGTGCTCAATGTACATGCCAATGGCTGCTGAGGGGGAATGAAAGACAGGGGAATTCAGCCTTTAGTTAACGCGCACGCTGCGAATATTTTAGTGTTCATCAACGCACAGAAGAAATCTTTCACCGGCACAACCTTGGAGGTCAAAATGTAAGACTGGTTACACAGTACGACTACTACTACGACTACGAATGACGAACGGGTGCTGCCATAGGGAGCTTCGCCCTTAAAAATCACAGCTTTGCTGCAAACGCGAAGCAATGAATACGATAGCAACAATTGGGAAGGTCACGCGAAGAATGGCAAGCAGATCGAAACGTGTCCCGCGTTTCCCACGCCCAAATGACACACGAAACGTACTCACAGGTACAGATGAACGCGAATAACTTACGGCAAACGGTACGCAACCCTGAAAACGTGCATAGCTGCTGGATAGCTAGCTGTGTCTCGAGAAGTTTTCTCGGTGGCTATGCATATTTGTGCGCATGTTGCCAAGTTGAGTTCACGACTGAGGCAGGGGTTATTTCACAAAATCATTTTGATCGGAAAGGTGAAGTAATAATTTAGATTGCGACAAATTGAAATGTTATACGAAGTGAGGCTGGCAGTCAACTCGTTCAGATCTGATCTCATGTAAGAGGACACGCTCACTCCAGGTGCAATCTTGGCACCATGGAAAAAAAGAAAGATAGGAGACGGCATGCCGAGCTGGCGCGCTACGTGAAAAACTTGGCAGCATATCCACGGAGTGAATGATGGAGAGCGGGGCGAAGCATTCGTCCGTCCATTCATTCTTGCTTCCGTCCGTCAATGCGTCCGTCTGTGTGACCGTCCATGCGTCCTTCTGCCCGTCCGTGCGTGTGTTGGTCCATGCGTTCGTCCCTGAGTTCGTCCATGCAGCGCCCCTGCGTACGTTCATGCGTCCATTCATGCATCTATCTGTGTGTCTGCTCGTCCATCTATTCAACACTCCAAGTACCACCATCTTGCATCTTGTTATCATATATTCTCCAAATAGAAGCACCGCCATCCAGCGGACATTCCCAGGACTAAACGAGAGGAGGCACACGCACACTTTCTTACGGCTTGCGCTTCGGGTCTACTTCCCACCTTTAACCACCTCGAGTTCATGGTATACACTAGTTCACTGTATTCATGGCACTGCGGCCCGAAGCTCGCTAAAACTTTCTAAAACCAGGGAGGTTACGCCCAGCGAGTATAACGTAGCAACCCTTTCTTGTCAGATAGTGCTCAATGTACATGCCAATGGCTGCTAATAGAGATCGCAGCGTGCACGTTAACTAAAAGCCGAATCCTCCTGTCTCTCATTCTGTATTAGCAGCCATTGGCATGTACATTGAGCACTATTTTTTCTTGTTTAACAGCGCACAGAAGAAATCTCTCACCGGCACCCATTTTGAAGGTCAAAATGTTATACTTGTTACACACTACAACGGCTACGAGGGATGAACGGGCGCCGCTATAAGGAGCTTCGCCCCTAAATGTGCGCAGGAAATGACATCATGGCGGCCATATTCACTGGGCACAATGGCGGCGTGGCTATTGTTACGTGTTGCGCAGTGGAGCTGGTCTAGCAGTGAGCGGCCGCGGCTGGCCGTGGCATGTGTGCATTCCCAGGTCTCGTGCTGAGTCGTGGCGGACAATATCCGTGCTCTGCGCCGCGTTATTGGTTACCCAGTGTTCTCCAGGCAGTTACTGTACTCTAAGCAACGTTTACAAATACTTTTGTCCATTACGGGGTTTCAACAGTGCCTGAACGAATATGAATATGAACGAGTGCATATTCATATATCGTGCGGCGGATCACGCGGATGAAGCAATGAGTGTTCTGAAATTGCGTTGGGCGCTATGACGAAGCGGAATGACAACGAACGCCTTGCAGGTCAGTGACGGTTGGGCAGTGCTCCTGCTTGGGACAACGGACGACGCTGTTGAGCCTAGCAAGACGCAATGAGGACCATGTGCACATACATGTGTTTCATGTTGTGTGTACAGTAACAACTTGCATGTGCGTATTGAAACACCTTTTCTGTTCCACTTAATATACATAGTGTTCATGTGATGTCACCTCCGCCGTTGTTACCCTCTCCCGCTCTGCCCGGGTACCTACGGCAGTTCGCGTGCTGCAGCGCGGTTTGTTGGGGGCTCGTCATCTTTTGCTGTGTACGATGTTGGAAGGAAAGCATTGTGGTTTTTTGTTATCGTACTTTAACGAGCTCATCAGATCAAAAAGCCTCATTTGTTCACTCGATACAAGACCAGGAAATCAAGATGTGCGACACGTATACCAGCCCCTGCGTACACCGGCGCCCGACACGTCCTACGAGGGCCCATTATCTTGCTTTCACTAGAAAAACTACAAATTGCGTGGCCCAAGAACAAGTGAAAGCCCAATGTCTCTCGAGCCGCAATTTTAAGAGTGGATGAGCGAACGTGTAGCATGCTCCCATTCGAAAACGAGTCGTGCAGAGCTAGGCAAGTTTACAAGAGATCTAATAACAATATGAATATGTGGCTGCAGGCCCACGCCACCTAAGCAGCAGCCCCCCCCCCCCCTCCTGAGTGTTTAAGCAGTGCTGATATTGAGCCTCTTTGATTGGAATTTGTGGAAAATAGCCGAGTAAAATATTACGCGAGGAAGATGGAGACTTCGCTTTGTGCGTGCCGCGGTAATGACGGTCATCACTTTGTTTTTTCGCGTATGTTTTGACACCTTTTTCACCTTGTATTTTGCTTTTTTGTACGCTAATGTACAGTGGAGTCCCTTGAAAATGATGGAGGCCGTGTTAGGGAATAATTGACCAATTTTTCAAAATCCTGACACCCCAACTCGAACCGATCATATATACTTCAAAGTGAACTAATATTGTTTAGCATCCATTTTCAAAGTTTGTTTCAATGCAATACCCGAATTTCCACGATCGCCCTCACGATTTTAACCACCTCCCTGACGCGCTGATTGCGCACGTAGTAGCCGCGGACAAGTTTGTATGTACAGTATCTTGGTAAGCGATCTCTATTTGCAGGCGGTAAGTGATTGGCTACGGCACTTACCCGGAATGAAGTTGACCTGAAAACGCGAATATCACCGAGTATCTTAAAATATGTTTTCGTTAATCCGCACCATCCAAACACGCCGGTACTTTTTGGAAAATCGCAATGTGCGTTCTCAATTTTAGGTAATAACTTTCGGCGAAGAAACACCCCAAAGCTCTGCTCCTTCTTCGGGGAGTACTAAATCAACTTGCCTCACCAGCAGCCCTCAAACTTTCATCGTGAGGCCGAACCAAACGGGCACAAGCACGAGGAGACAACACGGCAGCGGTAGGCGACGGAGTCGGTAGGTACTCGGGCATGTCGGTGGCACATTCCGGAAGTGACGAAGCGGTGCTGCGTGACGCACGTGCACACTATGTATACTATCCCCCAACATTGCATGTAATCTCCACGTAGCAGCAACAGCGTTCAAGTGTCACTTGCACCGTGCTGAAAGAGTCACGGTCGCAGAATGCTGACACCGTTGAGTTTCACGCGGAACACAGACACAGTGGCCGGACGCTGCGTCGGCCACGTGGCGGAATGCAACCGTAGAAGGCGCACGACCGATCATGTTGTCTGTAGAGTTGCTGAATTATTGACGTGAAAACACTCGCCGTTGTCGGTGCATCTAGCGTGCGTTGTCTTGTAGTTGCTTCGTTGTCGGTGAGCTGTTACTCGCTGTTAATACTTGGACGAAATGATTTCGCCGAGGTTGTCGCGCTGGCCCAGAGTGTTGAGCCCCGTTCCATTAGTTTCGGACACGACCTGCTGTACTCCTGACCTGCCCAGCTGGCGACGATCTAGGGAGCTTCCTGCGCCGGCTCGGATTCCGAACTTCGCCGCCTAGGGGGCGCTCGAGTTACCACAGCTGAGCGCCGGTGTACGCATGGAAATGCATGGTTTGCCGCCAGTTAGAGAAGAGTTTCATCACGTATTGAGTAAATGTGGCGACTATCTGGAATCATTTCATTTTATGTGACTTTGAGAATCATCTTTTGCATTTTAGTTGACATTTCAGCGATATATTTTTCCAATAGAATCGCAAATCAGGTACAAACACATATATCAGCGTGGAAAACACGAAAAAATGACGACGGAGACAGGTTGTAAAAGGCGCTTGCCACCAATTGTTTATTTAACTCATGATACCAGCTATATGTGTATACAATGGTAGACTTGTCACCGTTGGAGTACACCGTTGGAGGCTTGCATTTACTGTCTGGGCAAGAAAGGGCAAGGACTATGACATTGGGCAGTGTCTGTGGCATCCGGCGCGCATAGAAAACAACCAAATACAGATAATTTTGCGCATAAATACCTTCTTTTTATTTCATTTCATTTCATTTTATTTCCTGAAAGACCCCTTGCGGGGCATTACATAAGGGGTGGGTACATAAAAATTGAGCAGAAAACAATCGTTTGTCCTAAAGTGAAAGATGATTAGTGATACTGGTTGTGAAGGTAGAAGTACAAGTAATGGCAGGAATGTCGCCTGAAAGGCCCTTCCAGGCAACTGCTGTGCGAGGAAAAAATGATGTTGAAAAAGTAACGGTGCGTGCACGTGGGCGTGCGACTTGAAGAGGATGATTAGTTCGTTGAGAGATGTGCGCTGGGGGAACAAAATAAGGTGGCATGCGCATCGAGCTGTGAAAAAACTTATGAAATAACGAAAGACTGGCGATACGGCGGCGGAGGGAAAGGAGGGGCAGTTGAAGTTCTGCCTTTAGTGAAGATACGCTGACGTCATGAGAGTAGGAATTATTGATAAACCTAGCGGCACGGTTTTGAATACACTCAAGGGCGTCTTCAAGATAGGCCTGTTGCGGGCCCCGGATTGGGGAAGCATATTCAAGTTTAGTTCTAACAAGGCTTTTGTAAGCTAATAATTTAACATTTCTAGGTGCGTTACGTAGATGACGTCGCAAGAATCCCAATGTTTTGTTTGCCGATGATATGACTTTCGTGATATGCAAACCCCATGAAAGATCGTTGCAGAGTGTGACCCCCAGATATTTAAAAGAATTAACAGTTTCAACTGGAACATTACTGATGGAATATGGAAAAACAAGTGGAGAACGGCGGCGGGTGAAGGATAAGGCTTTGCATTTGTGAGGGTTAAGTTACATTAGCCAATCATCGCACCATTGTTTTACATTGTTAAGATCACTCTGTAGAGCTAATTGATCAGAAGCGTTACAAACAGTGTGGTAAATAACACAATCGTCGGCAAACATTCGGATTTTACAGGATACATGAGTTGGGAGATCGTTAATAAATATCAGGAATAAAATCGGGCCCAGAACCGACCCCTGCGGGACACCAGATGTTACCGGAAGTGAAGTAGAGGTAGCATTGTTAACAAAGACAGCTTGAGTGCGCTTACTTTAAAATTCACGGATCCACTTTAGGACGTCGGGGTGTAGGTTTAAGCGGGAAAGTTTCGACAGAAGGCTTTCATGGGGTACTTTATCGAATGCTTTCGCAAAGTCCAGGAATATGGCATCAGTCTGTACGTTAGAATCCAAGTTAATATGCAAGTTGTGCGAAAACATAGCCAGTTGAGTCTCGCACGACAAACCTTTGCGAAAGCCATGTTGCGCGGAATTGAAAAAGTTATTTGAGTCTAGGAAGTCCATAATCCGGGTGTAGATGACATGTTCGATGATTTTGCATGGAATGCTGGTTAATAAAATTGGTCGGTAATTGAGGGGTGACTCTCTAATACCTGATTTGAACACTGGGGTGATATTTCCGTGTTTCCAATCACTAGGAAGCTCACCCGTGGAAAGAGACTGCGAGTGAAGTAGACACAAAAATTTTGCACAGATCTGTTGAGTGTTCTTTAGAAATTTCGAATTTATGTTGTCGATACCTGATGATGAAGATAATTTAAGTTTATCGTCTCAAATGGCAAATGTAGATCGCACGTACATGAATAATCAATGAAATACACTCTGCAACTGTTTTGAAAAAAAAAACAGCGCTTAAAATTGCTTATTCAACACTAATTCTTCACATGATTGGTGTGTTTCAAAAAAATAGTTGCATAACCACATGTAGTGACATGGTTTCCATATGTGCACTCTTGTCATCTTTCCTTTTTTTTGTTAATAAACAGTTGTGAATACAGCGCGTCGTCGTTTACTTTTTGAGGTTGTCGGTTTTTTTTTGCTCTAATATACGTTTCAGTCTGTCATGCACCACCAACCAGCCCAGCAACTCACTCTTTTAAAGACACGTAGTCTTTTACAACACAAAAATCACCTTGATCCATTTTTCATGGACCTAAGTTACTGGAAAGACATGAAAAGTCATATCAGGAGTCTTCCCTTGTCTTTATTCGCAGAAAGGCATGCATGCAGCACACCGCCATTGTGATGTTTAATTTGCAACAAGAAACCTCGCTTCGCTGGTGTACAAACAGCACCGACCCGCACGCTTCTGTCGCAGCTAGGCATGAGCAGATGGTAGCAAAAGATCGTCATTATACTTTTAAGTTTATTCAAAAAGAGGCTTTTATTCATTTTAATCGTCCAGAGTGTGTGCACGCGTTAAGGAGCTTCGCCCATAATATCAGCCGAGACTGTCCATATAAATGCTATCGCAATGACATTATGACCACAATACTTTTCACACGAAAGAAATATGCAGTTGTTGAATAAATACGAGTACCATATGTGTAATGTGTCTTAATAAACGGCTATTTTTATTGTATTTCGAAACAAAACATAACTACTGATACGTTTGACGCTAGGTAGTTGTTTGCAAAACAAGGATGACTCAAACAATTCAGTGAAAAATCTCGAAGTGTACAGCATGCTTCCATGAACGTAAAGCCTTTTAGAGAAAAATACGCTATCTCGTGTCGCTAGCTTGTCATATGAGCTAATAAATGAGCAATTACCATATTATAGCCTCTTCAATCAGTATTTTCATGTCTTTCGTTAAAGACGGTCTATAGAATCAAAATGCACTTCACCTTGCTGTTACAAGCCGTTC
Organism: Rhipicephalus microplus; assembly: GCF_013339725.1. Classification (NCBI taxonomy): domain Eukaryota; kingdom Metazoa; phylum Arthropoda; class Arachnida; order Ixodida; family Ixodidae; genus Rhipicephalus; species Rhipicephalus microplus. The sequence continues at coordinate 126,148,589 of NC_051170.1, read as the reverse complement.
GAGTCGCTGAACGTTCCATCCTGCCACGCATCTCGTGTTTTCAGCAGCATCCTAACAACATTCACCTTTCAACCTCCTGCTGCCGCTTACCGCACCAAACGTGAGATCGAACGAAATATAAAGGAAACGATCTAAAGAGAAGTCCATACACGTCCAACAGATTTCTTCACACCCCTGAGATTCCATCGTTGCTGTCGTCAGCGGCGACCTGCTTTGCTGCTGGCAGTTCTGGAGCTACAGTGGGTGAGTCCGAATTCTCTACAGCCATGTTCAGTGACAAGGCGGGTCACGTACGGTGATTTTATCTTATCTTTGTCACGTTCCATGGCATGTTTGAACGTTCTGTGGAAGCGGCCGCTTTATTGTTTAACCTGCACTCGCCTGTCGACAGGTATAACAACGTAGAGGGATTGTCCCGGCTGTCAGGAAGCGCTTGTAGCCCGAAGTTTCTCTGCGCTAGCACTGACAGTTGTTCGGCAGGGAACGTCACTTAGCGGACTCGAGGAGCCCTGCGCGAAAGCAGTAATCGACGAAGGGAAACTGCCAGCTGACCGCAGCGAGATGGACGTTGGAAGTGCCGGCTTCGGCTCCACTGTAATGTGGCGCAAATGTTCTATTCTTTTTGATAGTCTTGAATAAAGCGTTCGTGATAGACTCGCATAAAGCGTTTCAGATGTCGCCGCCTTTACACTGTCCGCTACTTTCCGTTTTAATGACGCACAATGACGTTCGTGCTGAAGAATTTAGGTGCCTGGCAAATCTTTGTCAGCATTGTGATGTTCGCGAATTTCGACTATGTGGCTGCCACATGTTTGCTTGCCAACTCGGCCATTAGTGCTACTTAAATGCTTCGGGTCGTCAATAAACGATGTGTTTACGTAATTAGAAAAGATGTTATTGTTTTGTATGACAACCTAAAGCGGCGGTGGTGGTAATAAATTCTTCATTTTACCCCTCCCCCCCCCCTTTTCCAAATAAAAAGGGGGCGGTTAATGCTAATACTGGTTGACCTAAAGCAGCTCACCCTGGTTTTTAATAATAGGTTCAAATGTTCGTTTGTAAAGATTGGTTTTAGAACACTGAAGCTTCATATATTCGTTTCAATACCCACAAGAAGCGTTGGTGATAGTGAAGCAAATAGATAAGGGTATAAAAAAGTGGTATAGCTAAAGTAAGGGTTCAAAGGAAGAGAATGCGATGTGCACATTGTCATTCAGTGGGTAACAAAAAACAAAAACAAAAAACCAAACACAATTGTTGTAGTGTATGGAAATTGCCACTCTGTGATCTGTCTTTATTAGCGTTTTGAATGTCGCGGCTGTTCAGTAACTCTTCTATTCACGATTGAACTAACGAGCTCCAATTTTTTGGATAAATGCCACACAAGCTCTTTATTGCATCATAAAGCTGAATATTAAAAAAAAACATCCTTCAGAGCTGTACTGCTGTGACTGAGTGGGAAATGAAACATGTCACTCTGAATCTGCATCATGTTGAACATGCACGTGATTTCACGCCATAGGGAATACCACGCGGACCCCGTCAATTAAGAGATTGATTTCCGCTGGTGTATTAAACGGAGGCACACATATAGCTAGACAATGCGTGTAGCACTACTTTGCTGCTATTCGGCTTCTTTCGCAACAGAAAAAGATGGACTTTCTGTGTTTATTTTGTCGAAATGCATATTTATCATTCCATACCTCAGAGAAATGGGGGAAAAGTTTTTTTGTTCTGGCGTGTATCGGTGACTAGTCGGAGTTAGGGCTGATTTGACTTTATGCCAGAACTCACTATAGAGCATATATAGACGCGAGCATTGTCGAAACGAAGTGCGGTTCCCATTGTGACTATAAAAATATCACACGTCCGCGGTCGAGCAACACATAAACATGGTTTGCTGATTCATATGAATACAAAAGTAGTGATAGTTAATCAGTTTTAAAATTGCCGTCAGCATTGGAAAATACAATTGACGTTCACCTAGATGCAAGTATCGGTCATGTTTACATATGTTTTATTTCTTGCTTTGTTAGGAAATTAAATACCCAGAATATCAACCATTCGTAAACTTGCGCCGACTTACGCCTGCATAGAGTATTTTTCTAAAGTTGCTTCAAGATCTGACATGGCTCTGTGGTAAAATACAGGATTGCCACGCAGAACGTTTGAGCTCAATTCCTGCTGAGATCCAGTCTTGATATTTTTTGCATTCACCGTGCCTGCACTACTCATACCAGTTTCTTTTAACACTGTGACATTTAGGTTACTAATGTTCGTACTCACCGGGATATAGATACACACTGTCAATCACCGTGCGCACCGCCGCCAGGGGTGTATGATAGTGTACCACACGTTTCAAGAGGAAAGGTTTTGACGACGTACTTGAATGATTGAATGAACTTAATTTCAAGTATAGCAGTTTGCTTCGAGTGAGGAGGGCAAAGAGGGGATTAACCCCTGTACGTTCCCACCGTCTTTAGATGATGAATGTGGTGCCTCAGGGGACCGCTCGAGTTCCTTAGACCCGGGCGGCATTTTCGGCTTGCCGTGTGGCCCAAAGCAGGGCAGCCAGCTCGTCGCTGGTGAGTGCCGCAACCAGCAGCAGGGAAGCTGACGCAGCCGATCCGCAGCAGTGACCACCACTGCTGCGGCGGCTGGCCCCTGCCCTAGCGCGATGGTAGCAGCAGTGATTGACCTCGAGGTTCGTCCCAGCCTCACATGCGCGCGGATTGAGCGGCGGCAGCTTCGATAACTTTCGGGCACACTCGCAAAGCATGTGCCGCAGTGTTTCCTTTTCTCCGCACGCTTTACACGCGTCCGTCGGGTATAGGCTTGGATAACACAGATGGAGGATCGCCGGGCTGGGGTGCGCATTTGTTTGTAATATTCTCAGAGTTACTACCTGTCTTTTGTTTAATTTGTTGTGTGTTGGTAGGTATTTGGTTCTCTTTAGTTTGTAATGTTGTTTGGTCACTGAATGTGGTCAGGCGATCACCCGACGACTATTCCAGTTGTTGTGTTGACAATGTCATCTTCTTACTCTCGGAGATGGAGGCGGCTACCGAATTGGCCGCGGCTCAGCGAGTGAGACCTCGAGTCGCGGTGTGGGCTGCCTGGTTGCCTGCGAGCGGAACGCTGGTGTGAGCCGGGTCCACAGGAGAATACCGTCGCGTTCACGCGACAGAACTTTAGCGTTATTGATGTCGTGATCAGAAAGGCATGTCCTCAAGATGTCTTTCTCTCCTATACTGATTTAGGTCTAAACCCAGCTAAACAGGCTATCGCGAGAGCAGCAATACGTATGGAGATAGATAGATAGATAGATAGATAGATAGATAGATAGATAGATACGGTAAAAGTACCTGCAGTTCGCTCAGAAACGCATCGCACCTAAAATGTTCTGACTTCTTCGACTTATAGAACCCATTAATTAACTTCTTGATGCCTCAGCTATCATTAAATGGCTACATAGCAAATATATCAGGGATCGGTGACATAGACGACTGGCTTGCCCGGCGTGCGTGCTGTTCGCCATCTTGGGCGAACACCCGTAGAGATACCCGTAAACAGTCGCCGCTCGTGTTGTTTTGCAGAACATCTTTATTTATTTACAGATACTGCACGCCCCCTCGGGCTCATGCAAGAGGGGAATACAAGAATACAATCAGCCCATATATAGTCAGACACTGAGTAGCTGGGCATAATTAAAATAATATACTAATAACATGTATAAAACTGTAAAGGAATACCAATGTTTGGTGCATATAGATTTATGGAGAAGACCATTGTCGTGAAGCTGCTGCTTATGCCTTGTACCCATCCCCGACGCTCCGCAATGGCCGTATCATCGCGGGTCCGATCGCGTGAGAACTTGAAGAAACATCGTCTTCACCACCTTCAGCCCTCGTGGCTTGGGTACCTTTGTGGTCCTACCTCCTGCTCGTGGTCTCGGAGTCCTTTCCGGTCGCGATGACGTTGGCATCACAAATGGCAAAACCTGTAACCTCAGACATCGAAAAATGGCTATAGAAAACAAACAGTCGAGAATGCCTAAAATACATAAAATTATTTATTTCTAGTAATTGTGATCCACACAAGAACAAAGTGAAATAGACGAAAATACAGCTTGCTGGCGTTTAGGACAGAACCAGCAGCCTTCGAATTAGGCATCCGATGCTCTACCGATAGAGAGACAGCGGCCGTCATTGTGTCGTCCTTTTCATTGGGTGTGCATTATCATGGAGTCGTGCATTGACGAAGGCAGCAGTCGGAGGTTTCAAGCCACAAGTTTTTAGCTGGGCAGACTTGTGCTGGGTAAACAAGAAATCAAACTATTGTAGTGGAGCATACGCACCAACGCGTATGCGCCTTCGGAAGACAACAAAAAGCCCGTGCTCTGCTTGCGCGAGAGTTTGTGCCGCCTCTGCCAGACTTGCCGTACGCCCACTTTCCGTTGCGACCTCGCTGTGACTTCTCGGATCGAATAAACGTCATCACATTTGGTGGAGGGTGCTGAGATCCCCAAGAAGACCTGGAGCTCCGCTCTCGCAAGTTGCCTGAAAGACTACCGCGAAACATGACTGACGCAGTCGCCAACCAGCCCGTCCCAGCCCAGCCAGCACCATCGGCTGCCCCGTCGACCTGCCCCGGTGCTACCCGTCAGCGGGACCCACCAATCTTCAGCGGCAGTGGTGAGCAAGACGTCGAAGACTGGCTCTCCTTGTACGAACGCGTGAGTGCCAGCAACAAATGGGACAACGACTCCAAGCTTGCCTATGTCATCTTTTACTTGGCTGACGTCGCCAAGCTATGGTTCACCAACCGCGAAAACCGCCATCGCCAGCTGGTCCACCTTCAAGACCCTCGTGACCGAAGCGTTCGGCCGACCAGAGGTCCGCAAGCTCCGCGCTGACCAGCGTCTGCGCCACCGAGCCCAGCAACCTGGTGAGACCTTTACTAGCTATATTGAGGATGTGCTCGACCTCTGCAGGCGTGTTAACTCATCCATGCCTGAAGAAGAGAAAATTCGACATATTCTCAAAGGCATCGAGGATGGCGCATTCCAGATGTTGCTGGCGAAGAGCCCGACCACGGTGGCGGTCCTCGTAAGCCTGTGCCAGAGCTTCGATGAATTGCGTCGTCAGCGTTCCATCGCCCGACAGAGTGTTCCATCACCAGATTCCATCTCGGCCGTCGCACTCGCCAATGGCAACGTTCACCAAGGAACTCTGTCGAACCAGATTAAAGACTTCATCAGGGAGGAAGTCGCCCGACAGCTTTCCCTGCTGCCGCATAGTGACGCGCCCACGACAAGCCTCCCTTCGAATATGCAGCAGGCCATACGCACTGAAATTTGCAATGCACTCCCTACAGTTCCGGCCTCTTACCCGTGCACTTCGGTGCCATCTGATCTCTCAACTGCTGGCTACGCACCAACTGCGCCGCCTTCACCTCTCAGCTACGCAGCTGTGGTCGCGCGGCCCCCACCGCATCCAGTCGCCTTATCGGCTCTAACTCCTCCGGCAGCGCCACCGGTTTACAGGCCCTCACCTCGCTTTTTCCGTCAATCTAATGAGTGGCGCACCCATGACAACCGTCCTATCTGCTTCGCGTGTGGCATCGCTGGCCACATTGCACGCTACTGCCGCCGCCGTCCCACACCTGCGTACGCCTCCTTTGGAACTCCTACCTATGCGTCGCAGCAGGCCACCTCGTCTGCATACGAACAGAGGCACTCTGACTCGGATCGTCGCCCATCAACTTCTCGTTTCCCATCTCCTCGTCGCCGATCACCATCTCCTATGCGTCGTAGACCACCTCCTGAGGAGGGAAACTAATCAGTGCAGTTCCAGAGGCAAGAACTGCAACTTCTGCGCAATTATCAAGGCCTCCATTTTCGCCGCGAAATGTTGTTGATGTCAATGTTGAGGGAGTCGCCACACAAGCGTTAATTGATACTGGGGCCGCCGTTTCTGTGATGAACGCAAAATTTTGTCGCAAACTGAAGAAAGTGACCACATCTCTCTGTGGCATCGTGCTGTCCACGGCTAGCGCGCAACGCATTCAGCCCTCGTCTGTGTGTACGGCGCGCGTCGTCATCCAAGACGTTTTGTACATCGTCCAATTTTTCGTACTACCATCTTGCTCTCATGACCTCATCCTGGGTTGGGATTTCTTATCAGGTCATGAAGCTATCATCGATTGTTGCCGTGCGGAAGTGTCCCTAGTGCCAAATTGTGAGTTTCCATCGCCCGACCATTCACCACTGCTCTGCAAACTCATCGCTGACGACGACATCACCTTGCCTCCGGAAGCTTCAGTCCCTATTAGCCTTTCATGTGTGGCGCAACCACACATGTGTTTTTACTGAACGCAAGGGCATCGTGCTCCCATTTGCCGTTCTTACGATTGCGTCTGGTTTAACCGTAATGCTGGTTACCAACCACTGCAACTACCCCATTGGCTTGCTTCGTGGTGAAACGTTAGGATATGTGCAACCTGTCGACCATATCAATGATATTATTCTTCCCGACGAAACGCCATGTCAGATTGCCGCAATCACTCAGGCGTCTGAAACATCAAGCTCACCAGCCTTCGACGATGCTATTGACGCAGACCTTCCCCCCTCGCATCGCAGCCAACTTGTTGCTCTCCTTAACAAGTTTCGCTCTTCTTTCGACTTTCAGAAACCTGCTTTGGGCCGCACCACGACTGTCACTCATACTATTGACACCGGCTCACATTCGCCTCTGCGACAGCGTCCTTACCGCGTTTCTGCCGAAGAGCGCCGCGTCATTACGGAGCAAGTAGATGACATGCTTAAACGTGGAGTCATACAGCCTTCTCAAAGCGCTTGGTCGTCACCCGTCGTTCTGGTAAAGAAAAAAGATGGCACCGTTCGATTTTGCGTGGACTATCGCCGCTTAAACAAGATTACAAAGAAAGACGTCTACCCGCTACCACGAATAGACGATGCTCTTGACTGTTTACAAGGCGCCGAGTACTTCACATCCTTGGATCTGCGTTCTGGGTATTGGCAGGTGCCAATGGCTGAATGTGATCGCCCTAAAACAGCCTTTGTAACGCCAGATGGCCTGTATGAGTTCAAAGTCATGCCATTTGGGCTCTGCAACGCGCCTGCGACGTTTGAACGCATGATAGATACCATATTGCGGGCCCACAAGTGGAAAACTTGCTTGTGTTACCTAGATGACATCGTAGTCTTTTCAGCTGATTTCCCGACACATCTTCGTCGTCTCCACGAGGTTCTGGCGTGTCTAGCTTCTGCAGGCCTACAACTTAACACCAAGAAGTGCCACTTCGCAGCCCGCAAACTAACCATCTTGGGACATGTCATCACAAGAGACGGTGTTCTTCCGGACCCCGATAAGCTTCGAGCTGTCGCTGACTTCCCCATGCCCACATCACTGAAAGCCCTAAGAAGTTTCGTTGGTCTTTGCTCTTACTTTCGTCGCTTCGTGCGCAACTTCGCGTCCATCATTGCACCTCTGACTAGTCTGCTTTCCAACAGCAAAGGTATATCTGCATGGTCACCTGCATGTGACGACGCATTTCACCAGCTGCGCCGCCTGCTGACCTCGCCACCTATTCTTCGCCACTACGACCCCACTGCTGCCACAGAAGTTCACACTGATGCAAGCGGCGTTGGTCTTGGCGCAGTTTTGGCACAACGGAAAGGTACCCAAACCGAATACGTAGTCGCTTATGCAAGTCGCGCTCTTAAGAAGGCTGAAATGAATTACTCCGTGACAGAGAAGGAGTGTTTGGCCATAATCTGGGCGCTTACGAAGTTTCGCCCGTACCTTTACGGCCGTCCTTTCGATGTGGTCACAGACCACCACGCTCTATGTTGGCTGTCCACCTTGAAAGACCCGTCCGGACGTCTGGGCCGTTGGGCACTTCGATTGCAGGAATACGACATCCGTGTCGTATATCGTTCCGGTCGCAAGCATGCGGACGCCGATGCACTTTCCCGATCGCCATTAACACCAGATGTGGCTTCTCTGTCACCCCCTTTTACCACCTTGTCACCACTCGACAGCACTGACATGCTTTCGGAGCAGCGTAAAGACCCATACCTTGCCTTGTTAGTCGACTACCTTACCGATCCATCTTCTGTCCCTTCCACGAGAGCGGTACGCCGGCAAGCAGCCCACTTTTCCTTACGTGACAACATTCTGTACCGCCGCAACTACACGCCTGGTGGTCGGAAGTGGCTCCTTGCTGTCCCAACTCATATGCGCTCTGACATCTGCATGAATTTCCATGCAGATCCCCAAAGTGCTCACGCAGGTGTCCTGAAAACCTACGAACGGCTGCGCCAACGCTATTACTGGCGAGGAATGTATCGTTTTGTGCAGAAATACATTCAGTCTTGCACCACTTGCCAACAGAACAAAACACCTCCGCGGCACCTTACCGGCATGTTACAGCCGCTGCCGTGCCCGGCTCGCCCATTCGACCGCGTGGGTATAGACCTCTATGGCCCACTCCCATATAGTAGCTCTGGAAACCGGTGGATTATTGTCGGAGTCGATCATCTGACACGCTACGCTGAGACTGCAGCTCTACCGGCAGCGACCGCCCACGAAGTTGCACTCTTCATTCTCCGCAGCTTCATTCTACGCCATGGTGCTCCGCGGGAATTACTCAGTGATAGGGGTCGAGTGTTCCTGTCGGAGGTCATCCAAGCTATCCTCGCTGAATGCAACATTATCCACCGGAAATCTACCGCATACCATCCACAGACAAATGGTCTTACCGAGCGGTTCAACCGCACACTTGGCGACATGCTGAGGATGTACACCTCCTCCGACCACACTAACTGGGACGCTGTATTGCCCTTTGTTACCTTCGCTTATAACACCGCGACGCAAGCGACTACCGGTTTTTCTCCGTTCTTCTATTGTAACCTTCATACCCCCTCGACACTATCTACCGTACCGCCCTGATGCATCTGAGTGCTCCCCGCTTTCGGAAGTCGCCAGATACGCTGAAGACTGCCGTCAGTTGGCTCGGTCTCTGACAAGTGAGGCTCAAGGTCTACAAAAGACTCGACACGACGACGCTCACCGCATAGCTCCTACATTTCGTGCTGGCTCCCTTGTGTGGCTTTGGGTGCCCCCGCACGTTCCTGGCCTATCTTCCAAACTTCTGGCCCGGTACCATGGTCCGTACCGTATCATTGACGCGACCTCCCCGGTGAATTACATCATCGAGCCGTTAACACAATCACCAGATTTGCGCCGTCGAGGACGCGAGACCGTACACGTCGACCGTCTCAAGCCCTACTACGACCCCATCATTGTGCCTACTCCCTGAGTCGCCAGGATGGCTACCCTTCATCCCGGGGGTATTGTAGTGGAGCATACGCACCAACGCGTATGCGCCTTCGGAAGACAACAAAAAGCCCGTGCTCTGCTTGCGCGAGAGTTTGTGCCGCCTCTGCCAGACTTGCCGTACGCCCACTTTCCGTTGCGACCTCGCTGCGACTTCTCGGCTCGAATAAACGTCATCACACTATGAACAAGGGATACACACTGTACGCTAATGGCGATGGGCGTTGCTTTGACCATGAATGTTTGCCCACGCGGTAAAGAATACTACCTTTTACATATGCGCTATAGAAGGTTCCAACGTTATCACTGGTGGGCGCGTGAGCGTGTGAAATGCACGGAGAGTAATTAAAAAAATGATTGGAAGTTATTGTGAAGCTTCTGAAACACTACTGCGCACCCTGCGCCACACGTTTGTTGCAGTCTTTGCGTGTTAAACCGCGGCCAAGTTTGAGGAGCGGCACGCGTGCACTCGTGCTGCTCCTCTAGTCAGGCCATGGTTAAACACGAATGCATAGGAATGAAGCACACAGGGCAACGTCTGCATTAACTCGTAGGAGTGTCAGTCAGTGCTGATAGCAGCTACCTCAGCGAGTGTTTAACTCTCTTTTCTCTGCTGGGAATCAAAAAAAAAGAGACCGTGCTACGTGCTTTGTGCTATGTGACGCTAGCAGGCAGAAAAAAGGTTCCATAATACCACTATGGCTGCGCCAAGCCCCTGCCACCTAGATAATTTCAGGCCTGTTCACTGTATCTGCCTCGTGAACAGAGGTCACTCTGTTTAGACCGTTCTGCTTCGCTGCACAGACGTGCCTCGGCTTGCTCTCGTCACTCGACCGACACGAATTGCCAAGTCCGACGAACGTTTTTGTGGCGTGCAGGTGTGCTTGTTGGCGACTCGAGAAGACCACCTTTTTCTGTGTTCGTGAAGTGCAGCGTGGAAATGTGATGCGTTTTGTGCACTGAATATTCGCAACTGTGCGGCTGCACATCCGAACGCTTAGTACGATGCTGAGTAGTCAATTGTCACGGCAAAGGGATCTAAGTTGCGAATGTTCTTGATTCCTAAGGACAACTGAAGAACAAAATGGGAGTATGTCGTTCGTCAAGCTGGCGTCGACATCTGGTTTTTTTCGTGACCCGAAGGTACGTGTACCCGTACTACATATTTCCAAGTTGTTTTAGTGGCACCACCTCCAGCATTTTCTGTTCTTGCTCTAAAATAAAGGTGTCGTGTATATATGCTTCTGACTTTTTGGTGTAAGTCCTGGCTTTTTATAATAAACGCGCGCGGAGTTAGTATGTTTTCAGAACAGGCTATGTTCCATCAGGTTCGGTAAACATTCAGCTATTGGCGATTACTGCCGCGGACTTGTTGCATTACCTGTGTTCACTTGGTTGATAAAAATGAAAAAAAAAATGCTGTTGCAATACGGAGTTCATTGGATTTGTGCATAGTATTAGGGAGTTATAGAATACCATTTGCAAGTACTGCGGGCGTAGCGGGTGCCATATGAGTTTTAGAATAGCGTTTGTCCTGCTGCAGGCCGCAATAGCGCACGGCGATCGCCGCACGCTATCGCCGTGCGGCGATCGCGAGTAACGCGAGTCGGCGTTCGCCGCGAACGCCGACTCGCGTTACGACGCATGCGCAGTGGCAGCGACCACACCGCAAGGGCTCGCGGTGCGCCATTCTAAAACTCCCTATTATCTTGCCAGTGTTCCTACCACTTTATTGCGGTATTTTAATATTGCACTTGTCTTCCCAGGATCTTCGCCTAATATGTTTTCTTGAAATTAAGATGCGTGTAGACACTTACGATGAAGTACTTTTGTGAATGGTTCTCATGTGTGTGTGCTCTTCTTCAAGCTAAGGAGGAGGAGGTAAGTTTATTTACAGAAAGGCAGAGAGGTCCACCTGAGCGATAGCTTGCTCTAGCCTGCTGCTCTACACTGGGGGAAGGGAAAGGGGAAAAGAAAGAATAATGGATGATGATGGTGAGATAGAGATGTGAGTATGAAGTGTTCTTTCTAGCTGAGACATATTTTATAGCCGCGCAGATAGTCCAGTTGTTTCCAAAAAGGTTATAACTGCTCTTGTGACCGCTTTTGCACTGTTGGTGACTGGCCAAGGGCCCAACATGGTCTTATCAGTTAATGACCTACTGCGCATAGTTCAGTAGAAGGAATCAGTGTTTGTCGTTCACGTGCGTATGCTGGGCAGACACAAAATATGTGATCAAGTGTTTCCGGCACATCACAGTGTTCACAATTAGGACCGGTGTCACTGTGACCGATGATATGTGCGTAACGTCTCGTGTACGCTACACCAAGACAATTGCGGTGGATCATACTTGCGAGTTGCCGTTTCAATTTAGGAGGCATGCGGAACCTCATTTCCTGGTCCCATTTGGGAAAGTCACTGGTGTCGCCGTTCCGGTTTGGTCCAGTGCTGAAGTGTGTAGCTGCGCATCACGCAGCGAAGCAGGGCGTTCGTGTCAGCTCGTGAAAACACGATGCGTACTTCAGGGGCACTGCTTAAGGCATTTTTAGTTTCAGCGTCTGCCTCTTCGTTTCCTATCACGCCGCAATGAGCGGGAATCCACTGGAAAGTTATAAGATTACCATTTGTTGAAGCAACCTGAATAAGTTCTGTGATTTCTATTGCCAAGCTGTAATACGGACCATGCTTCATGATGCAATTAATGGTTTGCAAAGCGGGTTTGGCATCACAGAAAATCGTCCAGGCTCGAGGTCACTCTCCAGAAATAAATCTTATTGCCTCCCGGATAGCGACAAGCTCTGCGGCAGTTGATGTGGTTTTATGGTCCACTTTGAATCGTCGAGAGATATCCATGTCTGGGATGACAAAGGCTACAGCGGAGATGTTTAGTGTGGTGAATTCGTCGGTGTACACGTGCAGAGAATCACTGTATGTTGTATAAATTTGGTATAGGGTCAGTTGTCTGAGGCCAACAGAAGAAATGAGCGACTTCTTCGTAATTCCAGGTATCATAACAGAGACAGGTGGTTTAGGCAGGATCCACGCAGGCACTGCAGGGGCATTTGGCGGAGAAAACCTTGATGGTATAATATTTTCATACCGTGATATTACTCTTGAGAAACTGCAATCTGGGTGAGTGGTGGGTAGTACTGACAGTGGGTGCTGTCTGTGTCTGCTCAGCAATCGGAGGTGAACTCTAAGTGGCTCGCAGAGCATGTATACACTGATGGGACAAGCCCGAGCCTCTGCTATTGTCCCATTTGTTGAAGTACAGCGCGGTAGACCCAAGCATCTTCGTAAGCATTGAGCTTGAACACTCTCTAGTGTCTTCACACAACTAGGTCTCGTATTGGAGAGCACCGCCATGCTGTATGGAATGTATCCCACAAATAGAGCATTGTACAATTGAAGTAGCGATGATTCTGATGGGCCCCATCTTGCTCCTGCTACGTGGCGAAGAACGAGAGCAAAGCTCTTCAATTTATATTTAAGTACTGCGACATGCCTCCTCCACGATAGATCTCTGTGTACGACAACCCCAAGGAACTTGTGGTGCATTACAGTAGGTATCACTGTACCATTAATAAATATCGGGTATTGCGACATATGCTTGCCTTGCGCATGAACGCAAGCACTGCGCATTTGTCGATTGAAAGAGTGAGCCCCTGACGTCGTAGATATTTATATGTGATCGTCACTGTACGCTGTAGTCGAGCTCGCAATTGCGGACGAGTAGTTCCGGATGCCCATATGCATATGTCATCATCGTATGCAGTGATCTACGCCGTGCTGGGAAGTTCTGCTGCTAGGCCGATGATTGTGGCATTGAATAGGATCGCGCTGAGAACTCCTCCTTGGGAAACACCACGATGAACCTTATATCGATCGGTGTCTCCGTTACTTGTCGTCATTTAAATGGTGCGGTCTCTAAGGTAGCTAAAAATCCAAGCGTACAGTCGTCCACCGAGGTCAAAATCTTCCAGTGCGTCAAGGATCGCATAATGCAGCACATTATCGTAGGCACCCTTAATGTCTAAGAACACCGCCGCCACTGGTCTGCGTCGGCTTCTTTCCTCTTCAACGCTGGTGATCAAGTCGACCACACCATCAATGGCAGATCAGCCTCTTCTGAAGCCGTTCATAAATGCAGGAAAGGAGTTCTTGCTCTCTAGAAGCCACTCTAATCGGGCCTGTACCATTCTTTCCATCACTTTTCCGACGCAGCTGGCTAACGCGATTGGTCTGTAGGAAGAAAGTGCATAAGGACACTTCCCCGGCTTAAGCAATGGAATATTGCGACTGCATTTCCAATTAGCTGGGGCTTCTCCTGACTCCTATGAGGTGTTATAATGAGATAACAGGATACGTCATGCTTTTGTATCAAGATGGTTGAGTGCAGCATACGTGATTCCGTCAGGTCCTGGTGCCGATGATCGGCGGGAGGCAGAAATCGCTGCGTCAAGCTCATGTATTGTAAAACGTACATCAAGGCGCTCGTCAGAAGATGGAGGCGCAATGGTAGTAAGAGACTCATTAGTGGCAAGACCATCAGTGGTGTCCACAATGAGGCTACAGTAGTCACTGGCTATCTCAACTTCTGCCGTCCCTGATGTAGAGCAACAGCTTGTAATGGTTGACGTTGTTGGGGAGTTGTCTGCAAACTTCGTACCACCCGCCAGATCTTAGATAGAGGTTGCCTGGGGTTCAGGGATCCACAGAAATTTCTCCAACGTTGCCTTTCAATCTTGTCAAGATGCCGAAGAACATGTCGTTGAGCTCGACGACAGGCGGAAAGGTCTGAAGGCGACTTCGTTCGTCTGTATCGGCGTTCGGCACGGCGACGGATCGCACGAAGGGCCTCGTATTGGGAGTCAACTGCTGATCTCTGCATCGGTAGGTTAACCTGTTCGGTTGTGTCCCGCAGTGAAGAAGCAATGATGTTCTCTACCTCAGATGGATCAGTCGTGTGCTCACAGCCAGACTTGACAGATGCCTTGAACAGTGTCCAGTCGGTTTGACGGATGTAGCGTGTGTGCGTACGGCGAAACCACCTGAACTGAACATAGGTTGGAAGGTGGTCCCTGCTGCGAGCGTCCAAATCTGTGCACCAACATGCGGAAGACAGAAGGCATCTGGAAACGAAACTGAGGTCGAGGCAGCTGCTGTAGGACGTGCCACGAACAAATGTAGGTGATCCGTCGTTGAGTACGCTTAGTCTATAGTTGCATATAAAATTGGCTAAATCCTTTCCGCGATAATTTGTTGTAGTGCTACCCCAGAGAGGATGATGTGCATTAAAATCGCCGATCACAATGTGTGGCCTTTGTGCTGCTTGAAGTATGGTGCCCAGGTGGAAGCAGTCCATCTGTGCGCTTGGGTGTATGTATCCTCATATTACGGAGAATGTCCGCTTTTTATGTGTTATAGTCAGGCTCACGTAATCATTCCTGGTATGCGACGCGACTTCATGTCTCAAGAACGTCAAATCGCGGCGTATACAAACGAGAACTTTACTCGTACGTTGATCACGGCGGGACCAAACCTGGATATTTCCAGATATACGAAAAGTTGAAACCATATTCGGTTCACATATAACGATAACAGGACATCGATATTTAAAAACCCATTGTCTGAAGTCTGACAGACGGCCACGTAGGCCACGAGCATTCCATTGCATAACAAGTGACTGGCGCATGCGTTCTTCGAACATCAGTGCCATGTTCATTTACTGAAGAACCAGTAGAAGAGGTTCCAAAACCTCAAGTAGCTGCACAGCCGCCTTAGCAGCGGGAGTGTTTAGGCTGCTGAGAATCTTACGCATCGAACCCATCAAATTTTTAAGCATAGCCTTGACATCTGCGTTGTCCATCTTCTTGTTTTCTTCATTGGGTGTAGGGGCACTATGTGATGATGACGCTATCGTAGCTCTTGACAGTAGTGAAGGCCACTGAGTCTCCGACGTGGGGAGAGCCAATGACTGGTTACATTGTACTTGCGTGGACTGTATTGGCATTTGAGCATCTGTATCCTCCTTTCTGGCCGACAAAAGTAGGCTAGGAGGTGGTGAGGGCACGGTTTTGTGTGTGGAATTTGATAAGCTATGAGCACTGCTGCTTCGTTTGCGTCGGTGTCGCGAACGATGTTTACGGCGCCGTACAGCCCTTGCAGTTTCTCTGTGAGTGGCGTGGTCTCGAACCATCTTCTTCAGGATACTAATTTTATTCCTCATTTTGGGACATTCCTGTGATGTTGCGTCGTGGGCGCCTGAGCAGTTTGGGCATTTGGCCAAAGAATTGCAGTTATCACCATCATGAAGGCCACCGCAATGCTTGCAGGTTACTGCACCCTTGCAAGCTGCACTAACGTGCCCTAATTTCATGCATTTATGACATTGCAGAGGTTTTGGTACGTAAGGACGTACCGAGTGCCTCACATGTGTGGGTAACGTCTTCGACTAAAACACTATTTTAACACATCGCATGCGTCCAAAGCGGTAGAAGTTAAGCACGGGAGCCGACGATGATAGGAGTTTCTCGAGACTCGAGTCTGTTATCTCCTCATCCACATCGTATATAACTCCTGTTGTCGTTTCTTCGTCGCACGCGGAGAATTCGCGAACCGGAATGTTTCCTAATCGAACAATCGCTTTCAGCGTGTCCAATAAGGCCTTCGTATTGACCTCCACGGACAGTGTGTTCTTTCGGGTATTTATGCGTATTTCTACGACTTTCCCTGGAGCGATGAGCTCAAAGTACTCTGACAGACTCTGCCTATTTAGAGAGTTCAAGATGTCTGTCTTCGATTTCGGCAGATACGAAATGGTGTACGACCGCATGCTACTCGTCTTTGTCTGTGCTTGCCGGCCAGTCGGCGATGTCCGGCTGATTTTTCTCTTCAGGTGTTGGCTTGGTACGATCACGTAGTCGCTGTCCGAAGCCATATCTTCAACGCAGGAGTCATCAAAATTGTCAATGTGGGCCACGCTTGGGCCGGGGTGAGAACTTGCGTCAGACGCATATAATGTGGTCGGCCCGGTCCCAGTTGCTGGATGGGGTTTTGATCCCCCATTCTAAGGGGGAACGTCCCTCCGAGGTGTGTCGATTAGTGAAAAATGTTGACAAAAGAATTAGGAAACTCACAGAGCTCGAAGCAGAGGCTGTTCTCTGTGACTTCTTCTTCTTCTTCTTCAAGCTAAAATACTTAAGAACCATTACCAAAAAAAAATACCGACCCAAGAACCGACAGTACAGTAGAAGCACCCACGAGGGCTACAAAATTTACTATAGACCAAATACTAGCATTTTTCCCAGGCTTTAAGTTATAGGACTGACTACGCACTACTGCAAGATGGGCCAGAGCAAAATAGGAAACTTAGTGTAGGTCACACGTGATTTTTGTGAAAAATTTCATTTTGTCTTGCAATGGTCATCGTCCTCATATTGTGCTTAATAACATACTTGTGGCAGCAGCACACACTATCTTCAAGCACTAGAGACTTTTTCTCTAGAGGAATGTGAGGGTGTTAATGGTATGTGGATTCAACTGAAAAAAATAATTACGTACTGTGAACAAAATTTTATCCCAACGAAACTAAAACGCACACAAAGAAAAACACCACGGATCAATCGCCGTAATATTCACCTTAAAAGAAGGGTACAGAGAATGCGCAAGAAAAAGAGGAATCCAATCATCTTAAAGGAACTTGCATCTCAGCTTAGGCGGAAATTATAAATGCAAGACAAACTTTTTTTCACATACGTTCTCTCACTTCATGACGGATCAGCCGCAAAAATTTTGGCGTTTCTTGGCACGGCCTGAAAACCCAACAACTGAAGTAGAAATCGAGAGTACTATCGTAAGGAACGCGCAGGCCGTTTCCAATGCTTTAAATAGGTATTTTCAGTCGGCATGTACACACGCATGCGCACCAAGCAGCCCTGTTACTCCGGTGCATCCTTTTTTAATGCCCGATGTCGTTGTCACTACGGAAGGTATTGTGAACCTGCTGTTGCAGATCGATGTTAAGAAATCAGTGGGTCCTGACAATATTTCAAATGTATTCCTTCGACGCTACGCAGAGCAACTATGTCCCTTCCTTGAAGCAGTTTTTAAAGCATCCCTGCTAACAGCTTCTTTACCCGCAGACTGGTTGTGTGCAAAGGTAATTCCAATTCATAAAGGCGGGATGAAGCTGTCCATAGAAACATTCAGGCCTATCTCGCTAACTAGCTGCTGCTGTAAATTATGGGAACATGTAATCAACAAGGTAATAATTACTTATTTAGAAGATAACAACTTATTGCACCCAAACCAACACGGATTCCGTAAAAACCTCTCTACCGTTACTCAACTCTTGGTAATAACGCATGACTTCGTAACTACTACTAACTCACAATTGCAAACCGACTCCATATTTATAGTCTTCGCCAAAGCTTTTGATAAGGTGCCTCACAATAAATTGATTGACAAACTTGTGTCTATTGGTATTAACAGTAACATAATAGCATGGATAAAAATGTATCTATCAAATCGAAGCCAGTATGTAACCGTAAACAACACAGCCTCTGATTCATTGGAAGTTTTTTCCGGAGTACCACAAGGTTTCGTTTTAGGACCCATATTGTTCCTAATATATGTTAATGATATCTATATGTGCCTTGAGCCTAACGTTAAACTGAGGTTATTCGCTGACGACTGCGTGATCTACACCACTATCCGCACAACTGATGACCAGCTTAGACTTAATACCACACTAGCTAATATTGCATGTTGGTGCCTTGAGTGGGGAATGGAAATTAACGTGTCAAAAACAGCTTGCCTTAGCATAACTCGCAGAAAAACAATCCAGCATTTTAGTTACAATTTGGTCGGCACAAACATTGCAAGAAACGACGCTGTTAAATACTTGGGAGTTACCTTTACAAGTAAACTGACGTGGGATGCACATATAAGCAGCACATACACAAAAGCCTATCGCCAGCTAGGGTTCCTGCGTCGAAAACTTGCATTGGCGCCTTCTAATGTAAAACTGATAGCATATAAATCTCTCATAAGGCTGATCCTCGAGTGCGCCAGCATTGTTTGGAACCCCCACCAAAAATATCTTTCCAACAAATTAGAAATCGTCCAACGCAAGGCCTTTCGCTTTATCTATTCCAAGTATTCGAGGCCTGACAGTGTCACTGAGCTGCGCAGGCGGGCATGCTTGCCCACCCTTGCACACCGTCCCCATGTCTCTTCCTTAAAGTTTATTTTTCTTTTGTATCACAACGGTTTAAACATAGATAAAGACAACTATATAAAGCCGCCTAGCCATCGCTCCCTTCGTACCTACCACAATAAGTGCATCAGACCATTCATGTCACGCTGTGACACTCTAAAATATTCATTCTTCCCGTCAGCAGTGGAAGAGTGGAACAAATTGCCACGTGAATGCGTTAATATTTCCTCTGAAGATTCATTTGTTCGGAATGTAGAAAGCCTGTTTTATGAAGACTAAAAGCAATTTTTGTTTTTTGATATTTGTGAGCGCTTCCGAACACACTGATCACTGTACCCTCTGCTGATACCTCGATGTTTTGTGACCTGTCCATGATTTCGTACAATTGCTTTCATCGTTCAAGTTTTATTTTTACCATCATCTTGTGATTCTGTTTCTTCCACTATGTGCGATATTGCCTGGTTTGTCCGCGACTGTGTATATTTGCCCGCCCACCCTGTATGAGCCTGAGAAAGGCTTACAGTATTAATAAATAATATAACTACGTGTCTGTGAAGACACATGTTCCAAAGAGAACAAATGAAACTGCAGAAATTTTGCAGATGAGTAGGAACAGTTTTTCTGCATGCTATGGTTAGTGTATGTATGTGGGTGAGTGTGCAAATATTTGATGACTAAAATTTACCTAATTTATTTCGTCACTTTGTTGGTCCATCAAACTTTCCTCCTACAGTTCAGCCACGCGTTCAATAGCGAACAATCTTTGGCTTTTTAGTGGAAGAAATGGCTCATAGGTGAACCTCCAAATACTTTGAAGCGTAATACAATACTTAAAGCAACGCTTTTTTTTACCCAAGAGGCAGAGAAAAGCTGTTAAACATGTAAAACTTGCAGCGAACACTTTATTATGTAGCGGGAGACAATGGTGGCAATGGATTCATAGCCTCCAGTACGCGGGCTCGCTTGGGCAAAGTGGGTCACGTCATGATGGCAGTCAGCAGGCCTGATAATATTATTCTAGGAGCCATTGGTTCGCGCTGACTGGCGCTTTTAGGTTTAAATGCACAGATATACCTAATGAAGCGCACTTGGGGATTACCACCACTATAGCTAATTCGGTATAGCATCGGGCGCCTAATTCCAAGGTTGCAAGTTTGGTCCCCGCTGTAAGTAAGTTGTATTTTTGTCCACCTTACTTTCATCGCATTTATATCATAATTACTACAAAGAGCAACCTTTATTCTTTTTCTTGAAACTAGTTCTCATGAATGCTGTGCCTAAAAAAACGTACTCTGAAACTTGCTATTCTTTCTTACACTCGGCTATCATAACCCAAAATATAGCAAAAGCGTCCCCTCGTGCTTATTAAGTTATTGATGCACTCCTGGTCGCTCCAGAAATCATTACTCGGGGACAAGAAATACAAACACACACTTACACAACTTAGTAATGCTTTTCTTTTTTGTCGATGGAAATGGAAATTGATCTCAGGAATGACAAGAGAGAGAAGGTCACTGAAATGTACTCAGAAGTGCAATGTTTTCCGGCGGGCTCGTGAAAAAAAGTAGAAAATGGACCGGAAAGCGTGCCGAGGCGACCAGGAAAGCATAAGATCCATGGCCTGTGCTGAACGGCAATTTCTCGCGGTAACGAGAATGCTGGAATCATCCTTCTTGCTCCTGTTTTCGCCCGCCTAACCGAAACCCGCAGGTGTCAGAATGAGAAATGTTCGACGCTGCCCCCCTTCGCAAGTGGTAAAAGTCGAATCCAATAGCTTCCGCGCGCGTTGCTTCGATTCCGATGGGAGCTAAAGGAATGTCCCGCTCGTGTTTTCTCTCACAGCAGTTCTGCGCCTGAACCAGAGAAGCTACCGCATTCAGGGCATTATGAGAGTGGACGCATAAGCCCTGAAAGAAGACAATGTAAGTGCCGTGAATAGCCCAAAGGAGGAAGAAAAGAAGTGGAGAGGCACTAAACACAAAAAAGAAATTGTCCGAGAAAAACTTTCAGGGTGCCTTTTAGCTTCGCCGGTAAGAGCAGAATTGATCGAACCTAGCTCATAACGTCTTCCCCTTCTAAAGTCATGCTTCACTTTTCGTTTGACGTCTCATCCAAGCCTCGATGACATCGACTTCTTTGCGCAAAAACATCGGTCAAATTAAGCTTTTGTAAAGTGCCGACTGCTAGCACAGCTGTGATGTGCCCCTTCCATGATGTCTCATCATTTCTTGAATTAACACGGTACCAGCTGCACGTCTGGAAGGAATATGGTACAACAAAATTGAAAGCTGAGAGTGTTGGTGCGCCTTCATAATAGAAGAAATGAGTGCATCGACTTTATCGCTCCCTCTCTTCTTTGCCTTGGTCTTTAGGGCGCTATTTTCTTCAAGTATGCACCTTTAATGATAGAGGTTCATGTGCACAGCTTCAGAATCAGCTGTTAGAAGTACGTCAAAGATCTCCTGATGGTGCGAATTATTGCCAATTTCCTCACTAAGATGTACCTGTTACCATTATCTCGGACTTTTTTAAATAGATAATACAACTGCAAAGGTTTCCTAGAATGTGTTGAAACTGCAACACCATGACGGACTTCACTAGCGCAACTGCTAGGGCTTAAACTGGTTTTCAGGCGAGTGTCATTTTGGTTAGATTCATTTAAAAGTAATTGAATAACTGCATGCGTCCATCTCGGCATAACTATCGACAGTTTTCCTTTTTGACAAAAATAATAGAATGCTTTTCTAGGTAGCCGTGCCAAAGGAAAAAAAAAAGAACGAAGAAATGTCTGTTGAATGATTTTCCCCTTAAAGCTAACTTCGGCAATCTTTTGAGGTCAATTTATCTGAGTGAAATTTGCTGGGTGCGTTCTTTTGCACATTACCGTCATTTATGCCAAATTACAGGCTGGAAAGATGCTTTGATTCCTTTCAAATTAATTTTAAAGCCTTCAAAAGGCTCACCTGGCTTGCCAGAATTATTGGCAACACTGTCTGTGGGTCGTCACGTTTGGCGTGTCAACGTAAGTAACGCACATATTGCGGGATCAAATCCCGGCTTCGGTGGCTGCATTTCCGATGCAGGCGAAAATGTTGTAGGCCCGTGTGCTCAGAGTTGGGTGCACGTTAAAGAACCCCAGGTGGTCGAAATGTCCGGAGGCCTCAACTACGGCGTCTCTCATAATCATATGGTGGTTTTGGGACGTTAAACCCCACATATCAATCAATAAGTCAACGTAAGTAACGCAGCTGGTGGCCTTGCTAACTTTGGCCGCTGCAGCGTTCACTATGGCTGGCCACAAGGCGACGGTGGTGGTGTTCGTCGGGGTTCTTCCTTTCTCCGTGGTGTTTGGCTGGTGTTTCGTTGGTTGGCGTGCGAGTTTCTGTTCCCTTTGGATGAGTGTGCGATGGTTGATAGTTGGTGTTGCTTTGTGGGCTGCACAAACCACTCACACCAGACACAGAGTGTTTGTTATCGCGGCTTTCCACGTGACAGTTTCCTCGGTGAGAACTGGATCAGTGCGATCAGGTGGGACAACTGGTTATTGAGCGAAACGGAACGCGTGTGTTTTAATCATTTCTCGCTAAAGTTTAGGAGAACTTTTGGCCAGCGTTTGGCCGGCGTCTGTCTGTCCGTGCGTGCATCCGTGCGTGCATCCGTGCTTTCGTCTGTCTGTCTGTCTGTCTGTCTGTCTGCTGTCTGTCTGTCTGTCTGTCTGTCTGTCCATCAGAGAGTCAGTCAGCCCATCCGTCCGTCCGTGTGCGCATGCTTTCGTCCATGCATCCGCCCACCCATCTGTTTTTCCGTCCGTGCATCTGTCCCTCTGCTCGTTTGTCCGTCTGTCTATCTGTGTGTCTGTCCGTCTGTCTGTACGTCTATCCGTACATCCGCCCGTCCATCCAGTGAACACTCCGAGTACCAGTATCTCGCAGCTTTCATCATATATTCATCATATACGAGTACCGGTTTAGCGGACATTCCGAAGACTAAACGAGAAGTGGCTACACTCGGGAACAACTTTCTGTGACAATGAAGGGAAGGCTGTATACCCTACTACTACTACACTACTACAACTACATACAACGCCGACGCACGACCCACGGAATAAGAGGCATCACCCCTAAAACGGGGAGGTAACACCATCATTTGCGTGAGAGTCGCCGCTGTTGGACAGCTCTAATACACTGTTAGTCTCGGACATGTTAGATGACGATCAGCGCGTTCACCTCTCCTCCGAGATAAACTCCGAGCGCCTGCTCGGCCCGGCATTCAAAGTTTTTGAGGCGAAGCTCCCTAAGCCATGGGTCGTGCCTCCGCGATGTATGTAGTAGTAGTAGTAGTAGTCGTCGAAGTAGTAGTAGGTAGCCACCTCTACGGCCGCACTAGAGGAGCGGCCCGCGCACACCCTTTTTAATTTAGGAGGAAATCCGCGCACGTGAACCATAAATAAAAAAAATAGTTGTTTCTGATAAAAACCTTACCGAGACGACTATTGGTGACTTATTTTCCAATAAAGTTTGCCCTAAATTAGATGCTTACTAAAAAAATGGCCCCGTATCTGCATGTCACACTGAAAATGTCGTCGAAAGACGATAGTCTTGCGCCTGGAGAGAGTGAACAAAACGTTATTTTGATGTTCTGCGCAAGAAAATCGGTAAATGGAATTCTGGAGGCGCAGTGTTAGAGTGCCTCGAGCGTGCAGCGGAGGCTAGCGAGTGCATCAAGCACGTCACATGTACGTGAGACATGAGCGCTATCTGGCAGTTGTCTTGGAAAACAAAACGCGCGCGCCCTGCGCTCCCGTCTCGGAGGTCATTAAGTGTAGAATGCAAGGCAATGGGTAGCTGCCACCACCGTGTCGTCTTAGCAAAGCGTTGGAAGCACTTGCCTTTTCGTGCAAGCATTGCATGTTGATCGCAACGTGATATACGCTATGGTCCTTAGAATTACTCATGTATGCTTTTTCTGGTAACAGACACACGTAATATTATTGACATGTTGTTATGGTGCATCTGATATGCCCAATAAGTGCTTTTAAATTAACAATCGCACAAATATGAAAGCTGAATCTTGAGCAATATTGGTGGGCGCTGCAGATCGTGTGGGCCGTTTGGAGTATCCTTTGGTCACTTAGGTGCCGCTTAGGGTACCGTTAAAGGCGGACAAACAGACAAATGTACAGACAGACAGACAGATAGACAGACAGACCAAAATCTTTGCGTCGAAGGTTCCCAAGAAAGACTATCGTCTTTAAAAATAGTATCAGGAGGACGCAGTTTGAGCACTATATGACCAGGAAGGGTAGCCACGATAAATTTGCTGGGCGTAACCTCCTTCGTTTTCGCTAGGTTAAGCGAGGGTCGGGCCGCAGTGTTATGAATATAGTGAACTAATTTATAGCCATGAACTAGAGGTGGTGAAAGGTGAGAAGTAGACACGAAGCGCAGGCCGCAAGAAAGTGCGCGAGTCCCACCTCTCCTTTAGTCCTTGGAATGTCTGCTGTATAGTGGTACTTCTGGAATGTCCGCTGGATGGCGGTACTTTCGTGACGCAGTGCTATACACCGAAGTGGCTGCGATGTCCTTACGCAGGGGGGGGGGGGTCCTTGCAGTAGAGCGTCGGCATATGAGACTCTCTGCGATAACGATGGTGACACTTCTGGCTGGGCATACTGCTGACGTTCCCAAATCAGCTGGCGATCCCGAACCGCCAGTCTAACTTGCTCACGCACGACGTCGGCCAGTGACGGACAGCTGAAGCGCATGGTCTAGTCGCTTCCTCTGGAGCTCCTCTCGCACCGCAGACCTCACGAGATCACGTAAAGCCTCTATGCTGTTTCCCAAGACAGTGGGTGCTGCGTCAATAAAGGCGGTGCCCAGATCCCGGTTGTACATCCTCACCCGTTGCTGAAGCGTTCTTTCCATGGTGGCCGCCTCAGAACAGAACTCCGCGATGGTGGAGTGTGAATTTATAACCAAACTGGCAAAAAGTTCCTGTCTTACGCCTCGCGTAGATTGCGAAGCTTTTACGAGCGAAGCTTTTTATAACGGCACCATTTCGTCCCTCGTAGCCATTGTAGTGTGTAACAAGTATAGCATTTTGACCTCCAAGGTGGTGTCGGTGAGAGATTTCTTCTGTGCGTTGTTGAACAATAAAAAATAGTGCTCAATGTACATGATAATGACTGTTAATTGGGAATGAGAGACAAGAGCATTCGGCTTTTAGTTAACGCGCACGCTGCGATCCCCATTTGCAGCCATTGGCACGTACATTGAACACTATCTGACAAAAAAGGGTTGCTACGTTATACTCGCTGAGTGTAACCTCCTTAGTTTTAGAAAGGTTTAGCGGGCGTTGGGCCGCAGTGCCATGAATACAGTGAACTAGTATATACCATGAACTCGAGGTGGTTAAAGGTGGGAAGTAGACCCGAAGCGCAAGCCGTAAGAAAGTGTGCGTGTGCCACCTCTTGTTTAGTCCTTGGAATATCCGCTGGATGGCAGTGCTTCTATATGGGGAATATATGATGAAAAAATGCGAGATGGTGGTACTTGGAGTGTTGAATAGATGGATGAATGGACACACAGACAGATGCATGGATGGACGCATGAATGGACGCAGGGGTGGATGCATGGACGAACGCAGGGACGGACTCACGAACAGACGCACGCACGGACGGACGAATGAATGCATGGACGGTCACACAGACGGACGCATGGACAGACGGAAGCAAGAACGAATGGACGGACGAATGCTTCGCCTCAGTCTCCATCATTCACTCCGTGGATATGCTGCCAAGTTTTTTGTCCTCGCTCATGTTAGGGTATTCTCGGCGAAAGAGATAGGCCATGTCGTCTAGATACATGGCTACACTTTCATTGTTCCGCTGGTTCCGAGCTGCGAGAGTGGTGTCGGCTCTCTCATTGCGATCCGTACTCGGGTAGGCGGCATGTAGCTCTCGTCGAAAGTCATCCCAGGTGAGAGCTGGCAGCCTCGTGGTTTTCGAACCACGTTCGTGCGGGATCTTCCAGCACAAAATAAACACCTCGTAGCTTCTGAGCAGAATCCCAGCCATCGACCCTCGAGACGCGCTCAAATTGCTGGAGCCAGTCCTCTGCGTCTTCGTGTGCGTCACCGTGGAATGGTGTGGGCGTCATTGGCAGATCTACTACAATTTGTGTTGGCGTGGCCTGGGAACTCATCTTGGTAGCGTCTCCGCTGGGAACTGTGACTGTTATTGTACAACGGGGAAAACTCAGGGTACTCACCGCGTAGGCGATGGCTGCTGCGCTGGTGAAAAGGGGTCAGAGCGGTGGGTCCCAGTTTCCTTTGGTACAATTTGCCTTCTCCAAGTTCAGAAGAAGTTGGGTTCATACTCCGGCTCCTTCACCAGATTTGGCACGCACAGTCTAAAAGTAGGCTTTTATGAAAATAGCTAGAACAGGCGAACTTGTGCCCCACAAACAAACAAGATAGAGAATGAATGAATGAATGACCAACTTTATTTATCCCCTTTTAAAAGGAAGGGGGCAATAGAAAAAGAGTGTGGTGGGGACGAACTACTTGAAGTAGTCCCCCTCTACCCTCTCAGCCCACTCCGGCCTGGCCTCCAGGAATGTGAGGCCTCGAGCTGCGCAAGGCAGCCTCCCACTGCTCCTCACTGGAAATTAGGCGTTTCAGGAAAGGGGGAAGAGGGTGCTTCGGGCAGCGCCACATGATGATGGCTCAAGTCCGCTGTGGAAAGAGGCACAGAATTTACAAGAGGGGGAAGGGTAACAGGACGGATGAATGCTGTGTAGGAGGTAAGGGGAAAGAAAGGGCGAGTCTGCAGCTGTCGCCACAGAATTTCGCACCTGCTTAAAGATTTGCGCTTGAGTGGTGGAAAGGTTAAGCGCTCTAATCAGTAGTGGGCGCAAATATCATGGAATGAAATAAGGTCATCCCGCGCTGTAAACGGCGCCTCCTCCAGAGCGAATTGTGGCACACCGGTTGCATGTGTTCGGACTGTGAATCCTCGGGCACTCGCATGAGCTGCCTTGTTCCCGGGAAGGCCCTGCATGCGTGAGAGTGCAGATTAGTGCTACAAGTCGATCAAGGGGATGATGCAAAAGTAGGCAAAGGGCTGGTTTAGAAAGCCTGCCCTCTCTGAAATTATATATAGCTGTTTTGGAGTCACTGATAGCGGATGAACTAGGTATTGTCAAGGCCAGGGCCACCTCTTCCACTTCCTCCGAAAAAGAGGCAGGAATGGAAGCAGCCGCAGCGACCTGGCCGTGAGAGTTGATTACCGATATTGCACAGTGATGCCCGTTTCCGTAATCAGCGGCGTCAACATAGAGCACATCATTGGAGGAGGGAAACTGCTTTTTGAGAGCCTTCGCACGCTGCCTCCTGCGCTGTTTCTGGTGCTCAGGGTGCATGTTTTTTGGAAGTGGGGGAATGTATAGGTTCTCGTTTGTGGTGTGGAATGGTGTACTTGACCTTGGTGATGGGTGCCGGAGTGACAGAAACGGTTTGTAGAATGTGTCGGCCCGTCAGAGTGTTAGAAAATCTGTTACACTGAGATGCAATATGGGCTTCTCCGACTTCCGCAAGGGTGTTGAAGGTGCCGGTACACGTAAGGCTTTCCGTCAACGTCCGTATAGGCACCCCTAAAACGAACCAGCAACTCACAAAGTCTGAGGGCCTGCTTCCGGTGATCGTAGCCGCAAAGTTGCTGCCGCTGCCGGAGTGATAAAAAAATCACAGCAAATTCATAGAGTGAATGATGATGAGTGGGGCGAAGCGCTGGAGGGTTCTATATAGAAATACTGTATATATGTACACAAGAAATTCTACAATTCGTAAGTGGTAGCTATACGTCGCTTCCATCCCTCCTTCACAATAACGGCTTTATGGTCGGTGAAGTAGTAGATCGGTGGTGGGGAATAGTGAGCTGTTTGCAAGGACGAAGTAGTGGGCAGCTGGCAAAGGTGGAACTATAGGCGGTCACATACATACATACATACATACATACATACATACATACATACATACATACATACATACATACATACATACATTCATACATACATACATACATACATACATATCATACATACATCATACATACATACATACATACATACATACATACAATACATACATACATACATACATAACATACATACATACATACATACATACATACATAGGAGGGATGGACAGACCAACGCCATTAGGAGCTTCACCCCCAAATTCGGCACGGAACACAAAAAACGGAGCGGGGGTGGACGGGTGGCCATACCGTGCTTTGTCCTTAGCGGTGACCAAAAGTGCGAGAGTTTGTTGCTTAGTTCCTCATGGTAGAAAGCCTCGGTGAAAACATGGGAGTGAAGTCTGGCTGTCCGAGGCCCGCAATCGCAGTTACAGGTCTGCAGCTCCTGGCGGTGACAATGGAGGGTAATGAGATGAGACGCGGGGGTGGCGCCACGGGTAGGACGGCGCTAACGCGGGTGCTGCAGTGAGTGCTGGAAGTTTCGTTTGAAGCGATGACTGGTGTAGGTTTAGTAGGTGACATGTACAGACATGTTTCAACGACTACGTTAGGCACGCGTCAGGTTTCTTTCGAGTGAACCGACGGGTCGGCTGTGTAGCGAGCGGCGGTCGCGGCAGGTGTTGCGAGGGAAAGGTCGAGGCAGCAGCTGCGGGCGCCGCGGCGAGCGCGTGGCAGGCGAGGGAGAGGGTGGCATCAGCATTTAGGCCGCGTTCACACTGAGCATTCCGGCCGCCGAAAGTGTAGTCACTGCGCCGTGCTCCCGACCGGGTTGCAGAAATTAGGTGCCTTTTCTCATCTTCTAAGCACTACCACCACCGCCGAAAGTGCTCCGAATCCGGTTAGGCGGTGGCGAGATCCGCCGAAAGGGCCCTCTCCGCGCCGATCACTCTCGAACCAATTTTTGCGGCATCTGCCGCCGAATCGGTCACTGCGGACCAATAGGACCAATAGGAGTGCTAGTCAAGGAATTTTGAAAAATGGCGGCCAAGCCCTACTCACTTGTTATGCCGCAGTGCACGTAACTGAATGTTGAAACCAACGGGAGTTTAACCTACTCTGTGCCTACTTCGCCTTCGTATTTCGTGAAAGAGATGACCGAGCTTGCTGTTGGCGTGACCGAGCTTGTTGCGGTCTTGCCGAGCAAAACGAACCCATCAACGCCGCTGGTGTCGGTGGTTTTTCTGCTCTTCGTGCATTACAAGACAGCCACTTGCCAGTAAAGTAAGCAGCACTGTCTTTTCTTGCTTCTTGCGTACGAGAATCGTCGAAGTATACACCACCGGATAGCGTAGTGACGTTTGCGAGCCGTGACAACAACCGGGTGACAGCGCATTCATCCCGCGTTTGCCCCGTAGTAGATGGCATATTCGGCGGCGCGGGGCGCATCCAGTGCGCACGGCGCTGCGTTTCGGCGGCAGGGGAATTTCGGTCGCTGTAGAAAGCGGATGTTTCAGTGTGAACTAGGCTTTACTGCGAGGGGAGCGTGACGCCAACGCACAGTAGCGGCGTGACCTACTTGGCAGCGCGCCAAACGCTCCAGTGCACAGCGGTTTCGCACGGAGGTACAGCGTTACCCGGGCTATCTAAGAGCTGCTTCGCATCTTAAAATAAGTCTACTTTCATCAAGGCTAACACCTGTGAGGAAGGTTACTTTACACGGATAAGACATTTCTATTGCTTTAGGAGGCTTGATTGATATGTGGGGTTTAACGTCCCAAAACCACCATATGATTATGAGAGACGCCGTAGTGGAGGGCTCCGGAAATTTCGACCACCTGGGGTTCTTTAACGTGCACCCAAATCTGAGCACACGGGCCTACAACATTTCCGCCTCCATCGGAAATGCAGCCGCCGCAGCCGGGATTTGATCCCGCGACCTGCGGGTCAGTAGCCGAGTACCTTAGCCACTAGACCACCGCGGCGGGGCAGCTTCAGGAGGCTGCATTTCACGAGACGTCAGCTGTTCAGTTGACAAAATAAGTTGAATAATTTGATTAAACAACAAATACAAACAGCGTACATAAGTGATTATACTGATGTGTATGAAACTCGGGCCTGATACGGGCCTGACTCAGGCCCAAGTCTGACCCGAGCCTGACGCTTACGTGCTTTAGCCCGGCCCCTACCCAATCCAACATGACCTCACATGGTCCGCGGGCCAGGCTGGGCATGTGCAGTTGCACTATAATAGTAAATACAGCGGAAACATGCTGTTGAACAAAATAGAGGGCAGGTGCTCACACAAGCCGAGTGTTTGGTTTGCCCTGGTGCAAAATATATGAGTGCGCATTTCAGGTGCCGCACTGCCAATGTGCACAAAAAGTGCTGTGCTGCTTCAGTACATGTGGAAATCGGAATAAAAATATATGTGATTGCAAAGTACTTTTTAACGTTTAGGTTTCGCTATTGGTTTGTTTACGATAAACTCGCCACGTCACTTATTTTGTGAATGACATTTTTTTTCTGGTAAACAATCTTGAACTCACGCTAATAAAATGCTTAACCGGCGAAAAAAAAAGCTACAAGAACATGAAGTGCAGTGTCATTTAAATATATACCAACCATGCTAGTGTACGTGAAAAACAAGTAGTTGTATTGTTCGGCAAGCTTAGAATGGTTTTACCTGGTACGTGGAGTTAATTTATGGTAAAGATCGTATTTTAGAACGCTTTTTTATTCACTCATAATTATAAACGAGAGGCCATCTCTGGTATTTCTCACGGAAGAACAAATCGCTAACAATAAAATGAGGTGGTTCTTCACTACAGCATAATCGCAAAACCATCTCAAAATGGATACGTTCTCTGTACAATTTGCTGTACGGATGCATCAGTAGCTTCCGTCTCAAATTTTTTCGTTGCAGCGCCGCTGCTCTTTTATTAGCTCTCGTTTCCCTCTTGCCGGCTGTCATGTTTGCGAAATATAACCACCGTATGGATTTTGTTACCGGCTAATAAAGCGAAAGCCGACTACGCGAGAAGGACGTGGCTGAGGCAAAAGTTCTTAAATAGAAGCTTGTAGCACGCTCTTTGTGTGGAGACCGCCTAACTGGTGTAACGCAGGGATGCTTGAAATATGGTCACACAAGAGTTCACCTCAAGGCCTCTCCTCCCTACAACAGCTTAACCCCCCCCCCCCCCTATATCTGATTTATTCCTGAAAGCGCCCTGCAATATATCGTGATTTTGGGACGTTAAACCCCAACAATTAGTATAACAATATTTCAGACGTAGGTTACTGTTTCTTAAAGTTCACCTGTATTTTCAGCGCACTCTATGCTGAATTCCACCGTAGAACGGTGGCACAACGAACGGCATTGCTGCTGTTTTTTCTTAGTGAGTGCGATGAAAAGAATTGGGTGGCCAATTATTAGGTTGTCACTGTTCTATTTTTCTTTGCCTTGTTGAGGTTCTCAGACTTTTTTTTTGCAAGATGTAGCACTACTTTTTCAAGACGAGGCGATACTTTTGCAACACTTGAGTTACAATAGCAACACATTTGTGGAATGAGCATATTTCGTTACTACTGAAAGACACGGGTAGATGGATGAAACAGTTTATCGAGGCCCTGAAGCATTCCACTCGCACGTATGGACGGGGAGGCCTGGCCTCACGTCTGCGTAGTTCTACGCACTCTTTCATATGCATGGCGATATATTGAGACAAAGAGCTTCAGAGAGACATGTATGTACGCAAACATACAGAACACTCCTTATCGTTATTTTTTCGTTTCCTATGTATCTTGCGTGTGCATGCAGGTAATGTATGTAATTTTGTAACACTTTTATATTTCATTAGAGACTAAAGCAGTTACGGAGAACTGTTTATTGTGATTTGTTGTGACAGCAATTGTATGGCGCTCTTTCGCCGTGTAAGACGCTCTTTTGCCGACGTCGTTGTCATGTAGCGTATAAAACTCAAATCCATAGCATCGCCTTTTATGTATTGATGACCTAGTCGATGAGCCACTACTTTTGGAGAATCAGCGTAGAAAAGGATACCTAACACACAAATAAAATCACGCAAATACAAGCGCTCTACTGCCACACATGTTGCAGTATGGCGCTTGTGTTTGCATCTTTTTGGTTGTGTGTTTGGTGTAATTAAAGACGATAGTCTTTCTTGGGGACCTTCGACGGAAAAATTTTGGTCTGTCTGTATGTCTCTACATTTATCTTTTTGTGCGCCCTTAACGATACCTCAATCGGCACCAAATGGCCAACCCAATCCGCAGCGCCCAACAATATTGCTCAAGCTTTAGCGTTCATAGTTGTGCGATTGCCAAATAAAAAGCAATTATTGCGCATACCTGAGGCGCTGTAACAACACGTCTATGTTTTGTATGTCTGCCTTTATACTATAGAAGATGCACAAACAAGTAACTCTAACAACTGTAGCGCAACTCTAAGCCAAAACGGAGCAACAGGGGTATAGGGGTTGCTCCTTTCAGGGAGCAATTGCATTGCCACTCCCATTACTCTCCTAAAAGGAGTAACTGCAGAGGGAGGAACCGTTGCTCTCCTTTCAGTTCCTCCTTCGAGGGATGAACAGTTACTCCCTCCAGTTCCTCCCAGCAGACCAACAGTTACTCCCACCAGTTGCTCCCTGCCGACCAACCCTTACTCCCACCAGTTGCTCTTCTAAGAGCAACAGTTACTCTTTACCGTTCCTCCCACGTGTTTGCAGTTACTCTCTGAAAACCAACTGCACATGCTTCCAGTTACTCCTTGGGGAAATGAGTATTTATCTCGAGTATGCTTGTCACACGCTTAACACATGGCGAGAGCTCCTTGGAAGAGCACTGCTTGGGTGCTTCTAACACAAAAAGTGGACAATATTGAAAGGAAAATAAATGCTTTATTGTTCTTTTTATGAGGCGACGTGTGACCACACGTAAAAGTAGACTTCGCCACACTACAGCCAGCACTAAACAAACACCCTAATACATCAAAGGTTTTCTGCGTCATCCGTGGAAAAACAATCTTGAATTTCTAGCATAGGGCAGTCTGTGTCATCATTGGTGAGAGAAGGGCAACTTCTCCAATTCTGAAGAACTCAAGTTTCGCAGCTGGTGTTTCCATCAGGCTAGCGCAGCAGAACGTCACCGCAGGCATATGTGAAGCATCTCATTGCTGCAAGAAAAAAAATAGAAGTGTGAGGTTAAACATGCCAGAATCAATTCATAACAATGAGTCACACACACTGAAGCAGCGCTTACATTCTAGGATGTCTACTGCAAAACGAAATGTGAAAAAAAGGAAGGTTCGGCCGAACGTTACTTGGCAAGCCATATAAATGCTGATGTGGTAGACGCTCTTCACATGATGTCTCGGACAGCAATATTCTGGAAGAAAATGTGCAGCACCTCAACAAGGCATATTTGTAGCAGTTAAAGATACCCTTAGGTTCAGTTAACTTGTTTCCTATACACAGCTGAGTTACATTTCTATGAGCCCAGTCACCAATGGGCATTCTAAATGAGGTCATGTGTGTGGCAAATAACATGTACTGTCCGCTCATGTTAAAATACTTATTTAGCTCATGCACATAGTTGCTCTCGATTCTACTGTTCTATCATACGCTGCTGCGTCTTGAATTGTGCAATACCTGTAGGCACAAGCCAAGCATGCAAAGCCTGCTTGAAAGCAACCATTTGCAGAGGCTACATGATAATCTTCAGTATATTTCTTTGTACCTGACGCAAACGGCTGGACAAAACTATAGACAAATAAATGTAGACCGTGCTACCTTCAAAAAATGCTTTAAATTTAGAAAACTAGGGTGCATTTGTTCACTCGGTTGACGAGTCACAGCCACGAGATATGTAAACGAAGCAATATATCTTAAGGCATGCACAGATATTCTGATTCTTTGTTTTACAGTGTCACAGATAGCTTGCCAATACATATATATTTAAGAGCAACAAGATGTGAAGCTTTTATTAGTTCAACGTCTTGTTGGTTCACAGCCAAACAGGTTACTGCTTGTTAGACAAATTGGAATAAGCACACCATGGTTTCCAAAAAAAAGCATTATTAGAAGTTAGCTCCCGGTGTGAATGTCTGCCTATTTATTTTGTACTGCCTTCTACATGTGCCACAAAGACATTTGTTGAGGATGTGCTACCAGTCAAGCCAAGATCGCATACTTGGTCAATGTGATGGAAATACAAACATTAGAAACACTGCCACCTCTAGTAAGAGCATAACACTTCAGTATCTTGGACTAGCAAAGAGGTGCACAAGAAAGTTAAGCCCACTCTTGCGGAACTTTGAACGCGAATATTTCAGAGTGGGGGAGGTCAACATGCTGTGGCACTTTTAAACCCACGAAACATCTGCAGAAAACAGGGTAAAGGCAAGTCAAGAAACGCTGTTATGAAGGCCTGCGCATGGACAGCTTTGTGAATCTAGGCCCAAGTGTTATGCTTTGTGCAAGCCAAAATCCATGTAAATAGGGAAAGCATACTTTTAGGAGTACCAGCGTAAACAAATCTTGGCAGTTGGCTTTTTAGTACAAACAGCAATCCCTGCAATGAAAACATAAACATTTTATCTTAACGGTAACAGTGTGAGCACACACACGGGCCAGCGGAGCCATGTCGAATTGTCAGTGCCAGTGTAACCATGTGGCATAATGAACTACTCTCTGGCCAACACATGCACAGTTTGCCCCTAAAAAGCGATGCTTTCATATACGTAGTACAAAAAGTCTGCACTTACCAAAATTCACTTGCTTTCTGTACTTTAGCATCGTTGGGAGCATCTTTATCAGCAGTATAACCAAATTTGTGTCATATCCCTGAAAAAAAAGTAAAAGACATGCATCAAATATTGTTTCATTTGGTAGCAGTGAAGTCAGGTTAAGAACAGCCAAGTGGGAATCAGGCGAATTATGTGCATGCGGCAAATCCCAAACGGCGTTATTGAGGTTGTCGAAATTTTCGTCGATTGGTATTAGCGTCGATATGCGACTTCAACGGCATGCCAAGTTTTTACAGCGCATAAAGATTGCATGATGCAGAATAATGACAGCGCTAACGAGAACATACAGCATTTATGATTGTCTTTTACAATATTCAGTTTTGCTAAGGTTTTACATCACTAAAGAAATCTGAAAAATTTGGGTCGTTCCTCCTCCAATTGTTCTGTCAATATGTAAACTGCTCGCTTGATGGTGCGCTTATAAAATAGTACGTTCAGCGCAGAGGTGAAGCAAGTGACGCAGTGATGTGGGCAGATTTTTTTTTTAGGCGTGCGGGGAGGGGGGGGGGGGGTCCGCTTATCTGAATAGGCCGGGCAAGCGAATATGGTCGCCAATTTGGGCTCCCTATGCCCGGCCTAAAAAAATTCTGTGCGCAACCGCCTGGCTATGCCAGTGAAGTGATGCGACAATGATTTGTTCACTTACTGATTTACATACACTTTACATCTCTAAAAATGCGGCCCAAGGCCCCAACACTCAGCCGTTAACATTACATAAAGCCAATGGTACAAAAGTGCCAGTATGAATGCAGCTACAACCCCGCCCCAATGTTTTTTCAAGCGAGGTAGTGTTGTGGAAATGAACTTTTAACTGCAAAAGTACACTGGCACTGCAGTGGTGACAGGGGAAGCAAGAGGGTATGCAGGCGGTAATAGAGGTAATTTAGTCCGATACGGCTAGCAATGGATACGGTGAATAAGAGCAAATCATTTCTCTTTCAATAGCGCAACCACTCAACAATGTATTGTAAGAGCATTAAATGTTGCTGGAAATGCCACTCACCTGCACGCTGATGCATGCTCAGTCCTTTGTCCGACGAGCGAACAGGCTTGCAGATAGCTGAAGACGTGTTTACGATGTGTTTGTTCCACCCAGCAGCAAAATCCACAACTACTTCGCGCTCCATAAAGATAAATATACACTAACCTTCATCACGAATAAGCAGAAACGCAAATCTGCGGCACACACACACGATCAAAACATAGCTCACAAGCTCGCCCGTCCATGTGCTCGCCAACCACAGACCATATGAAAATGAGTAAGTAGTGCGAACAGGAACCTGCGCCGAAAAAAAAAAAAAAACGTCCAGCAGTGGCAGCACAGGCGTCAGCGCAATAATTTCAGTGTGTTCTCCTAATACAATTATAAAAAAAACTGAGGTACACTAAAACTCATAAATAAATATAAAAAGTTGAGTGTAATTTTTATTTAGTGCTAGTCAACATAAACACTGAATAAAAATTACTTTGTAACTTACATCGTTTGCTACACCAGCGCCACTTTTGCCGTGCGGGCGCAGATGGCGCAGATTTGTCATTCTGCCCTCAAACTACACGGTGAAGCGTGCGACTAAGTGTATGGCTGATGAGAAGCGCGTCTGGGTCCGCTTTTTTTTTTCTTCTCCGATATATCTGGGCGGGGGCGGGGGGGGGGGGGGCTTCTTATGCACGTGTTTCGTGCTTGATCGACTTTGACGCCCTTACTTCGCGGACGAACGGCGTGTCTAGGCTTTTTTTATCGTTGTTTTGCACGTGTTTCGGCATTCGGTCTGCTTTGACGTGCCAACTCTCCATTCTGCTGCTGCGTGTGTTAGGTATTTCCGTACTGTATTCTCAAGCCTTCTGTGTTCAGCCAGCGCTGCTATCTTATTATCTACGGATGCTAAAATAAATCACTGTTTTGGCTTGGTGAAGTTTGGCACACAGAACAAACAATAATCTGGCCCATAAATATCAATGTGGGCGGCATGCATATTTGTGTGCGGTGTCCTGCCGGGGAGTAACCGTTGCGTGACGAGAGCATTTACAGCGGTTCCTCCTTCCGTTGCTCCCTTACAAACTTAAGATGAATACAGTTGCTCCCCCATTCTCGAAAAAGTCGGCCATCTTGTTCCGCTTGGTCTTTTCGGAGAGTAACAGTCAGTCTGAAGGAGTAAAAACAGCCGTTGCTCCCATTTCGGCCATTTTTGGCTTAGAGTGCGTTTATCGCACTGCGCTGACAGTGTAACACGATGCTCGAAAAGGTGTTTCCAACGCTTTGCTACGACGACACCGTGGTGGCACCTGCCTGTCGCTTTGCGTTCTACACCTTAACACCTCCGAGACAGGCGCGGATCTTTCTCCGCGGACGTGCACGCCTTCGTTTTCGAAGATAACTTCCAGATGGTGCTTGCGTCTAACGTACCTTGATGCGCTCGTTCGCTTCCGCTAAACACTCAAGGCCCTCTAACGCAGCGCCTCCAGAATACCATTTGTTGCAAATTGTGTAGAGGACGAGGACTCCCGTCAGCGTACACTATGAATGAAGCTAAGAACACGACAGTTACAACTCAAGTGCATATGGTGGAGGGACAAAGTTCTACTAATGAAAAGCGGGAAGCCCTTGAAGATCTAAACGGGCATTCAAGGGCTATCAAGAATGGGTGCAAGCCAAGGCCAGATGTTGCACAGTCCTCGCAGCGACGCGTAGAAATGTCTGACAGAAGCAACTCAAGAAGCATTCAAGCATAAAGAAGCAAGAGAAAAACTGCGAGGGCAGAGGAGCCTTCGGCCTGTATTAGTCCCAACGGCTCTATGAGTAAGCTAGAAACATCAAGGGAGAGAAGAATGCGAACCGTACAAGCTACCGCACTACCAATTGAGTATATTGAGACAGGGCCGAACCGGCGAATGAAGCAATCAAGTCCGGGATGGAGGAAGAAGGATGATGCTTCCAAGGTGAACACAACCAAGGCAACAAATTAAAAGACAAAACTTCTCAAAGTAAGCTACAGCAGAAGCTCGCAGAAGAAACTGTGTTTCTGCCAACGAAACCTGATAATCGAGAGCGCAAGTTCACCGAAGGCGATGCGTTCGAAGGCACGTATATGGAACAAGCGTCGGAAGCACTTTTGGAAAACCAGGTGCAGAAGCAAACCCGGATTGTTCCACGTGGATTGACTTGGACCTCAAACTATTAGTGACGAACATTGTGTGTTGAGTGTTTACAGCAACTGTGATATTTTTCATCATGAAGCCACACTGGGGGGCATGGAGGATGTTGCAAATTGTGTAGAGGACGAGGAGTGACACTGTCATGATTAGGGGATTAGACCGGCATTCGTAATAAACAAGAGGTTGCCGGGTGGGCTTCGCCATGGGCACAGCGGCTCGTCCTTTCCTGAACACCATTCACCGATTTTCTTGCGCAGAACATCAAATAAACGTTTTGTTCACTCTCTCCAGATGGAAGACTATCGTCTTTCGAAGACATTTGCAGTGTAACATGCAAATTCGAGCCAATATTTTTAGTGACCTGCTTTAAAAAAAAGCCACCAGGCCTGCGCGGAACACGCAGCACAGTCACAGCAAAAGCTGGAAGTGCGGCCTTTCAGAGCCTTTTGTAAACACATTTGGGTAGCTGCTACAAACACACTTGCTTGGTACCCACTACTCCATGCTTATTCATATTTTTTTTGTAGTCAGCTGGTATTCTCTATGCAATCCTTCGTCATTTTTCGGAGAAGCGTAGTGTCTGCTACACACCTGCTAGGAATTTTTATATGCGGTAACGATGAAGAATTCAGCCTGAAGTGAGTATGTGGCACACTTATTAGGTGATCAAGAGCGAGCTTTTGTTATTGGTTATGGGTTGGAGCACTGAACGACTCACTCGTTACGTAAATCACATTGTGTGACGCCTGGTTGTTGCTTTGCTGTTCTAAAATGAGTTATTAGTCATATTCCCGCGAATCCTTTCGCGATATCAAGTCTGCGTATACGGAAAATTCGCAAGCGAGTTCCATGCACCATCGTGACTCAGTGGTAGAATACTGTGCTGGCACGCAGCAGATCCGGGTCCGAGTTTCATTGCGTCGTAGGTGCTTTTATTTACACTTTTTTATCTTATTGCTGCGGCCTCGGCGGCGGACAATACGGCGGCGCACGTGACCCATGTTCCGATCTCATACCAGCTTTTGCTGTAAAAACTAACACACCGACCCACATGTATCTATTAGGCGTTAACGAAAACTTGCGCATGCTGTGGACGCGTGCGGCTCAAGCCGAGGTAAATAGATAGTAACATGTATTCTGGTACAGAAAAATCTTTACCCCGTTTTTAAAGGGCAAGATTGCGGGCCGCTCCGACGTTGGGAGAAGGAGGCCAAGCCTCACCACCGCATCGTGGGTTTTCTGTACAGCCTGGAGTTGGTCATACCAGTTATGGCTCTTCACAAAAGAATGAAATTCTTCCTCCGTAAATTCATGGTCCATGTGGTGCTGCAAAAAGGGGCACTCCCAGGGCACGTAATTAAAATAACTAACTGCCCCACAATCGGAACATAGAGGGGAGACTACGTGTGCCTGCTGAAGGCGGCGAGTGTTAGACATGACTTCGTCTGCACTAGCCGAAGAGTCATAGCCTGGGGCCTCGTGAAATTGTTAAGTGAAAGGAAAAAGGCCTGCACCGACTCATCTGGTAGTTGAAAGTGGTCTTCTTAAAAGTGAAAAGAATGTCTCTGAAGCGCGGCGGGTTGCCGTTTGAAAAGGTCGGACCAAGCCCGGCACCGCTCGCAACCGGCACACCGGCGTCTCAATGCCTGGTGCGGCCCGCAAGACCTCGCGCCCTGGCATGGGCCAACTCATAATTGTTAACCAGCCCACCCACTTTGGCGCCCTTGTGCGCTGAGAACCATGTAATGAGGTGATAAGTAAGCACCTTATCCTCAAGTGTCCTAGCAACCTTCTCGCAGAAAACCCTAGCCGAGAAAGCTCAAAGGGTTGACCTCGACCCCGTATAAATTTTGGTCCCTTCCAACTTAAGGAGCGCCAGCGCAATGGACAGCTGCTCCGCCTTGGAAGCCGACGATGTCCTGACTGACGTGGCCGATAAACCTCGGCCCTTTATATCCACAACACTTGAAACAAAGTGACTGGAGTCGCCTTCGTACTGGGCAGCATCTACAAAACATAAATCAGCCTCATGCGCAAGCGCGTAAGGCAAAAGCATGGAGGCGCGAGCTGTCCTTCTGCCAGAATTGAAAATCAGATGCATGTTCCTCGTAAGAGGGTAGACTGTAATAGCCTGCCGCACATTGTGTGAAAGCTGAAAGCTCCTGTCTTTTATCGTGGTCGGATGAAGACGAGAAGCGGAGATGAAATGAGGTGGCAGTCTTTGTCGGTCAGGCAGGGGCGCTACATTTTTCGGGCAGCAACTGTGAACTTTGGTCAAAAGACTTTACGCTATTATGACAGGCATCAGTACACAGCCCATATACATAAACGCGCCGAGCTCAACATTGTACTGAGGTGACACACGGAACAAAAACAGCTGAGCTCACTGGAGTGGGCGTATGGTGGAATATGGCAGCTTCGGTGTCACGTTTCTCGCTATTGTGACATGTTTCATCAGCATTCTACACTACCTGCAATATTTAGCGAGCTATGCTACCGCATGAAAAAAAAAGAATAAACCTTCATTTGTTTTGTTCTACTATTTTGCTGCCTGTTTTATCCAGGTTTGTTTGAAAAGTTCCGCGATTGTGCAATTGTAAATACTAGATATACGATGACGATGTGCTGAGTGTTGAGGTTCAATGATCGCGTCTTTTCATCGCAAAGCATTATGTGAAATATGAAGCCAGTTTAATACCTCAATGATAAATAAATCATATTTCATTTCCACTCTGCTTATGTTCCAAAGAATAAAAGTTACGAACTTATGTTAGCCATTCGGACTTAAGTACCCTGGCAATAAGTACCCTGGCAAGATTTGTATTTGTGTAATGAAACATTTATTTGCCAACATTGATTGCCTTAGTGGGCTATAGACGTGAATGAACGTTCATTCGCGACAAGGTATGCAAGCCACGCACTTTAAATGAGAGCATAGGTGTTATCAACATGCGTGTCAGTCCCTGTTGTATCGTCCCCCCATCACTGACTTCTGATCATTAGCTTAGTGCCTTAGAATTCTTCTTTTACGCCACCTGCAGCTGAGGTTATGGTGGCCTCAAATATTCGGTTGTCCTCGTGACTTACTCTCTGTTCTGGTTTATAGGTTAAAGTGCCTACGTTGTTGAGCTTGAGATCGCGTGTCTGTTTCCGAACAACCGCCACATTTATGTGGCGGAAACATGCCCGAACAACCAAATACGTTGAAGGAGGTGCATTTTAAAAGAACTCAAATGGTCAGAATCATTCTGTAGTCTCCTACTACGCCGTTTCTCATATGCATACTGTGGTTCTTGCAAGAAAAACTCCACAAACAAACCCCTGACTTACCACTTGTGTTGTATTTGTGATGTAGCCGGCGTTCACACAATTAGGGTGGTCGGAAATTTCATTGAAATGGCCTATATACACTTCGCTCACTGAAACACAAAAATTTGTCTTCGACATTGAACATTACGATACATGCTCCAGCGTAACTATGTCTCATTTTCATTTTCCTGCTCTGAATATCCCCTAATCCATCATGTTTCGAATAAACTCGTACGTGCGTACATGCCAACAACGCGTCTCCTCCTCGAAGTCTGACCGGACGTTCGACATATTCAGGGTGATCGTATGATTGCTCTTCTTGGCGTGTGTGGCGGATTCTCAGGAACCCAAACAGAGGCTCCATCTCTGAGGCTGCTATGTCTACCAACACCTAATCTGTCATATGCTATAGGCGCATTTCTGTTTTTTCACACACCCAATGAGCGAGAT
Source organism: Rhipicephalus microplus (assembly GCF_013339725.1). Lineage (NCBI taxonomy): Eukaryota > Metazoa > Arthropoda > Arachnida > Ixodida > Ixodidae > Rhipicephalus > Rhipicephalus microplus. The sequence continues at coordinate 126,107,294 of NC_051170.1, read as the reverse complement.
GAATTGGCCGCTATATCGTTCGAGTAATTTCCCCGGGGCCAGAACACTTTGGAAGTCAATGCCATCACTCGCTTCCTAACCTTTAAAGATTGTACCCAAGCGAGCCTACCCAACTTCATTGAAAAAACAAAACTACTTTCAAACTTTTCCGGGCGCATACCGACGTCAAAAGCTCGCGTCATCCTTCGCCCAGCGCAAGAGTTTCTCACGCACCGTCATCGAGCTTCACCTTACGAAGCCTGAACTGAGCGAAGAAGAAAACAGGTGCAATGACTGCTACCGATTGTGCAAAAACAAACAATTACATCAAATGAAGATATGGAAAGAGGATCGGCAAATTCATTATTTGTGGACTCATAAGAACCAATGATTCTTATTCTGTATGAGCATATTGCAACAGACCGGGGCAGCCAACGAACGAATACAAGAAAATATACTTTCGCTTATATGTCTGCATAAATTTACCTTTTGCGTTAATGACAGCTAGGTTCAGATGGCGTTGAACGAAGTACGTATCTGCAATTTAAGAGAGTCGTGGAGACGTATAAGGAAGAGATTAAGGCAGGGATGTCGACTTGCCTTAAAGCCTAAAACATACCAGGGACAGACTACATTAGAAAAAAAAAAACTTGAGCATCCTAAATGTTTCTAGTCATTCAGAAAGGAAAGAAAATGCTCATGAGAGCCGTTCACCTAAGTCCATTCGACAGATATCGAGTTGCCAGAGAAAGCAATGGAGTTCACGCCAGAGCGTCGGAAACGCAGCCAAGGGAGGTAGATGGATAGGTGACATAATGAAGTTAGGAAGTTCGCAGGCGTAAAATGAAATCGGCATGCGCAAGAAAGTGTAAATAAAATAATTGGGAGGAGCTTTCGTCTAGCAGTGAACATGTAATAGGCTGTTGTTTCGTGTTGATGTAGAAATTTTAATCCACGTGCCATGTCGTACAAAAAGAGTATTCTGTGATGAATACACTGTCTCCTTCATGTCACTATTCTTATTTGATTAAGTCTATGTAGGTAAAAGTGTGGTGCGTGGGATATCTTGCGTTACCGAGGACGTTGCAGGGTTAAGTTTGGAAACTTACTGACAGGCATATATCTGCTACGTCGCAGCTGAGCTTCGGTGGCCAAGCAACTGTCCAACTCTTCTGTGAGTGATCGATACAAAGCGAAGGTAGCTGCAAAGAAAAAAAAAGGTCTTTCTTTTTATATCATTTCTGAGAAGTGGAGTGACGCAGTGTAGAGGGCGAACAGAGATAAGAACGTCAATCAACCTACTGCGAAGCCTTCTTCGAAAGAGAAACATGGCTTCACCCTCGACTGCATTACCCGCACGAAAGTGTGTTCCAAAGTTCCCTACTGAATAAGGTTCGCCGAACATCTCTGGACAGCACATCTTGCACTTGCTTGCTGGACAGGACCTCCTGTGGGAAATGCGCTCGTCTCCGAAAAGAAGTGGCGCGCTATAAAGACACAAATATTGCAGTAAGAACGAACAGAACCGCCAATCTACAACGGCAGGAAACACAAAGAAAGGCAAGACCTATTCTGTTTCCCGTGAGCAAGGCCTACTCACAAACTTGAGCCAGTTTCCTCATTAATTCTAACCTCGCCTCGCTTCACAACTGACGTTTTGAGTTAACAAATGGCCTTTCGTTTTTTTTCCTGCGCCGCATCGGGCGTGAAACTAGAAGGCTGTGCAAAATAATCGAACTGGCATCAACTACATTATTGCATTTTTAATTTTCATAGTTTTTTTGTCGTGCGGTATAGGTTGCTCGCCCGTTGACTATACCTTACCATGCACTTTCGCTTCAATATTCAGCAATGTATTATTTTTGCTGCCTTAAAAACCGCTGTCCCCTCCAACTCTCCCCCCCCCCCCTTTGCTTTCCTTTTCTAGCCTCTTTTATCGGTAATGTTCCCTGTGCCGTGTGCAGGAAGCGTTTCTAGGCGCAGCTTGAAATATTCACGCCGTGAAATGATAAATGTGTATATCGCTTAGTGAGTTCGCTTAAGAGAGAAGCCACCATGGGGATATTATAAATAGGTCTCCTGGTGCATCATATAATATTACGCGCAAAAATGTCCAGTTGAAGTCATTGAATTACAGAAGTACACCTGTTACGAAAAGAAAAAAATAATATGTAGGAAAGAATATTTAGGCAACCACTCGTGGTGACCTCTGCCGTGTTAACCTTAACTGAGTAATAGATTAGACGTAACCTTTTTTCTATATTACATCTCAAATATATTTCTTCTCCAGCTGTACAATGTATTTCTATTCCACAGCGTGTCATCCTGATATGCGTGCTCTGGAGACCTTCATCAGATGAAATGTTAAGCCCTGAAACCGCTGCAGTTTTGAGCTATACTTGGCTCACATCATATACAGTGTGTCCCACATAGCTTGAGCCAAGAATTTGAAAGTGAAAAGCACTTAGGGGGCAAATTGAACCAAACGCATACTACTCGCACTAGTCTGTAGGTACACAGGCTATTTTTTATTTCTCCCCATACTAATTATTTATTAAATTGTAGTTACCTAATTCTTTTATTTATGGGATGGAAACACAAAATATGAGCACTGAGATGTAGAGCCCTTTCAGAAACCCCCGGCAAAATAGTTTCCTGTACGATACGTCTTGCGCTGTTATTTTTTCTACATTGTAAGGAAACGCTAAAAGAAGCCGTGTGACGGACCGCAAGCGCACTGCTATAGTGCTGCTAAAGGCTTTCCTTACAACGCGGAAACAATAATAGCACTAGACGTATCGTACAGGAAACAATTTTGTCGGGGGTTTCTGAAAGTGCTCTACATTTCAGTGTTGATGTTTTGGGTTTCCAGCCCATAATTAAATAAATAGCTAATTAAAAATTATAAATATTAGTATTGGGAGAAATAAAAAATAGCCTGAGTATCTACAGGCTAGTGCCAGTAGTACGCGTTTGGTTTTTTTTGGCGTCTCTCATAATCAAGTAGTGGTTTTGGGACGTTAAACCCCACAAATCACTCAACGCGTTTGGTTCAATTTGCCACTAAAGTGTCTTTGACTTTCAAATTCTTCACTCAAGTTATGTGGGACACCCTTTATAATGGAGTTACAAGTGCCTCGGCTCAGCCTACGCAGAGAAATATTTTAATAAAAACATGAAGATGTTAGCCAGCCTATTCGTTTGACATGCTACTCCAGATTCTAGCTGACGAGTATGATATGTGCGCTATTAATGACACAACACATACAGCATAACTATTGGGGTGTGGTGAACATTACGTTCGTTACGGTCAAGCGTCAATTTGATCCAAAAAAGTACTATGGAGATATTGTCGCGCGACGCCATTAGCAGCATGATAGTGTAATGTGTAACCAGCAGAGAGCTTTGTCTTGCCCAACGTTCTATGATGTTCTGTTAGAAGATTTGATGAAGTTAGCAAGCGTAGGAATAGATGTGTTATATTAGATAATAGCCTGCACCGGAACTTGCAATTAAGTGCAGTTCACACAAAGCTCACCTCAGCGGGTTAGGCACTTTCAGAAGCACGTCATCATCTCGATACTAAGACTTTTTTTCTGTTTTTCACATTTGGCACACATTTTAATCAAATGCACGTTATATAATCATGTAGACAACATTACAAAACTCATATGATATACAGCTGTCAACTTCATCAAGGAGAAGTGACCATGTCTACCCACTCAAGGTATGATAAATCTAGGCTGTTTTTCTAAACAGAATGCATGCCTCGAAAATGAAAAGATACATGAACAAAGATAACCACATGTGCGTTCATGCTGTGAAAAGCAATATTCCCTTATAGTTTTATATTTTTAATTAAGCTGTGTTGCGACCGTATATAAAACACACGGAAGCTGTTATCTTGCTCCTACCAGCAACGTTATTTGACAGCGTTTGCTGCAAATTTTTAGTCCTTAAGCATAAAGGAAACTTCTGATTGAACTGAAAGAGGCTAATATGTTTTCCTCGGAGCTTACACGGTACTTCATTAGCCAGTGAGACCAGCCAGGCTTGAACGATCGGGAGTTGTAGTATTTGGTATTTACAATTCTAGTGAAAGTTCCCGATGCTGTGTTCCCTGTGTAGCGTTTGCATGTGTTTACTCAATTAGAGTAAACATAAATAAACATGCATACTTATTGGTTAGAAACATTGCTTTTCTCAACTGAACTACATATTAACATCGAACTTTTCTCCACCTGTTTATCGCTATGCTGGACGCATGAGTTAATTTGATTTTCTTACGACTTTATGGAGCAGAGAACACAGAAAGAATAGCTCAGGAGATCTCGAATAGGTTCGCATGCTGTTAAACTTAAGCGTCTGGCATTGGCAGCCAACACGTTTTGTGCAAGTAAGCCCGAATGAAAACAATCCATGCGCATAGAGTTTCGAGATCATGAAACAAAATAAGCACTGGCACAACTTCTTCCAGGCCACTTTAACGGCAGCTCATTAGCAGTCCAGAGCTTCAACAGTGGTACTTAATTTTTAATATTTCAGAACCCTAATCTGCTTTTGAAAAATTTCCTTTCAATTTTTCCTGAAGCCTAAAAAGGTAGAAGGCAACAGATCCGTCTATTTCAATTTCTTGTTGGGCAATAGTATTGCATTTATATTTAATTTTAATGCAATAAAGTCAAAGAGGTCGGTTCGCAGGAATTTCGGGGTCGGCGTCCACATTCTCATCTCTTGTTGTGAATAAAAAGTTACCATTTTTCTTGACCAAAAAATTGAGTAAGATGCAGGCGAAATAAAGCGTAAAAATTTTCTGCTGCAGTCAGCATCGAACTCGGGCCTTCTATGCGGCAAGCAGATGTTCTACTCGAAGCTACGTCATTTTTAGCCCGATGTTGATTACTCATGAGCACAATGCACATATAGCGTACAAAATATTCAAATGGAGTCATGTGAGATCCGCAGCTGTCCGTACAAGCACAAATTTAGCGCACACATATTAGGTTTCAGCTAACATGGTGTCTTGAAAGGCTATTAGGGAATTCTATTTCATGAACAGCGTATAGTAATGTGGCTGCGATTGCAATTGTTCAAATTGTGGCTAAAACTAGCCTGAGGCTATCCGTCCTGATAGTTCTAGTAATATTTAGATGAGTGTTTGCAAACGGAAAATTGACATTTTAATCATCTACAATTTCAGTGACTTGATTACAGCGTCTACTGTAAAGAGGCGCTTATACTTTCAGTTTAGAAATTGCGCTTTGTAGGAGACTGAAGTAAGTATCGTCTTTATGTTCAATTCTTTCACCTTTCCTCCTGCCTTTGTTTCGCACTACTAACCGTACAAAACTGCACATGCCACCAGCCCATTACACTCAAGGCAATGCCGGTATCTAATCATTTGCACTTTTTACGTACCCGGAGTCTTCTACTTATCCAACATAATGACTCCTGCTAGCTTTTTAACGCTGTAAATATATGCACATCAGTTCCACGTAGCACTGTAGGGCTCATATCTTCAACTTCCACTGAACGCTTCCCCTCTTCTCTCTAAGCCTGCTTTTTTTATTGAATGAAAATGATTCGGCTGTAGCAAGAAGCTTCAAATCATCGCGAAGGACACGTCACAATGTCGATGAGGTTCTCCTTCATATTTTACCAATCGTCATGCCATAGTGTCTATTTTTAGAGACAGCGACATGACGACGGCACGCGAGCTTGGAACGACTGGAAAGACTCGTGAAAATTCAGCGACACCGCTTTTTTATGATGTTTAAGTTTGTGCAATCAACATTATTTGTGTGATTATCGACGACACCAACCACTATTTGTAGTGATGCTGTGCTTGGCCTCTCAGATACAAGGCCATATAATAAAACAAATTCAGCGAATCACGGGGGAAAATTCACAGTAGAAGTTTTCGCACGTGTTGCTCTGCCACAGGATAACTAACAGACAATCGTTCCACGGAGATTATAGGGCATGTGGGTGGAAGATTTTGTAATGTAAATGCGAACGAAATGTGGAGGGAAATATAAAGAAATATAACTTGCCATGGAAAGGATCCAAACCTGCGACCGTGAAATAACGCGTTTGATGCTCTACCACTGAGCTATATACGGTGGCAGTTATCCCCCCGTCGACCTTATTGCCATATATGCGTATTCAAGCATGTGAGCATCAGTCAGCACCACCTGTTGCCATGATGGCGAGGGTGGAACACTCATTTTTGCCTGTTTGACGTCACATAATACGTGATCCTATTACGAGATGGCCGAGGACCAATTACACCACGCCACCTCCTTATTGAAAAACGCCCACCATAGGAATGGTGGATTCCACCATCCACCATTTCGGTGGATTATGGCGGTGGAAATGTTGGTGGCACATGGTCTATGGTGGCTATGGTGTAGCGGATGGTGGATGGCGCGCTCCAGCTGGCAATGCTGGAGCGCGACGTAGCGTCAGAACCACCGTGACAAGCTGCCACTAAAGATAATAAAAATAATTGTATAGAAAACAATGTAAAAGCACCCGCAAAAAAAAAAACATGCAACAGCGGGAATTGAACCTGCCACCGCCGAATCTTAAACTGAGCACACTAACCATTGCGCCACGCCGACAGATGGCAATGTGAGTGTTCAAGCGGTAGTTAACTAAGTAAGTCTCTATTTACCTTCAGTTCTGTTTGTTGTTTACTCAGGATGGACGGGATCTGCATCTACTAAAATTTGCACATTTGATAAACACGAATAACTCCTGCCTGTAACGATTGCCACTGTGATAATGGCAACAGCGCTATGTTTTTGTTACAATTTACAACCGCAAGGAAAAATAAACACCTCAGTGGACTAAGGAGCAGGTAGAGTTTATCGGGAGTTACTGCCAAGTTTATTATCCGTTTCTCGCTCCTTTCAAAGAGCGATATCAGTTCAGGCTTTATGACGCTTCTATGCTCATTCGATAGATACACACACACAATTGATTGTGGTGTTTTTCGCCAAACGCAGAGTGCAGTCGTGCAAGCGCACCACTGTTGCTTTGTCGTTAGAAACAACTACCCAACGGCTTTGCCAAAACGGATGCAGTGCGCCAGAAACATTATGCTATCATATTAGTTCAGTAAGCGTACAAATTGACATGTCTATGTTCTCGCATAAGAGGCAGTGAAGTGCTGGTGAGTTCGACCAGCGGCTGTGGGTGAGGGGAGGCGTACCTCTGGTGGAAGTGCTGCAAGAGCGTCGCATCGATGTTTGTCGCTTCTTGCGCGGACATCGTCCACAATAAAAAAGGCTTCATTTAGGTTGAATGATGCCGCAGCTGTGCTGTATTGTCATTTTTACTCGTCAAAATTGTGTATTCTCAAACCCAGAAGCGCTGATGACACTTGTACGGGCTTGGTCGGTATGAATAACCTTTGGTTGAAATCACGGTGGTAGAACAGAGCGGTAAAAATCAAATTCGCTGGGGCTCATCTCGGCACATGTCGAAAGTGAAAGTTTATGCATATTCGCACGCACTTTGTTAACTTAAAGGTACGCGTCAAACAATGGAGTTTGCAAGAATCACCACAATTGTGTTTCTAGCGTGGCGACATCGAGTGACCGTTTGTTCTGCTTTAACATTGAAGTGGGCGATTGTGAACTGTTGCCCATTTATTGGTCGACAACTGCGCGCCGATGTAAAACATTTACTGTCAAGTTCACAGTGACAATTACAGTCTTCTAAACGTCACAACAAAGAAACACATCGTGTATGTCGAACTGATGTAAGTACGTGCGCGAAATGTAAACATATTCCCGGCCGCATAATCTATGCTCCACAAAAATTGAAGTGTTAATTGTTGACACCACAGGAATAAACAAAAAACAAACGTACTAGAAAGCGTAATGAGCGGCGTTGATTTCTTTTGACCGTAGACATATATATCTGCGCATTCAAGAATGAAACACTACAAATAGGCGATTTTGCATACTGCCATGTGCTTGTCATCATGCCACCGTCATGCACCTTGCTCACCAAGCCTTCCACCAAACACGTTTTGCCTCGCCACCATGAGCCGGAATTTTCCACCGTCACCACTATTGGCTCGCCACCACCACCACCATCTGCCACCATTTTTTCCACTTTCGCCGTCATCAGCCATTATGCCCACTACAGTTTCCACCATATCCACTAATATTTCCACCATATTCACCAAGAATGCCAGCATCCACCAACCCAGATTTTTCAATAGGGCTGTTGCCATGATGGAGAGTGTTCCACACTAGCCGTGATTGCAACAGGTGGCGCAGGCTGGCGCTCCCACGTTTGGATGCACATGTATACCCCATAAAGTTGACGGGGAGATGACCGCCACCGTAGCTCATTGGTAGACAAATAAAAGCTTTATTCGAAAGCCACATGTTTGGATCCTGCCCTAGGCAAGTTATGTTTTCGTCCACTTTTTTTCAGGTTTACATTACAAATATTTCCAATAACATCCCCTATACTTTTCCCGACATTGTTAGAAGCGAAGAAGCTCTTTGACTAGCCTGTGCAACACTGTCCGTCCAGGTCTCCGTCCCAACGTGCCACACCGCGTTCCCTCCGCCACAGTTGTTGGAACGATGCCAAGTAGGTCAAGAGGAAGCAGCGCGTTGACGTCACTCTCCCTCACCCACAGCCACTCCCGGCTCCTCCCAATACACCTACGTTGTGTTGCTCCTGCGCCCGCTCGCAATACACTTCTGGCTCACTTCCCCCTCTCCACCGCCTGCATTGCTCGACTGCACATCGAGTAGAAACAATCTTTCGGCTCGTTTATCTGCGATGAAACTTACACGAAACGCAATCCGCTTCCCATGTCCTTGCGTTTCAAAAAAGTATTTACTCGAGCTGAAGGCTACACAGTTTCGCTTCAGACCGTTCTTCCAGGAACCGCGTCAACATCCGTTTCAGCCGGGTCAACGGCGTACGCACCGCTGCTGCTTCGCATCCCATCATATATACCCTTAAGAAGATAGTCCATACTTTTTAGATGCGAAGCAGCTCTTTGCCCATGTGCTGAGATTTTGGTGCACGTGAAAGAACCTAAGGTGGACAGTATTTCCGGAGCTCTCGACTGCGTCGCCTCTCATAATCATATGGTGGTTTTGGAACGTTAAACTCTACATATCAATCAATCAATCAATCAATCAATCAATCAATCAATCAATCAATCAATCAATCAATCAATCAATCAATCAATCAATCAATCATCGAAGCAGCTCTTTGACTAGCCTGTGTAACGCGGTTCTTCCGTCTGCCCCACGCTCCCCTGGTCGCAGGTGTTGGGGCGGAGCCAAGTAGGTCACGCATTCCCTCGCAGTTCGGCGCGGTGACGTCACTCTCTTCATAGCCTGTTGCCACGTGTCATCTCTCTCGCTTTACCCTCTCCGCCGCTTGCAACCTTCGAGAACACATAAAGTAAACACTCTTTATCTGCTACAAAACTTACACGAAACCCAAACCACCTCGCGTGTGTTTGCTTCTTGAACAAACGTTTATTCTAGTAAACGCTACACCGAGTTTAACTTCAGACCGTTCTTCCAGCACTCACATCGACGCCCATTTCAAGCGGTCCAACGCCGTGCGCACTGCTGCTGCTTTCCATCCCATCAGGATTGCATTCGTGGAGATGGTGCACAATTTTGTTTGTTTGTTAGTTCTCCTTATTATTGTGGCTATCGAAGAGAATGAGGCCTTAATTTACTCTTTGCTTCTGGCGAAGGAGAGACACACGCTCGTGTGCTCTTTTTTCTGTGTGCAGAAGAAGTGGGGTGTGAGGGATGTTAAAAAAAAAAACACAGGCATGGCGGCGTGCTGCTGTCTTCGCCTTCAGACCCTGGTGGCAACGAAACGATGCAAGCGTGGTTTTTGATTGTGTCATGGACTTTTTATTACTCCCCCAACAACCGCCGAAAAAGAATAGCGAAACAACAGATAGAGCGGATGCCACACTGCTACAGTTTCTCGCGATCGCCGTAGTACAGTGCGCACTGCTTGTTTATTCGCTTTAATTCGTCGCGCAGGTTTTGATCCAGAAACATCCAAGAGAACCTAGTTGTTACTCGTATTCTTCTGGTGACAATGGGAAGTTACACGCACAGAACTTGCACGTATAGTTAGACAAACACAGCAGTGAACTTAGAAGCACTAGGAAGACAGAAGCCGTGTACTAAAGTACCATATTGCTGGAAAACGAGGCTGAATTATTGGTGAAGTAATGAAGAAACGACCAAATTTCGTTATTTTTTTGGTAATCCGAAGCCACATCCCAAGGGCCTAGAAAAGACAGATGGCCGACTAGCTGGCGGCTACATGCTATATATCACTACCCGGAGGGAGCCACCAATCTCCTTACAAGGAAACTCTTGCATTTGCAATCGCTTTCGGACACGGAACTAGCGTGAAAGCCAGAATAGCATGTGGCAGCAAAGAATAAGTAGCTCTAACTTCATGAATCTTGAAGGCACTTTTTTTACATCGTTAACACAGAGTATTCGCGAAACAGTGGCACATTCTGCAGCACCCTGTTGATCTTTTCGTAAAATAATAACGTCCACACTTTTTCTCTTTGAAATACAAACACGATAAACAAAGGCCAAGGAGAAACAGAGGCACTTGAGTTTGTCTCCTCTGCGATTTATTTTATGGTCAACTTCTAGCGCATTGTCCTTTGAGAGTTCATGTCAATTTATTTCCAGAATATATAGCCATGACGGCTAACGAACACGAAGTTTTCTGACACTGCAATGCGGGCTTACTTTTCGTAACAATGTTAAGGCATATATGTATCATTAAATTCGCGAATGTCTTATTGCAGGCGCTATATTTACAATAAGCTATGTTCATGCATTTCTGTTGGCACCAAAAATTGTCATGAGCTTTCAATTGTCACAGAAGGGGGTTTCGAATATTGCGGTTTTAAATTAGGTATGGTAGGTACTTAGGCGACATCCTGCATCAGCCGCACAACGCGGGGGCCAATCAGGAATGGTGGCTACATTAGCGCGCTGCGTCCTCAGCTCAACCTCTATTTATAGTTGTCCGCCACGGCGGACCTGCGGTGATGGTGCTAGGCTTCTGGCGTGGAGGCCACGGATTAGATCCCGGCTAAGGTGGCCCAATTTCGGTGCTACGGAACCTCTGATACACGCTTCAGCAGTGCTGCGAAATACAGGTAAACAAAGGAATACGAGACGCGTGAGATTCCACGATCGAGTTCAACTACCACATACATGAATTGCCTATTACAGTCTCTTCACTTTTTCAAGTAGCCGGTAACTAGGGACACGTGCGAATAACGATAACATGTATAGGGTTTTACGCCTCGAAAGCAAGATTCGACAGACGCCGTATCTGAAAGGCTACGGCATTATTTAGCATGTGGTACTATTCAGCGTGCACTAACATCGCACAGTACGCGGCCCTCTAACATTTAGCCTGTATCGAAATGTGACCATCGGGGCCAGGTTCAAACCCGTGACCTCCTATCAGTAGCCGAGCAACATAGCCACTGCTCCACCACGGCGGACATAAAATGATGCTAGCGAGGTGGGTTGCTTTTAAACACAATTTATATGTATTTTTATGCGCAAGCTACAGAAATAAGCTTGTCAACGGAAGCAATAAGCACTGGCAGCATTCCAAAGGCCATATTTGTTTGGGTATAGGTAGAGTAGATGTGAGAGCTCAAATACAATTCGCAGTAATACTCGCAATGGTAGATTAGCCGGCATGGTCTTGCGCTATTCACCTCGAAGTTGTGGCTTTCGCTTTCAGCCTGAGAGGTCACCTTTTGATGGGGGCAATACATAATAGCACCCGTTCAATTGGAATTGGGTGGCAGTTGTTCAACCTATAAGGTAGTAAAATTTTCATCCGGAGTAATGGACTACCGCATACTTTATTAGCAAGTGATGATCCTTGCCGGTATACACCACCGATAGTTATCATTAGTCTAGTATTATTTGGTGCACCTTAGTCTATGCGTCGCTTTGCTATGTGGCATTTGATGAGCAAACTTTCGTCGCTTCGTTTACCTTTTTATTGCAATCATGATACTTTTTATATTATAGTCGTTACGTTGCTTCAAAGATAGAATATTTGAGCGCGTCATTGTGGAATCACATTGTATAATAATTTTTTTCTGATATGTATGTGAGGTTTGATGTATATTATTTTCTTTATTTTGTTGAAAATTTATATAGTTGTGTACAATTATTGAGTCATCCAACATTATTTTTAACGTTAATGCAACTGATAACACTAAAGAACAGTACAGCCGACGCAATCAGACTATGTAGTGGCATATACTGTGTAGAACATTGGAAACTTAACCTGCAACACTTTCACAACTTATTGATTGGAGGAAAATTAGGTTTGCCACTTACAAAAAAACTTGAAAAAAGGCGGTGAGATTGGAAGAGTTGGCTCTCGGAACAGGGCATTGGTGCGCCGTGCAGGATTTCAGCCGCTAATTTAGCCATACCTGCCAGCTCGGCTTAGAAAGAAGCTTCTCTTGGGACACCGTGAAAGCGTGCAAAATGCGTGAATCGGCGGGGCTGACAAGAAGCTGCCATTAGCATCGAAGCCAGTTTGGGGCAGGTCATCCAAACGACTACTTCGCGAAATTCGCTCCTAACACCTGCATGCGTGGATGCATTTGCGAAAAATTTTTGTTTCGTTATTAGAAATTTCATCGCGTGTTCAGCACTGTATAAAGAGAGTGGAAGCGCATTGATTAAAGATTATAAGCTTGATAAAAAAAAGAAGACAACAAACAGTGTCTTCGGCCCATGCTGCAGCATCATAGCGTCTTGCGTAATGCTATCGAGTTTAAGTTGTCGCATATGACTACATCAACGGCATCAGAGCTTGCTGCTATAAGGGCTGCTTTACAATATCTCGTTCAAGAACATCCAGGAAAATGGGTCATATTCTGTGATTCGAAGGCAGCGCTTCAGAGTTTGCAGTCTGCCATGCGTAGGAGGAGTCATGACCAACTGGTACAAGAAATAAGACATTGCCATCATGAAGCTCTAGCACGAGGGCATGATATTATATATCAATGGCTGCCTGGACATATCGGTATTACCGGAAATCAATTAGCCGATGATGCAGCCCGCTCAGCCCATGAAGAAACCCGTGTAGTCCCGATTCCTCTATCAAGGAATGATGCAGCAAGACAACTTTACCTGCTGGCTCGAGATCTCACACGCACGTTCTGGTCGTCTACCAGCTTCCAAAAATGTCAATTTTATGAACTGGATCCTTCGCTCAAGCTAAAGCTACCATCACAACTTTCCCGCTCCGATGCGACACTGTTATGCCGCCTTTGGTTGGGTGTTGCATTCACAAAGGTGTACTCCTCTCGCATTGGTATGGCAGACACTCCTACATGCGACTACTGCGGAGATGAAGAGACCATCGAACACGTCCTGTGCAGCTGCGCTTGCTACGACACACAGCGATGCCAGCTCCGGATGGTTTTGAATCGACTTGACCCCGGACCATTTTGTGTGCAGAAGATACTAGGACCTTGGGCATCTGCCTCATTTGCGCAGAAAGCAACTAAAGCACTGCTACTCTACCTCAAGTCAACAAACCTGAGCGACTGCCTGTAGACTGTGTGTGCTCCCCGAGTGTGCTCGTGATTGTGTGTACCTTCTCATCTTTCTGCAAGCTCTTTTCTCCCCTTTATCCCTTCCCCAGTGCAGGGTAGCAAACCGGATGTGCGTCTGGTTAACCTCCCTGCCTTTCCTTGTATCTTTATCTCTCTCTCTCTCTCTATCGAACGTATCTGCACCTGGAGAATGGAAATCACTAAGCAAGCAATATCGACTCCTGAGATTTTCTTTATTGCACGTCCAATTGTGAGCCTTGTTTATCAGCTAATGAATATACGACTAGCCAGCGATTACTTCAGTTGCACGGAACGAAAGTATTTAAACTTGCTGCCACTGAAAATAGCAGTGACGGGAAACTTCGCAGTTATTGTAGAAACATTTTTTTTTTGCAAAACAGCGGTGAGGTACTCTAGGCTACAGTGATTGTTTCCTCTTCGTTGCCTGTTAATCACTTTCAACGATGGTAAGTTTGTGTAATTTTATGGGAATAACATTCCTGACAGATCAAATGCGCTTTATCTTTTTCCATCCATCTGCCAAGCCGCTTAAGTCTGGATGCTGTCTAGCGGTCAACTTTGCATATATGCCAAAGTACTATGAGATGGCATTAGTTCATGACAAGCGCTGATTACCAGGTCATAAAAGAAGCACGTGATTTGTTTTTCACGTACATCATGTAAAACTGCCCTCCTGGCGCGTGTGTCTACATTCGAGTCCCTCAATGACAGTGGTTTCATGTTTTGCAAGAATCTGCGCAGGACGGTAAACAACTGGCGAATTCACCTTATTGACAGTGTTCATGCCGATACTTCTTAGTGCACTCTAAAATTAACTCTTGATTTTTACAGAAGTTGCAGCCTTAGCCAGGACACGTTCTCCAGGGCAAAAACATGACAAATCCCGCTTTTTAGGAATCGATATAACGCGACAGTGAAATGTGTCTTCGGTGAGGTAGTTGAGCATTCGTTTTTAATTGTTTCACCACAAGGGCAAAGTAATAAGCGCTACAGAATCAAACTGGAATTTTATACAAAAAACGACAAGCTGCTCGAAACTTACAGTGAGCACCTAACTCAGAAAAAACGTACGCATTCAAATCATTAACAACACGAGCCCCGACAAACAACTGTTTTTTCCAACACTTAAAGCACGCTTCTCAAACAAAAAGAAAGACGCACGAAACGAACGCTCAAGTATACACAGGAAGAGGCCAAACTGTCACTTCATCGTACGTGAGCAGCGTGCTTCTTCCGTAAACGTAGCCGCAGCAGCGAGCTAAGTGACCTTCGTTCTCTCTTGAATCCCAAGTCACATATGATAAGCGCACGCGCGGGTGAGACCATGCCCCGCGCACGCTCAATGAAACGCGAGAGGCGCCAAATGTGAGTCCGTTGCGCCAGCTCGCTACTGATGACGAAAACGTGGTGAAGTATCAGAGCTCTGCAGACTGCCGATAGTATATGGTGTATATAAACGGCTGGCCGTTCGCAAGCTTCACAATGTACGCTCCGTGGCATAGTGGGTTGCGTCGCCGCGCTGCAAAGTGAGAGGTCTCTGTTTCGATGCCCCGCTAAGAGACGTTTCCATCTAGTTTTATAACACGAAAATATATTGTACCGGAGTCTACGAAGGCTACACTGATGTACATCTGTCACGGATGTGGCGTTTAAAACTGCTTACCAAGATAATGCCAAGTTGACATATTGCCAAACAGAACCCTGATCGGATGCAAAGAAGCAGCGTTCAGTTGGGACACAATTATGTCGTTATGGGTGTGTATATTCAGTACCCTCCCAACCACTCTGCCTTCTGTTTTGTAAGCTGAGAAGATATAGTCTGCATTAAATTAAAGGAAATAATCAGAAGCCATCCTAAACATCTTAGGAAAGGCATTCTCGAAACATTCCTATATCACATGGTCTTTTTTCTTATGACAGTCGCGACAAACTCATTTAAAAGAATTTTACGGTGAAGTTTTCGCCTAGACTTTAATAGGCTTTGATTTATTTATCTTATAACCTTAAAAGCTAACTTGATAGTTGAGGCTTAATATTAGCAGTAGTGCCTGATCATACGCATATACTTGTTCGCTATAGAGGTTTGATACATAACAAATTTTCTATTTCAGCTGTATTTGTTTTTCAGGCCCAACCCCTTTTCTATATTATTCCTAATTGCCATGTAAGCGGAGCTATAGGCGGCAATAGCCTAAATTGTGGTCTTGCACGGCGATGACTTGCTCAACTATACAGCCGCGTTTTTTTCTTTGTTTTGGTGTGATCGGGTTTAAACAACACAAAGCCATTATCACCACTCAGTGCAAGCCGCATCACAATGCTTGGTAACTTTGGAGATGGTCTCAAATTGCACTGATAAGATTACGCACAAATCTTGCCGCCGTGGCCACATTTCGTTGGAGGCAAATGCTGGATGTCCATGCACATAGATGTCGATGCACAATAAAGAACACCTTATCGCCATTTTTTTTCAGAGCATTTCACTACTTTGGCCCTCGAATAATACTGTGGGTTTGCGACGTAAAACACTAACAATAATTATTAGGATTACGTGCTGTTCGCGCATACTCTAGTTTGCTTATGCGAGCCCCGGTGACAACATCTGAAGGAGCGATCACCAATGCATAAAACAAGACGCGTTTCCACCAGTCAGATTACCAAAGGCTGACGACTCTTATTGTCTCTATCAGAGTTTCTGTGCTTCGCTTGTAGTTTGAGTGAAATATAGTTTTCTGGGCGCTAGTTAGTCAAAAAAGAAGTTTCGTCTCTGCCAGGGTGACTGCCGCTACCTTCGTGGTCAGCACAATAGGTCTGAATCTTTCTCGCGGTGTGCATATTCTCTCGTTGAAAATAACTGATTGGTAAGACC
Organism: Rhipicephalus microplus; assembly: GCF_013339725.1. NCBI lineage: Eukaryota > Metazoa > Arthropoda > Arachnida > Ixodida > Ixodidae > Rhipicephalus > Rhipicephalus microplus. The sequence continues at coordinate 126,090,777 of NC_051170.1, read as the reverse complement.
AGCAGCGAACGTAAATGACAAGCAAGAACCGCTGTCAGTGACTTGTCTAAAGAACCGTGCAGTAAAGCAGTTAAAAAGATCATTCCAACTTTTTTGGAATTAAAATAATTAACCATGACCAAAAAAACCAAATATCATGAGATACGATCGCACTTTTTAATAAAAACAAATTGCACACACCTAAGAAATTATTAAGCAGACTTTTTGTGAACCGGCAGGAGAAAAATCTCTATGTAGCCTTTACTGGCGCGGTGCGCAATACTGACTAAACATGGCGTCCAATCCAAACCAAGCGTCCAAAAGTATCTGCCCCACTACCCTTTTTTCTTTGTCTCTTCCCGTGAATTCCTACATCTTCAGCCGCCGGCGATTTCACTTGCACAATTCCAGGGCAGACAGCAGTTGTATCGGCATCGTAATCTTGGTGTTGTTTGCTGATCGTATTCTGTATGTTCTAACGTTCCCATCCGTACTCTCATATAGCTTACATATCCTTCCCGTTTCCTAGAATTTTATAAGCACTTTGTCATCACGTTAACAGTACAATGTCATCAACACTTAATTTGATTTCCCTTCCTTCATCATTTCTGAAGTGAGCGCTTATAAGAGCTAGTAGTTTTCTGTTGTACCAGTGGTTCTAGAAAGTGGTTAGGCTGCGTTGATGTTCTCTCCACAGGCGCAGTGTATCTGGGCCTGTGGTTGCCGTTATCGAAACTTCATGGTTAGGTAAGCTACTTAGTCGTCGAAGGGCTAACAAAAGAGCAGGTGTAAGAACTTCAGGTCTTTTGCCTCAGCAGATCTAAAATTGACCACTGCCTCGACTTCTGCTAAAACTATTCAGTTGCTAAAAGTTGAACTGCCCTTCTCTGATGTTGTCCGGAGGCAGCCTTCAATCATTCGTATCATCCTTTCCCAGAATCCTCCCCACTATGAAGCACGCTCAGCAATAAATTTTCACTTGATGTAGCTCGTCGCGCTAATGTTCTGGACTTGAACGTCTCGCAAAATCTAGTACATGGCCTTCAATTCCCTACTAGCGGATCTAAACGTTATAGCGTTATCAGAATATATGACACTTGGTATGCCCCACCGCGCGAAAAAACACCAAAAAGCCAGCAAAAGGGAATTGACAGTCATATCACTTCTACTCTAAATGAACGGCTCTCTCTACTACACACGTGACCACGACATGTAGGCTTTCACAGTGCAATTTTCTTTCACGAACACAGGTCCAGCAAAGTCGACGCCACTAACTGAAAATGGTTGTGACTGGGAAACTCTGTCCTTTGTAACAGGAGCTGACAGTGTGGCAGTACGGCTTACACGAAATCACGCACACACAACACAATTATAAACTGATCACTTTTTGACGCACTACCGTCCCCTGAGAGGCCCGTACCTCAGCTAGTGTAGCACTAACACCATAATGCAGAATGCGTGGATGAATGTCTTTCATAATGAGGTGTGCGCAGTGTTGGTCTGGTGGCAGCAATACGGAGAATTTCACGTCGTCCGAAGTCGTTGCATGATCGAGCCGAGTTGCGATGCGAAGAATGCCTTCGTTGTCTAAGAAAGGATAAAGGTCCTATATGCGGGAGCCTTTGTCAAGTTTTCTGCCATCAGCCTGTGCGACGATGTCTTCATCAAATGCTCGCAACTGTATTGTCTTCAGCCATGCTTCTTTGCTCGCACGCATTTATTGAGCCGGCAGAGGGCCTTCCCATCGCAGAGGGGTTTGTGTTCGAAAATTGTGTGTAAATCTTTTGAACCATGCCGTTACCCTAACAATAGTTTGCCAGTGACTGAACTTGTTCGTGCCTAAAAATGCTTCAACATTGCACATTTAGACACCAATAGAATCTACACTTTGTCTTTCACTTCGAATAATGTGGCTGTAGAATGACTGGTCTCCTTTTCGATTTTTGGTCATGTTTCAGGAGCAGCAGCAAGCCAACTGGGACCGTACTACCAGAAACTACTCTCTTAGCATGCATGCTGACAAACCTCTTGTCACCAAGTCTGCTGGATTGTTCTTCCCAGCATAATGACGCCAACAGCTTAGTTCAGTATGGGTTTGAATTTCAGTTACACGGTTAGCGACAAATGACTTCCACTTTTTTTTCTATGGACTGTATTCAGCTTAGGCAGATATTGGAATCGGTCCAGCAGTAGTATGAAGTGCTTCGTGGTAGAATGTCTTTCATAGAGGCTGTTAACGCTGCTCCGAGGCAAGCTCGTGCTGATTCTAGTCGGTTGTAACGACAGCTTTGTTAGTAGACCCACTCCAGCTTTTGCTGAAAGCTGATGCACAAACGCTCTTCAAACGGTATCAATCAATCAATCAATCAATGAAGCTTTATTTTCATAAATAGATATATGCAATTACAGGGATTATTTGGACCGATAGCCTAAAGTGGCTAGTGGACGGTCCAATACAATGTGCAACATAAAAAGTGTACAGGTCAGCTCTGAGGTAACAACATAAAAAAAAACAATCATGTGATACAGATACCACAGTAATACACTTTTTCTTGCAGATATGCATACTGATTAGCTTGCAGCTAGTTTCTATACATAGGCACCTATTAAAAAATACAATGAAAATCGAATCACACACACATGCTTACATGTCTTGACTCCACAGAAAAAATGATTTACATGCCATGCTGAAATTACGTGCCGTTTTAATCTCTAGGGGGACCGTGTTCCATATTTTTGTTCCACTAAACTGTATCAGTCTTTCTCCGTAAACATTAAAACATTTGGGCAGATTGAAATTACCATTCGAAGCATGTCGCGTATTGCGTTTAGGAATTGAAAAAAGATCAGCAGGCAAAGGTGAATTTCTATTAATTATGTTATTTACTGAAACAGCAATTTTGTAGTCACGCAACATCGGAACCGAGAGAATGCGTTGTGATTGGAAAATATTACTTACTGATTCACCTTGGCTTATGATTTTCAGTGTACGCTTTTGAAGTCGTTCAAGAGTTTTTAGATAACTGTTGTACGTCACACCCCACGATTCCAGACAGTAACCTATGTGACAATGACACAATGAAAAGTAGAGTGTGCGGAGTATAGCTTGTGGAAAATATTGGCGAGCTTTTATTAGAGAATAGCAGCCATAGGCTAGCTTTGCGCACACACTTTGTACTTGCTCATGCCAGTGTAAGTGTTCATCAAAAGTGACGCCTAAATATTTAAAACAAGGAACTTGTTGAATAGGAGTGTTGTTTATTGTTAGGTTAAGAGATTCAGCGTCAATATGTTTCCTACGAGAGTGAAACACCATATACTTTGTTTTAGTACAGTTAACAGTCAGCTGATTCCTGGCAAACCATTCCGAAATGTTCGATAAATCGGTCATCGCGTCATTTTGTAAATCTGCTAAGGAGTGTCCTGTGAAAACTAAAACAGTGTCGTCCGCGTACATCAGTGCCCTTGACCTTTGTAGGGATCGCGGGACATCATTAATATAAAGAGAGAACAATATAGGGCCCAAAACTGAACCCTGTGGCACCCCGCATTTAATATAACCGTAGGATGATTTGATGTCACCAATGACTACCTTTTGTTTGCGTGCCGATAGATAACTAGAAAAAAAATCAAGCGAGTTACCTTTTATCCCATAAGAATGCATTTTTTCCAGTAAAATGGAATGACTAATAGCATCAAATGCCTTTCGTATGTCTAAAAATACTGCTATTGCTATGTTGTTTTCATGTAGCGCGGAATTAATATATTGCGTAAGCATCGGAACAGCAGTTGAAGTGGACCTGTTTGCAACAAAGCCGTGTTGCTGGGGACAAAGTACATTCTGTTCACCCAGGAAGCGCCTTAATTGCGACGAAATTAGTTTTTCAAGCGTAGTGTTAATACTACTCAGAACAGATATTGGTCTGTAGCTGTCCGGAAGATTCCGATCACCAGATTTGTACACTGGTATTACTTTGGCGGTCTTAAGTATACTAGGATAAGTTGTAGAGGAAAATGCATGATTAAATATATGGCATAAGGGACCACACAATACATCAATATTCTCCTTTAAAATCCTTGATGATATGGCGTCATGTCCAGCTGCCTTGTTCCCTGGTAACTTATTAATTACTTGTCGGATGTCATCCTCAGTTACATCACATAAATCAAAATTATTGGTAATAGTACAGGGTGCATTTAAATTCTGCATATGAGTAGGGAACTTCCTCGCAAGGCTGAGACCAATATTAGTAAAGTAATCGTTAAAGTTGTCGGCCACTTCACGAGTTGGATTATCAGGTGTAATGCGTTCTTTGCTACCCATGCCAGTGACGTCTTTAACAATCTGCCATATTTTCTTCGTGTTACCATCATTTTTTTTCACTAGGTTGGTATAGTAGCACTTCTTGGATTTTCTTATCATTGCTACTGACTTGTTTCTGTAAAGCTTAAAATTTTGATGGTAGTATTCATTGCTCCTGTTATTTTTCCATTTGTCGTAGTAAAAATCTTTCAGCTTCAAAACCTCAAGTATATTTCTATTCATCCATGGACATATGGCATGGTCATAATTTCGGCGCGAACAGCTACGCGTTGATCGTTCAATGACATCCATAATGCATTTTACAATGTTATCACACTCGACGTCCACGTCTTCATCATAGAGGGCATCAAAATTCGTTCCTTGTAGTAGTTTTTGCACGGAATTATAGTCGACACGTGTTGTTCGTTTAATGGCAGGTATGGCAGGAGCACAAATGTATTTCTGGGGTAAAAATAGAAAGGTGGGATTGTGATCCGCAATAGCAACAGCGTATACGCCTGCCGATACATCCAGGTCAGCGTTACACAACACGTGATCAATAATCGACATGGTATCTTCTGCTATCAAATAGGTGACAACCCCGTAGGCATGTGGGCTCGCGTCAGCAAATACATGTAGTTAGTATCGCGTGTCAAGACCTTCAAGACCATTTAGAGACCGTCTGCTGATAAAAAAACCCTTTAAATATCCGATGGTTGATATACATTACACCACTACATATTGAGTGGCTCAGGCAATGACGCATACCAATCTAGTCCTTGCGTCCAGATCTTTTGAAAGACCGTTTTGGCTCGTATGGTAAGTGGTGATAAAAAACCCAAGGAATCCAATATCCGGGAAGGAATTCGGTGTGAGAATCGCTTTGTATTTTTTTCGGGTTTGTAAGCCCTTAAGACCTAGTTCAAGTTGATGCTTAGCTTATATGGTGTCCCAGTACAATACAGCTCTAGTACTTTGGTCACATGAGACTCAGTCGTTGGTGTTTCTTCATTTTGCTGTATGGTGCGTTGAAGCAAAACGCAGTTCGTCGCCCATTTCAGCCTCTTCAAACCAGGTAGTTCCACTGTCTAGTTCGTCTGTTTGTAAAACTCTATGGCTCCTTCAGTGGTAGAAACGCCTAAAAACAAGTCATCGATGTAGAAGCTTCTTTTGAGCTTTGTGGCTGTTTCTTCGAGCAGTGGTTCGACGTGGTTAAAGTGATACTGCATAGTAGCAGACAAAAGGAACGGACTTGAAATAATACCGATTGGCACTCTGGTTATTCTTGTTTCTTGTAGTCTGGGTAGTGGTTTCTCCGATTCATGCATCCCCTCGAACCAGAGAAAACGAAGAGTGTCTCGATCTTCAGGTCTTACAAAAATCCCCAGAAACTCCTTTTGTACGTCAGAGGTAACGCCAAATACTTCTAAACGGACCGAGATGAGAATGTTCTGAACGTTTGCATTGAGGTTTGACCCTTTTTTAAGTTCATCATTTAGTGAGTGCTCCCCTACTCCATGTGAAGAGGCGTCATACACAACGCGGAGTTTCGTCGTCGCAGAGGTTTTGTGCAATGCTTCATGATGATGCATATAGTAAACCAGTTCGACGGTCACGTTCTCAGTGTCGACCTTCTCAGCATGTCCGCCTTTTGGTACTACCCAATAGCTTTGTCGTATGCCTCAATTGTTTCTTTGTTACGTGAAAGCCTCTGTACTAGAAGTACAACCGTGACATGGCGACTTTACGATTGTCGGCCATGTTACCTTCTGCTGATTTCCAAGGCAGCAAAATCGCATAACGGCCACAATGAAAAACGATTGTTTCATGAAGTCTCTTTAGAACGATGCCTTCTTGATTCATAATTTGTTCTTCAACAGTGCCAATGGCATCTAGTACCCGAAATCGTTGTAGGGGGTACAGATCCTCTCCTCGTACACGTCCTTTCGTAGCACGCAGATATGAGTTCTGGTGTACTGTCCACCTAGTCCCGCAATTGAGGTTGGTCCTTGAAACGTCCACTTCCTTTTGGTGTTGATGGCAATTAGCCCGCGGCTCTCCAAGTCCTACTGGTTATAGCTGTTACGGGGCATTAGCTTCGACAACTGGTCGAGCCAATGAGCAGGCTTACGCTGGGTTCACACGTTACACCTGAAAAAGCAACAGCGTCCGCTGACAGTTTCCCTTCTGGAACGAGACCTTGTATAAATTGATTCTTTGCCGGACCTCCAGTCTTATCGTCACAGATGAAAGGGACTACAACGGCTTCGATTTGGACTTCTGTGTTCTCGTGTTGGTTACGAAGCGTGAAGCTGACGACCTTAGCGCTTCGGCTGAGTTCTGATCACCTACATTCAAACGTGCTGATCACTGAATCAATCTTCCTAATTGGTGAGAGCTTCAGCTTTTTACTAACGTCTTCCCGGAGAAAAGTTCTCTGACTGCCATTGTCAGAAACACCACGTATGTAATAGGAATTTGTCGCTGTTGTCATCCACGCACGAAACGTCTGAACAAGAACCTCGTTGGTATGTTCTATATTTGCACCATTCGAAGCTACATGCATAGCAGCGTGCAGACGTACCTTCGATTGCTGCATCTGTATTTAAGTTGCCTCTGCGAATACACATTCTCGACGCATTTCGACGTTTGTATCACTGATATTATACTCTGCGACTACAGTATCGTGCCATGTGTCCCTTGGCGTTGTGCTTGAAGCAACGACACCCAGATCTGAGCAAGCTGCGTTTTCCTTCTAGGCTAATTTGGCTAGTGCAGCTTTCGGTTTTATGTTTATTTGCTGAATAGAAAACGGAGGACATGGAAGAAACGTTCATCCTATTCTGAAGCACACTGGCAGCTGGAAGCGATGGAAGCTTGCGGAGGCTCTGCGTAGTATTGTTGCGGTTGCCAATAAAAGCTGTAGTGGAGATCTGTGCGCTTCTCTCACGACACTCCCCCTCGATGCGAAGGAATAGAAGCAACCGGCTCATCTTATTTTCTGAAGAATGGGTACGGCTGGCGGCCGTTGATACTGAACCCACAGACTTCATGCTCTCGTGTTTGTAGTAGCCCACTACAATGTCAGGGGGAATAACCTTTAGCAGTACCTCATTCAGCATGTCAGCGTAGTAAGTAGAGCTCACTACCAGGCTTGTGGGTCCCCTCTGACTGAGTTGATTCTCGTTATACATATTCCCTAACCGAACAGGCTATAGTGTGTAGAGCCGTTCCTTATGTTTCTGCTCAATGCAGTTAGCATTTCCAAATCGCTGTTGTAATATCTCAAGCGCGTCACGGTAAGAAGAATCTGTTGCTTGTATACCGGCAACGGCTTGAGCAGTGGCTCCGTCCAGTAGTTAGACCAGATAGTAGAACGGCGGGGCCGGACATGTCTTGAAATGGCTGCCATCAAGTTAAGCTGCCGTCGAAACGCGATAGCCCTAGTTTGGGCAATCGTGAGCTACAATAACGCTGAGGTCGTGCGATGTCCGTTGCCGAGGTCGCTAACGAGTCCCCATCAGTGGTTGTAGGTGAATGCGCCGCCGAAGGAAGTGCAGAAACTTTAAGCCTGTCCATGTGATGATGCTCAAGCAAGGCCAAAGCGCTGGTAGCAGCGTCTTCATACTCCATTTTGGAGTTGTAGTCTTCTGCCACTTGCTCGTCTGTCAGGAAGGGTTCCAGCTTGGCGTTCAGCGCGGCTAACTCTGCCTGGTAAGAAAAGGTAAGAAAATTAAGGCAAGAAAAACCGACGCCTGGCGCACCCCAGACTACCGGCCTCTCTGCTACCACTTCAGAGAAGCTGGCCACACCTATCGCCGCTGCCAGTACCGCCATATGGGACTGCATGGTTTCGCAATTGATGCGCCGCACCCACACAGGGGTGAAAGACCACGCGACATCACTCACAACATCACAGCAACACAGTAGACGCCCCAAGAATTTTGCGTTCACCTTCTCCCGGTGGTTACATGTCACCTCACCGCCGGCCGTACACGGGCCCGATCCGGGGCCAGCAGTACAACTACCGCTAAACAATTACTGATAGAGGTGCAGTTGCTGTACGACGAAGAAACGAAGACCCTCCGCCGACGACAACGGTGCCGCGACGCAACTTCAAGAACTCACCGAAACCTCAACGTAATCCCGTTTTCGTAACTTCACGACCAGAAGAAGACTTCATTACGTGACGTCGATACAGTGGTGAAACTCTTCGTAGCCATGATCCGATGCCACGACCTAACCGCAATGCCAGCGATGAACTAGTGATGTCGATATTCTCATCGACGGCCACAGGGTCACAGATTTTGCCGACACCGGAGCCGACTATTCTGTCGTCAGTGGGACATTCGCCCCGAGGTTGAAGAAAGTTAGTACCGCTTAGGAAGGCCCTGAAATCTGTACAGCCGGAGGTCACCTAGTGAAACCAGTGCGAACCTGCGCAGCTAGAGTGATCATCAACACCCACATTTATCCCGCAAGCTTCGTCATACTGCAGCATTGCTCGACCGATGTCATTCTTGAAATTGACTTCTTGAGCCTTCATGGTGATGTTATCAACCTGAAAACAAAGTTGGTAACACTATCGCAGAAAAATCACTACCGCCATGTACCATCTGGAATCCGTGCCCTGCATGTGCTGAAACAAGAAGTCACCGTCCCTCCTCGCTTAAGCGGCATCATTATCTTCGGCGCTTCAAAACCAGAAGACTTCAAAGGCGTCGTTGAAGGCAATCACCACCTATTGGTCAACCGCAATATTTGTGTCACAAGAGGAATCGCTGAGCTTCGGAGACAAAAACAACAGCTATGCTCACAAATTTCAGCAACGAGTACAAACACGAGGACAAAAGTACAATAGTCGCCTACATCGACGAAATCATAGAAGCCACTAATGCTGTCGCCCTCGCCGATTCCGCAGAACATACTCCGTGGAACGAAGCTTCTCACGCAGCTTTCGACGTCAAACTGAGTTTGCCGAAGCACAAGCAAGAACAGCTCAAGGTCCTGCTCTTACAATACAAGGAATGCTTTTCGTTGTCATGGAAAATTTGCCAGACCCCAGTCGCAAAACATCGCATAATAACAAAGAAAAACGCCAGACCACTTCGATAGAGCCCCTACTGAATTTCGACGCGAGAACGCGATGCTGTAAATTGACAAAGTCGACGAAAATGCTACGCGATGACATCATCCAACCATCTAAGAGTCCGGGGGCTTCACCCATGGTGTTAGTAAAGAGGAAAGGCGGAATCATACTTTTTTGTTTCGATTACCGCTGCCCCGAGAAAATCACAAAAAAAGATGATTATTCGTTCCCACGCACTGACGACGCCTTGGATCGACTCCACACACAAAGTACTTTTCGCTGATGGACCTCAAAACTGGCAACTGACAAATAGAAGTCGACGAGAGAGACAGAAAAAAGATGGCGTTTATAACATCAGACAGCCTTTTCAAGTTCAAGGTCTTGCCTTTCGGTTTTTGCTCGGCACATGCAAATTTTCAACGTGTTATGAACACAGTGCTGGCAAGATTGAAGTGGTAGACTTGTCTCGTTTACTTGGACGACGACATCGTGTTTTTCTCCAGCTTCGACGAGCATCTTAGGTGCCTTGAAGCTGTACTTCAAGCCATCAAGTCTTCCGGATTCACATCGAAGCCAGAAAAGTGCCGCTTCGCGTACGAGGAAGTTTTGTTCTTACGCCAAGTGATAAACAAGTCCAGAGTAAGACCAGATCCGCAGAAAGCAGCTGCCATCGCTGCATTTCCGCCGCCTGCCGACGAGAAAGCCGTGCGTCGCTTGCTTGACCTTAGCGCCCATTACAGGCGCTTCGTAAGAAGCTTTCTCCCGCATTGCGGAGCCACTCACTAACCTTCGAGGACCGGCGTCGTGTTCAAGTGGGAAATGCCACAGGAGGAAGCATTTAAGAAACTAAAACGACGTCTGCAGATGCCTCCGAAACTCGTGCATTTCGATGAGCAGCCGAAACAGAAGTACACACTGACGCAAGCAGCGTAGGGCTCGGTACCATCCTTGTGCAGAGGACTGACGTACTGGAAAAAGCTATTGGTTACGCTAGCTAGCCGGTCGCTATCCAAGGCAGAAAGCCATATTCAACAACAGAAAAGGAGTGCCTTGCCATGATTTGGGCTACGTCAAAGTTTCGTCCTTAGCTCTACGGCAGGACCTTCAAAGTTATGAGCGACCACCGCGACTTGTGTTGGCTAGCTAACTTGAAGGACCCTTCAGGTCACCTTGGGCGATGGAGCTTGGTACTTCAAGAAGACGACATTACCAATATTTACAAATCCGGCTGAAAACACTCCGACACCAACTGCTTGTCGCTGCTATATGTTTATGGTGCGAACCGAGGTTTTATTTTTCGCACAATAAAGAATATCATGAGCCCCCGTCGACTCACCGCCACCCGAATACCCGAGTGATGACTGCTCCTTCGGAACAATAACTGCTGACGACTTCGCTGAATGACAACGGGTTGGCCTGGAACATAGAGCCTAGTCGAATATTTGGAGGGCAGGACCTCTGTCGTTCTTAAGGTATTCAAAGGGGCCCTTACGTCGTTTTCGCTGCAAAATGACCGTCGCCAAAAGAAGAGCTTCTCGCCGATTCGAGCCAACTACCTTCTTGTGGTACCTTCAACTCTGTGACCAGAACTCCTCCAGGCCCTGCACGATGATCCAATGGCAGGACACCTCGGTGTTTCCCACACGCTCGTGAGGATACAAGATACTACTGGCCACGCCTTACCACCGACGTTGCTCGTTACGTGAGGACATTCCGAGACTCTCAGTGATGCAAGACACCGCCGACAAGGCCAGCAGGCTTCCCTCAGCCCGTCGAACTATCTCGCCGGCCGTTCCAACAAATAGGGGAGGACCTACAGGGGCCGTATCCGGCGTCGAATTCGGAAAACAAATGGATCGTCGTAGCTACTGGTTACCTCACCCACTATGCCAAAACAAAGGCCCTACCCAAAGGTAGTGCCAAAGAGGTAGCCAAGCTTTTCGTTAAAAACATCGTCCTTCGGCATGGCACCCCAGAGGTGGTCGCTAGCGATATAGGTACGGCCTTTACTGCTGACTTGGCTCAAGCGATCTTGAGACATGACCAGACAGGCCACCACCGCACCACACTACCCACAAACTAATGCTATCACCGAGCAGCTGAACCAGACAATCTCCGTCATGCTGACCATGTACGTTGACGTCAAACACAAGACGTGGGACGCCATACTTCCGTGCATGACATTCGCATACAACATGGTCGCGCAGAAGACGACGCAGATGCCACCGACATACGGAAGGAACCCGGCAACGACACTCGACGCAATGCTGCCGAACGTCGCTGACGAGAAAATATTGACGTCACCCTCTATCTTCAGCACGCCGAGGAAGCTCAACTCGCCCACCTGCGCATCACGAATCAGCAGACGACTCAACACCGCCGTTACCATCTTCAGTGACGCTTCGTGAAATACTAGCCCGGTGAACATGTTTGGGTATGGACACCGATACGCCGACGCGGACTCAGTGAAAAACTTTTACGGTGGTACTTCGGACCATACAGGGTTGCACAACGTCTCGGCCCACTCCAATTTGAGGTTGTCCTCGACAGCATTATGAACTCTCAACGGCGGCTTTCGCGACCAGAAGATGTCCATGTCGCGCGCCTCACGCCGTTTCATGCACGTTAGCGAACTGAAAGAGTGTATTTTGTTGCTGTTGTTATTATGGCTGTTTTGTACTTTATTATTTGTACTTTCTTACAATATTAGTGTACTTTCATCTTATGGTAAAGCTTTGGGACGATGTCTTTTTCAAAGAAGGCAATGCCACATTCCTTCCTCAAGTTTTGTTATCACCCTGTTACGCTGTATACGATTCCCAGCGCACACTACGCCTATAGCGTTCGAGAAGCTTCAGGACTGCAGCAGATCATTTTGTTGAGATAACTCCCACTTTGTGAACATTACAGATTATTTCAGAACCTACGTCGCTGCTAGTGATAACGCTTGAATGTTCGATGGCAAGTGTATAAACGCCGACACGCTTCGCCGCTTGTCAGCTAATCGACGGGCGATGCTCTGCTCGGCGCTATCAGTGCCAGTGTATTGCTGTAATCTCAGCACCCTTTTACGTGGCCACAAGTTTGACCAGAATAAACAGTTTATTATTTGACCCGCAGTTTGCTCCATTCGCCCACGTCATGACCCTACAAAAATATGTATATTTCACGCATTTACATAGCATTTCTATGAGCACTGAAGATACACCAGCCTACAAAAACCAGGCAGGCTGAAAGACATGCTTCACGTGTCTCGTGTCCAATGCAAAAGGGCTGGACCAGTGCTGAAGAAATTTCTTTTCCCCGAGAAAGAAGAGTTACTCCGGCAGAACAGACAACAGCTCTGTGTGCAGTCGTTCCAAGATCGAGAAGAGTTTGACAGCGACGGCCTGCTGCAACCGCCTCACAGCGATTGCGCAAAGACGGTAAGCGCCAGCAACAATGTGAAGGCAGGCGAAGCGGCCTCCAGAACAATGCTCAGAAGAAACGAAGCGGTTTACTCCGAGACTGTAAAAGCCAGCATGCACAGACCTCCAGAAAACATGAGCAATAACGCATTCATTTTTTTCTGCATCGCCCTATGAACAGCGCACATATTGAACGGGTATTCTTATAGTACCATCTATTGGACTTGAATAATAAAATAAACCAGCTAACCAAATATACCTCATTTCTATCTCTTAATCCTATTACTTGCTTAGATGGGTAGCTTGAGTTTCACGTCCCGAAACCACCAAATGAATATGAGAGACGCCGTACTAGAGGGATGCGGAAATTTTGACAATTTTTTAGCGTGCACTAAAATCTGAGTACACGGGTCTACAGCATTTTCGCCTGCATCAAAAAATGCAGCTACCGCAGCCGGCATTCGCGACCTGCGAATCAGCGGATCCCGTGACCTGCGTGTCACCAGCCGAGTACCTTAGCCACTAGACTACCGCGGCGGGGCTATTTTGTTACTAAAAAAAAAAAAAAACTAGGTCATATGCGTAGTATGACCCATTTCTCAAAAGTCACCTTTCGAGCTTCATCTAATCGGCAGGTTTCGAAGGGCACATGGCTGTATTATATTACATTGTTTCTTGTGGGCTTCGCAACTCATTCTCTATTTCTAATGAGTCACCACTCACTAAAGATTGCTATTTCGCTTATGCCGTGCTCAACATGCAGCACTTTGTTTTACATTGTAAAAACATTTTTTATGTGTGTATATCTGTGATGCAGCGTCTTTTTCGCGTTTGTATTAGTTCTATATGGCGGAGTCTTCTAAGATCTTTATGAAGGGCAATGCCTTCGTTAGACAAACAACCCTGCACGATATATAATCAAGAAGTCAAGTGAAAAACTATATACAATAAATCACATATTTAACAAAAGGGTTACAACAAGCGGTGAAATACTCTGAATTACAAACAAAAAAGACGAGGTGCCAGGTATAAAGTATACAGTTTGAACGCGAGTGAGCTGAGAAGCTGTGAAGAGTTCAGTCGCACCAAACGCTGAGGCTTGACTGCCGTAGTCGACGTGGGTTCGCTGGTAAAGGTGAGGAAACGCTGGCGGCTGGACGACAGCGTTGAGAAACCAGGAGAGCCTGGCCAGGCTCTCAATCACAGCTCGGTCCCGTAGCTCGACGGCTGTTGCTTGGCTGTCGACACTGAAGTCCGCAGGCCCTTGGCTGGTGAATGACGACCGGATGGCTACGGTCTTCTCGAGCGGAAATGCAACAGCAGGAGGCCCCGGCGAGTTGAAGCCTTCTTTGCTCGGGTCCGTAACCCGACGACCTATCATCGGCCCCCGGTTCTGTGAGCAGCTTCCGCTTCGCCACGTCCTCTTCGAACTCTCCTGCTCTTCTACTGCTCAGCATCTTCTTTGAACTCCGTCCCACTTCTCCCCTCCTAACTCTCGATGCGGAAGTTCCATGATGTAAGTCCATTGGCCCCTAGAATAGCCGTGGGGACTTCCTATTGGGACACTTGCACTTTGATGCCTTGCGACGCGCGTTCCCATGTTTGTCTTCGTCGTCATCATCGCTTTAATCAGCCACCGTTCACGCGCGCTCTTCATCTCTTTAATGTGGCGCACTTTTTAAAGGGGCACATGTCAAACGCACATGATACTCACCGCAATAATGTACTGCCTCATTTTCACACGTTTACTCTTTGTTGTCCTTACGCTGTCCTCGTGCACTGGTTGTTTACAGGGCTATGAATATATTCTGTCCAGCGTCCTTTTTTTTCTGCCCTAACATGCGGTGTTCAGGTTCAGCAAGCTTAGCTCAACTCATCTTACAGTGTACACATCGGCTTAGGGGCAACAGTGGCTGTATCAACAAATGGAGCCAAGGAAACGTGATGCCTGCTATGTTTCAGTGTGCAGTGCTCACGAAAAATACTTAAACAGCATGCCAACGAAAACATACGCCCACGACAGGTACATTGCTGTACGTGTCCGAAAAACAACAAAAGCGACTGGTGTTTTCCTCTTGTGGGCCACTGAGGTTTATGGTTTCAGGATGGTATCTGGTGTACTTCAGTTCTCAATCACTGTCTTTTTTTCTCGTGCATATATCCATTAGCACGATCGTACCAAAGCACCGCGCTACAATAATGTGATCACATCCATGGCAAAACAAATGTTGTATGCAGTGTACGTGGAAGGAGGTCACCTCAATTTAATTTTCGAAATGGCTAGGACGCTCCCACACCACTAGCCAACATGTTGCGTGTGCCGCGTGGTCTGCATACTAATCTTCATATAAAAATGCCTTTCTATTTAATCGCAGACAATCATCCTTCTACACTGGGTGTTGGCCCATATATGGAAAAACTTTTTTTTAATATGCAATGTAATATAGACACATCATTACCACACAAGGAAGGCTTGTTAAAGGGGACTTTTTTGTCTCTTTCATTAGGGCCCTTGTACCCACTAGTAAACCAGCCGAAAAAGACAATGCAAAAACAATACCCGTACTCTTCATGAAATTATTTGCTTCGTAAGATCTATATTCATAGCGTAAAACATGAAAGTGTACACTCAAGATCTCATGGACTTCCCAGTAGAGTGTCACCCATCCATCAATCCTGACTTCAGGAAGAACAACAGGAAGCGAACATGACATTGCAAAGCAGCAAATGTAGGGAATCATACCATTTTGCCGAAACAAAAAAAAATGGCAGCATATCCACGGAGTGAATGCTGCCACGGAGTGAATCCGCGGAGTGAATGGAGTGTGGGGCGAAGAATTCATCCGTCCATTCGTTCTTGCTTCCGTCCGTCCATGCGTACGTCAGTGTGACCGTCCATACGTCCATCAGCCCGTCCGTGCGTGCATCTGTTCATGCGTCCGTCCCTGCGTTCGTCCATGCAGCCGCCCCTGCGTCCGTTCATGCGTCCATCCATGCATCTGTCTATGTGTCCGTTCGTCCACCTATTCAACACTCCAAGTACCTACATCTCGCATCTTTTCATCATATATTCCCCATATAGAAGCACCGCCATCCAGCGGACATTCCAAGGACTAAACGAGAGGTGGCACGCGCACACTTTCTTACGGCTTGAGCTTCGGGTCCACTTCCCACCTTTAACCACCTCGAGTTCATGGTGTATACTAGTTCACTGTATTCATGGCACTGCAGCCGAACGCTCGCTAAACCTTTTGAAAACCAAGGAGGTTACGCCCAGCGAGTATGACGTAGCAAACTTTTTCAGTCAGATAGTGCTCAATGTACACGCCAATGCTTGCTAATGGGAAATGAGAGGCGGAGAATTCGGCTTTTACTTTCTTACGGCTTGCACTTCGTATCTACTTCCCATTTTTAACCACCTCGAGTTCATTCATGGTATATACAAGTTCATTGTATTCATGGCACTGTGGCTCAACGCTTGCTAAACCTTTCTAAAGCTAAGGAGGTTACACCCAGCGGGTAGAAATGATGAAAAGCAGCTAAAAACACGTTAAAACCCTAAAAAGCTTTTCGATCATGCCTTTACCCTTTTCTATGTCTTTTTTTTACATTTATGAAAGACAGGCATTTGGTTACTTCTCGTGAAGCACACTGACACAAATGTGCAATGACTATGCGATATTCATGAGCTGTAGTCAACAGTATCGGCGAAGACACTTCCGCTGCAGCTCCTGTGGATAATATGTATGACGCTTTGGTTATGCGCCTAAGCTAGCACATGCAGTATACGTCACATTCGAAAAAAATTATACTCGCAACACAGTACAATTGTTCGCAAACCTTCAGAGAAGTACCGATCGATTCATTACGACACTATATTACTCGAAACGAAATTATCTATACATAACGAACGACTGAAATTGCTCTTACTTGAAGATATTTTAGTGAACTTGTACGGAACGGCACATCCTACACCGGTAAGGTTTTATCAGTTATTAGTTTCCACTTTTAGAGCCACGGCGGACGTTTCAGAAAGTTTCACACATTGCCGTAAAGTTAACAGAGAAATTGCGGAAAAACTCACTGCTTAGATTAAGGCGCAAATTCCCATAAATACACTAGTGTGAATTTGTGCATACTAAGAAGATTATTAAATTAGAAACAACCATAAACACAAAACAAGGAAATAGTGGCAACAGTGGCCTAGCAGTATAAACTGAAGTTGTGGAATCTTTGCAATTTTGGCGTAAAGTGGTGTAACCAACATTACTTCTCCCGCTAAAGTAGCTATTACGAGTGTGGTTTTGCAAAAAGGGTGCACAGAAATTGTGTTTATGGTCAACGATGTAAAACAAGAACCGATGGTAAAGGCGGCGAGTAGTTTTCAACGCAGACAGTCACACCGAAGACTTGTCATCTGCCTTTTGTGACTGTGGATGTAATAGAAAAACCTTTATCAGCTGCTGAAAGAGCTTATCTCGTACAACCAAAATTTCACCTACTGTGGTGCTCAAACACAATCACTCTAACCACGTAGTGTAGCAGGACGCCAGACAATGGCATTATGTAGGCGAAATAATTGTGAACTGTTGGAATAATAATAGTTGTTGAGGTTTACCTTCCCAAAAGCACCGTAAGATTCTGACAGATTATGTAGTGGAGAGTGTGCGAAAAGTTTGACCATCTCGTGTTCTTTAACGTTGAATGACATGAAATAGCACAGGGGCCTCTACCATTCCACTTTCATTGAAATGTGAACCAACTCTGAAAAGAGTACTTAAATTGACAAATACGCTTTTTAGAATACGGGAAAACGAAGCTATCATCATAAAAGCGAAATTAAACGAAGACCATCAGACTGAGTAAGACGACCCTCTGGTACACCCTATAACTTCGCGCCTTGACGTAAGCAAATTTTTCGTAGCTTTTGCTAAACTCACTGCCTACTGGGTATTATGAGAAGGGTAGCGAGCCAATTTATCAAAAAGAAGCTCTTCAGAAAGCATCGAAGCTGCGTTCGAACGTTCGTAAAGTGTTCCTTCTCTTTGATTAGCTGGAAGAGTATCGTGTGTATGGCCGCATTTCCCAGGCTATAATGGCTTACGGTGAGTTAGCGGTTGCAGTTAGTATCCACATGTCTGGGGTTACGATAAAACCTCAGAGGGCGTAGGAACACCAGAATAGTGTGAACATTGCGCGAAAACGTATTTGGATTCACCGAATCAGCCAGTTCGAAAACTTGCCATTAGCTGTATTTTTGAACTTTTTGGAGCCGTATTGCTTTTGCCAACATATTGCGTTCGCTCCGGTGTTTGTTCTTAATCCCGGTAGCGTGGACCACCAAAACCTTGGACGACGTTTCAGGTTTATCTTCAAGAGCTCCTCGTGCATCGCCTTATGAATACCTAGCCTTGCTTTGCTGCTCGAGGAACACGTAAACAATGCATGAATCAAAAGAACGTTTGCGCTCCTGTGAACTAGCCCTTTCAGACTATTCCGGAATCTCTAATGCAAGTATATTTGCCAAGTGTCCAATTCCAGTTCTTCCTTTTGTAAGATGGCGAGGTACCCACTACGCACACGGTAAGGCAACATGCGCAAGAGCTCCGCTTCCTACGTTGTTGAAGCTGTTGGGTGCCTTTAAACTAAGACCTCGTTGCGCTATTCACATTTGTGAACGCGATAGCGCTGAAGAGGTCGTTTCGCAGAATTCTAGGTACCGGTGTTGGTGTCGACGTCGTTAGTTGTGTAAGGAAAGTCAGCGTCGTATATTACGCAAAAGTCAAACTATCCAAATAAATTAAATAAAAGCCTTCGGTTGGGTTGAGAATCAACTGAGTCCGCTGGTGTGGTAAGCAGGTGTTCTACTGAAGAGCAATGCGCTCGCTTGAGAACCTGGGAAAAACAAAATAAAACAATATACGAGTGTCATTAATGGCAAATGACATGCAAACATTTGAGTTGTGCAACGAGCTGGTGTTTTTAGTGTCCACCTATCACAAAATGCTCAGACACATTTAATCAGTAATATCAACAGCAGAGTAAGCATCAGGAAGGTGAACAGCTGCGTGGGGTTGCCCGTAGCCCAGCGGCCATGTAGAGGGTCCCTTCGTTGTTTTCCAAAACAAAGAATTGGGTAGCGTAGTGGTTACTTCGTAATGGTACTTTCAATAAAATTGTAGGCTTCCTTGACGCTTCCTCAGCTTAAGGTTGCTTTGGGGCTACCTTCGTGCGCCCTTAGGTCCGCTCCTTGCCCTGAACGAGCGCTTCGCCTCACAGCTAGCCCACGTGATGTTTTCGTTTTCGAGGCAACCCTCTCACCCCACCCCTGTGGGGAGACGCGAGCGGCGAGCGTGCGTGCACTGCACCACGGAGGAAGGAAGGGAAACCTGTTTCCTTCCTCCGTGGGGCGTTTCAGTGTTGCTAGAATGCACCACGTTTTGCGCTCGACTACGGTGGCTTTTCACATTCAGTAATCGTAGTTTGAAGAAAGCGTACACGCGTCTCTATAATAACACTTCAATTTGGAAGTGATGTGGTGACCCAACTCTTTTTTACAGTAGAAACGCTTGTGAGCAAAGCTTATATTCGATAATCTCGAACGCAGGAGCGCGGCAACCATTCCTCCCGCGAGGACGGGTTAAGGGAGCTTTCAGAGTACGCTTGCTTCCTCCGTCGGTACTTGGTTGTAAGGAAGCCTCACGTAAGGAGAGGACGCGGTCAAAGGAAAGGAACGTTTCGTTGTTTGGGCCTAAAATTCTGCCTTGCCACTTTACATGTGTTAAGGAGACTCTTTGCGCATAACCTAGATATAGCGTTCTATTTCAAAGCAATTTGGAGCAAGTGCATCGCTTTATGGTTGATTAACTGCTTTGCGCCCAAAAGTGATGCTTTTATTTTTCGCTCTCACCGAAGTTTTATAAAATCATAAAGTTTCTCACAAATACCTGCAGGGAAGTGTGGCGGCACCGTCTATGCAAGTTTTTTAAAGGGCGATGTTGGAACACTGAAATGACGGTATATGTGTCTGCGAGGCTTTTGTTGGCTGGTGTTAAGCGAGGCTTCAGCTCAAAAGCAAATACGACTGCGTAAATAAAGCTTCTCTAAAACAAAACGTTTATAATTGGATCTGATTCAAGAGTATCATGTTCTAAAATAAAAGTCCACACAGCTTGATGTCACAACAAAACAGCAAAGAGAGAAAAAAAACAGACGACATAAAAGTGGCGGAAAGAACGTTCGCTTTGTCGTCTGCCTGCCAAGTTTAGTGGACGTTGGTTACTTCTTACGCTTCGTAAAATTGTACATCGATGTAGAAGGTTATAGTGTTAAATACAACGCGTTTCGGTGCATCGTCAAAAATAAATAGGTTATTACGTGCTCTTTCAGTAAAAAGTCAATCATTTTAACGGGAAACTAGACGCGTCTTTGAGGTATACAAGTCCGAGTCCAGATCGAAGCTCACGTATGCCGCCATTCCCTTGCATCCAGCAGCTCACTAGCACCAGATTTCCCTCTAGGTATGATTGTGAGAAACTGTATGTATCAAATTGTTTCTTTATTTTCATCCATCTCGGATTTTTCCTCTCGAACAATGCTAATTCATCTCTTACAATCGAAGCTGACGTTGACACCGAAATCGCTTCGAAATGAGCTATGACGCTTTCGAGTTAAAATGACACCGACATGTCCACCAGTGACATGTCGGTGTCAAGCGCAGCCGTCAGCTATACCATGTCAACAATGAATGACAGCGTGCAGAATCCTTGATATTGCGCGTTATTTTTAACGTCGATTGTTCTCCAAAGTCGTGAAAATCACCGAAAATTCCTTCGACAACTTTCTTATATTCCCCGTTTTCCCTGTCATTATCCCCAGATGACAATACCTACAGTCTAACTGGAACTGCGTCAAGATTCATTGAAGTCCAAATGCGAGACTATGCAGCTTCACATTATTCGCATGGTTCCGCCATGGTAAAAAATGGCAGCATATCCACGGAGTGAATGATGGAGAGTGGGGCGAAGAATTCGTCCGTCCATTCGTTCTTGCTTCCGTCCGTCCATGCGTCCGTCAGTGTGACTGTCCATGCGTCCACCAGCCCGCCCGTGCGTGCGTCTGTTCGTGCGTCCGTCCCGGCGTTCGTCCATGCAGCCACCCCTGCGTCCGTTCATGCATTCATCCATGCATCTGTCTATGTGTCCGTTCGTCCATCTATTCAACACTACAAGTACCACCATCTCGCATCTTTTCGTCATATATTCCCATATAGAAGCACCGCCATCCAGCGGACATTCCAAGGACTAAACGAGAGGTGGCACACGCACACTTTCTTACAGGCTTGCGCTTCGGGTCCACTTCCCACCCTTAACCACCTAGAGTTCATGGTATATACTTGTTCACTGTATTCATGGCACTGCGGCCGAACGCTCGCTAAACCTTTCGAAAACCAAGGAGGTTACGCCCAGCGAGTATGACGTAGCAAACTTTTTCAGTCAGATAGTGGCTCAATGTGCATGCCAATGGCTGCTAAATGGGAAATGAGAGGCGGAAATTCGGCTTTTACTTTCTTACGGCTTGCGCTTCGTATCTACTTCCCATTTTTAACCACCTCGAGTTCATTCATGGTATATACAAGTTCATTGTATTCATGGCACTGCGGCTCAACGCTCGCTAAACCTTTCTAAGGAGGTTACACTCAGCGAGTATAACGTAGCAACCCTTTCTTGTCAGATAGTGCTCAATGTACATGCCAATGGCTGCTAATGGTGATCGCAGCCTGCGCGTTAACTAAAAGCCGAATGCTCCTGTCTCTCATTCGCCATTAGCAGCCATTGACATGTACATTGAGCACTATTTTTTATTGTTCAACAACGCACAGAAGAAGTCTCTCGCCCGCACCACCTTGAAGGTCAAAATGTTATACCTGTTACATACTACGGGGCACGAACGGGGGCCGCTATAAAGAGTTTCGCCCCTAAAAGAGCGAGTGAGTGGTCGAATTAAATTCATTAACCCTGACACGCGAGTACACTCGCCGTCGCCTGACAAGATCCATTGTGGAACCAATCGGTTAAACCCGACGGAAAAGTGTCGTATAGGTCACCCTGTGTCCATTAATATGAAGAAAGTGTTGATCCCTACAGCACAAAATACGATTGGAACATATCCCGCACATATATGCTTTGCAAGTAGGCATGTAACAAATGTTAATCTAAGACTCGCCAATTAGGTGATGCAGAACCTATTACCTCCAGCTCAGCTCTTGCTGGGACATCACTTGGAATGTTCCAAAGCGCTCTGCAAACGCAACGCACGTTAGCGTAGAAACAAGACGTGTCCATTGTTCGTACGCTGCTTACGTGACCCCTAGAACAGGTTCTTTTACCTCCTCTCATTTCGTGTTTTAAACATTTTCTTTAACATTCACGAAAAAAATTCTGTTAGCAATATGGGTCTTAAACTGCACCTAACACCGCACATCGTGATGCACGTTGGCAATGACCGGGCAAAAGTGAGCAGTCTTTCTAAATAAAAAATGAAATGAGAACAAGAAAAATGTAATACTAACAATATAACAAAAAGCGCAAAACTTAAGCATTGCTAAAGCGAAGTAACGAACCCTCGAAGATTACTTTCACAGGCCCTTATTGTGCCAGCAATAACTTGACTCGTCCCACGAGTGACTGTGTACACACTATTAAGCCAGAGAAAATGCTCGTAGATAGGAGTTTTCAGGCGCTACAACCAAAGCGGAATATTGCGCGATCTTGTGAGAAATGCACTTGCTCGGAGTGCACGCCCGCCGTTCTCGTCTCTAGATTAGAGGGAAGTGAAGTCATCAAGCCTTAGCGCACTTTCGTAGCTCAATGTACGGGGCTTTCACAAGAAATTACGAGCACGTTGACAGTGCGCGCTTCCTTACGATCCTCTGGAGGAGGTGCAGGGAAATCCCCGCGCCGGCGATTTCCAGAAGGGAGTGTCGTCTCGAGCTTGTGTTTATGAGCAATGTCATTACGAGCAGCTACTCGGAAATGTGACGCGAGAGAACTCGCTGATTACACGACCTATACGGCACTCACTTCAAACCACGCCGGAGAGTTCACTCTTGCACTACGCCGAGTGTAACATTGTAGAGAAAGGGAGCAGCAGCAGTAGCTAAGGCAATGAAGGGTACTTCGCTTTTTTTGTATTAGGCACTAAACTGTACCGAAGAATAGCTTTACTGCTTGTGTGGTGTAAAGCTCAAAATGGAAGGCCATTACTGCACACACAAAATGCCTAGCAGTCGGCATTCAAGCGTAGGTCACAGCTATGTCGAACGTAATTAGTTTTCTTTTTGCTATCGTTAACAAGCTCCAGACAATTTACATTTTAAAATCTTTTTATGGACAGGTGTTCTGCTTTATTTTCGTTTGCGACCCGAAATCAGTAGCGCCAGGGACCCTCAGCGACAAGTAATGCTCTGTTTTTTCGCATTTGTTATGGATGCTAGCCTGAAGAAGCAACAAAAAAACAAGCTGGCAAAAGAAATATTTGGAGTGGCATAGCCAAAGCCAAACTGCCTGTGCATATGTCCGCGAAATAAACCGCGAGAAGATTTCCGTAATTGTAAGACGGCAGTTATTCCTTAGTTTTGCTTTAGGTCAAATTCATGACTGGCTGTGATTGCTCGTACCATTTCCGCTAACATTGATTAGGAATGCTCTAATTATGGCAGCACGAAAAATTCCGTGTTCGTTTGGACACTCAATCGTATGACTCCTGAGTGCACACCATAAAGGTAATTTAAATATATGCAATCAACAATTCATTTTTTTTCTCGCCTAGATGACAACTTGCTTTTTTCTTGTAACATACGTAAAAATGATGCTGATTGTGGTGTTAATCTGTATGCTACAGACGTAGAACTACGTAGGGAAGAACGCCCCATGCATAATTGGCATACGAAAATAAACATAGAGGCCGCTCCGCATGTTAAGACTTGAGCATCTACTGACGAGACAATGATAAATTTTAAACGCAGGCACGTGGAAGCAGAATCCTGCCTGGAAACGCGGTATGTTGTAGGAAATACACAATTTGACCACTCATTCTTCGTCCATGTTAAGCGTGGTGCTTATCGTGTGTCTTACTTAAAAGCGCCTTGCAACACTTTTTTTAGCACGGTCAGAAAATGCTGCTGGTCGGTAGTCGAAAATTCCGGGAACACGTGAGCCAAATATATGCGCCACACCTGGCTTGAATTTACAATAAATTTTGGTAGTCAGCTAAAATTTCCCTTCTCTGATGTCAACAAACGATACTATATACTCGAAAATATTACGTCCAAGGCCCAAGAACCACGCCATCGGCTGGTTTGAGCATGACACGATAGGGAAGAACTAGGGCTGCCGCGAGAGGCCGCTATGCGTCCGCGTGCATGCACGGAATTGCACTCATAAACCGCACGTTCGAAGAAAGAGCACTAGTGCAGAAGGTCACGAGGCAGGCGTGACGTTCCTACTTCCCCTGTGTCTTCCATCCCTGCTCAATTCTCAGCGCTTTCAGGTGGAAGAGAGAAGAGAGAAATCAGTTGCACTGTGCGACAAATCTTTTTAACCCCGCTCGTGTGGGACAAGAGCCAACAGTTTACAATAGAAATTCTTTTAAATGCGAAGCATTTCTTAGCGAACTTCGGCGACTTTGAGCGCTATCTATCTATCTATCTATCTATCTATCTATCTATCTATCTATCTATCTATCTATCTATCTATCTATCTATCTATCTATCTATCTATCTATCTATCTATCTATCTATCTATCTATCTATCTATCTATCTATCTATCTATCTATCTATCTATCTATCTATCTATCTATCTATCTATCTATCTATCTATCTATCTATCTATCTATCTATCTATCTATCTATCTATCTCCCTATCTATCTCCCTATCTATCTATCTATCTATCTATCTATCTATCTATCTATCTATCTATCTATCTATCTATCTATCTATCTATCTATCTATCTATCTATCTACCTTTCTATCTATCTATCTATCTATCTATCTATCTATCTATCTATCTATCTATCTATCTATCTATCTATCTATCTATCTATCAACCTACGACTTTTAGCTCTCCTGGCTGTTTCGATAACGGTATCGATACCAAACTTGATATGGCATAACATGACTGTATGAAGAAGATATTTATTTAGCCACAACATGAAAAATTATGACATGTTTGCCATGAATGTCATTATTTACATTTCTTGGTGTTGCATATCTTGCGGTGCTTTCGTTCACATGGCATGTTGCAAAGCTGGTATGGTATGACAAGATTGCATGGCAAACACAAGCAACAGACCCTAACATGAAAATAATGAAATGCGTGTAATGTAACAACATGACTACATGCCACACTCATGATGCGCTCGCGGCCATTCCGCTTGCGTCACGCATACCAAATTCGGTGTTACGGTACGTAAATGGATGACGAAGGTATGATACTGGTGCAAACTTGATAAACATGAGATGCGTGTCATGTAACAACAAGACTACATGCTACGCTCATGATGCGCTCGCGGCCGTTTCGCTAGCTTCACATGTATCAAATTTGTATTACGCGACGCGAATGGATGACATGGTAAATGGCACATCCAAACATGATAAGCACGACATGCGTGTCATGTAACTACATGACTACATGCCACACTCATGATGTGCTCGAGGCCATTCTGCTAGCTTCAAATATGCCCAGTTTGATATTACGTGACGTCAATGGATGGCGAAGGTATGTGGCTGGTGCAAACACGATAATCATGAGATGCGTGTCACGTGAGAACATGACCACAATATTACAGTCAAGGCACCCATACATTTCGACGTGATGCGGCGCGTGTGCTCGCCGGCGTTCATTTCATCGCGTCATGCCGGCGTTGCCAGGCCAGGCGCCGGTCCTGCCATATTCTCGCAGGTGCGCGTCGCACTACGTTGCTTGGACGCATGCGCGTTGCAGCGCGTCCGGCGTCCCTCCGTTACGAAAAGAGAGAGACGCAGTGTTGTCTGGGTAACGCATCGGTGCGAAATGCAGCATGTCGCATTTTATGCCGATTGCCGTCAAGCCGCGCCGACAGATGGTGGTCGCACCGGTCGCGCCTGGCGTCAAACTATAGAATGCTCGCTTTTTGCTAACGTAGCGTCACTGTACCCAGTGTGCGTGCGCGTCAATGCTACATTAGAGTATATAGGGCCCATCATGATGCGCTCGCGGCCGTTTCGCTAGCTCCACATATACTAAATTGGTATCACGTGACGTGAACATACGACGAAGGTAAACGACACATTCAAACATGATGACCGTGACACGGCAGTCATGTAAGGCATCATTTACCTCCACATCGTGACATAGTGCTGATTTTAAAGTGACATATCAACCTTTCTCATTCGTGCTTCGCATATCATTGATTCCCACTGTACGTGGGACCTGCAAAATTTTTTCTGTATAGATAATGTACTTTATTATTGTTTACGATTAAAAAATTATTCGCAGCGGTCAATTCGTAAGACAAGCTCCCTAACTTATCCCATTTAATGGCGACTTCTAAGAGTGTTGCATAGTCCCTTTAGTATATAAACAGGTGCAAAAGATCCTTTTGTGGCTCGCTGTGCACGACAGCTGAAGCACCGCAGAGGGTGTCGTAGAATTGTAGTATAAGTGGGAATCGCAGTTTCTTTGTACATTCCCTGCCTTAGAGAAATGCGCGCATTTCTGTAAAATGTGCACCTTTTAGGCTGTTATCTAAATGATGGGTAAGCTTATAGTTTTATTGTACGTTGTTTCGTTCACTGAAACGTACTTTGTGGGCTACAGAGAAAATTAACATCGCCTTTACAGAAAAAGCTCCCTGACATTTGCTTCGCACCATAGCCACACCAGTTAAGGTATAACTGGTGTTTCGAGAAATGTGTCCCAAATTCTCAAAATATAGAAAAATCAAATATGGGCTCTCTGCATTCAGAATAGCTTTTTCTATATCTATAAGCATCTCAGGATGGCCTGACACTATCTAGAACTGTACTTAGGTCAATGTAATTTCCTTTTAAATTAGTAAATTTGTTTGTGATTGCGATAGAAATTTTATGGCCACTGTGTTCTGGATTTCGCTGCCGGCGTCGGTGTGGGCGTCGGCATCGATGTGATGTGCTGTATACGTATAAGTATTTATATATATGAGAACGCAAAAAGAAAAAAAAATCCAGAAAAAGTACTCCGACAGAACCAAATGTGGGACCTCCGCATCGTGAATGCCAGGCGTTAACCACTGAGCTACCGAGAGGCACCTTCTTCAGTGTTCAAAGGGCAAGCTATTTATACCTACCACTTGCCGCTGTTAACGGACATTTCGGTGAAAACTATCATGTTTTCCGCATTATCAACAAGATGGCGCAATGAGCGCGTGGTGGCTTTTATCTCTCTTTCGTACTTTGGCCCGCGGAGAGGAGGTGAGCGGACACTCTCCCAAGCACCCTTATCTCCCCGTGAGGAGGATCATGCGTTTTGGCTGGCGTTAGGTTTGTAACGATTCTGTTGTAGTTACGGAGTGCACAAAGGTCACTGCAATCGTTTCACAGCCTCCGTTTGCGAAAAAGGGCGCGCTTTTCAGACAAAGCGAAGTAACAATTGAGACACTTACTCACGTTCATGTGCCTGTAAGTATGTTTCGTGCGTCATTTGTGCGTGAGAAACGTGGGGCACGTTGCGATCTGCTTGATATTTTTTCTGCGTATGACCCTTCAATTTGTTGCGGTCGCGTTCATTGCTTCGCCTCTGCGGCAAAGCTGTGACTTTTTTTCTCATACAGAATAGCAAGTTCTTTATGCAGAAAACCTATTGCGTCTCTTAGATTTTAAGAAAATCGCCTTAATATATGCAAAGTATTGAAATTTCATTACTTCACGGATCAAGGGTGTACGGACTCAGGGCTCACGCATTTTTGAAATTATTACAGATTTGTACAACTTTGTACATGGGTGGCTGTACTTTGTACAGCCAACCATGAATTATCTAGGTTAAACAGATAAAAAATTGTTTTGTAGTGGCCATTGCTGAGGATCTCGTAGGTGGCAAGAAGAAAATATCAACCACAGACAGTGTAACCTTTACTTCAAAGGTAAAAATGACCTCCGCTTGACCTAGCAGATTAATCACTTAGAAAGGGCAGCACCACCCACGTAGAATGACGCCGGCTGAAACAAGTACATGCACGCCCATCCAAGAGTATTAAATCTCAAAACAAAAAATGAAGCAACGTTGGGTATTCGGCCTACATGACGCAATCTTTTCACGGCCTATTTTACCGTGTTCAGGCGTCATCATTTTTCATGAACAATTGAGACTTGGTTACGGAAGAACAAAATAAGCTTAAAACGGGGGGGGGCCTAATAACATACACGCTGTGCAAACAACAGTATTAAGAAAGAAGAACTTTTCCCAGAATGGGTTGTGGCACTCAACCAAATAGTATCCATCGTCATGCTACGCGGGAACTTATGCGTGACGCATTAATCTTGGCTAACCAGGTACGCCTATATGAGCAGTGTTCCCTCGAGCTCTTTTTTTGTTTTCTGGAGGTAGTCACGGCGCTTTGCGACAGCTCGAATACACCCCCGTCAAGGTTACGGAGATGATGTGTTCCTAACAGAACCAGGGACACTATAAATAATGACCTCTTCAATAAATGACGCAATAAGCTGCGTCTTACCTATAATTGTCCAAAGCCAAAGGGACACCAACAATTACAAATATTTGTACCACTTTATGTGTTGAAGGTACAGTTAACGCACGAAACTTGAACAATAAACTACTTAGTTAGAAGAAATAAACTTTTTTGCTATTCTCCTGTGCACAAGCAAGTATTAGGACAGCGATTGACTGTTGCAGTAGCTGCGACAAACTTGTCACAGTGCATGCAACGCGGCCAGTTCAAACATTTACATGGCTCTGAGATTGCAACAAATTGCTGTCTCGATTGAATGGGTGTAGCAAAATTAGTGAACACTGGGCTTCGCCTCCAAGTGTAGACCGCGAGTGCGCAACCAAGTCTCATGGGCATCGTTTTCTGGACTGCTAGTCTGCTTCTGTGATGATGCAATTCCCACCCATGCATTTTTTTCACAAACTGAAACATCAGTTGCTATTGCTGCGGCCGTTTCTAACCTACACAAATGGTGTTTCAAATTGCAACACCGACAGAGAAAAAAAAATTTATTCTTCTTCTTCCTCTACCTTCAGTTCCCCGCCAAGGCAGTTCTTCGTCATCTTTGGGCCTGTACAATTATATTACCATGCTAACAGAGATATAAAGAGTTTTGAGCAAATGATGTGAGTACGTCTGTGTTAGAAAACACGCGTGATGATGAACACGGGCCTCGAATAGTTAATACCAAAATGCGACAGTTGTGTAGCACTAACCACGTCTTTTGTCTTTTCAACAGGCATCTTCGTAATTTGGCTAGCCTGACAACTTACTGTATGTTGCACTAAGCCACAAAAAATCTGCAGTGTTTTCTTCAATTGTCCATTTAAATTTCTTTTTTTCAAGCCTTCCACTACCTTGCAGAATCCCACAGAACTTATGCGCACTATATTGTACATGTGCGCTTTGAGTTGATTACTTTGCCATGGCTCTGCTAGCTTGCTGGTTAGCTCAATTGGTTGAGGGTTGGCCTCGGAAAGGCGATCGTTTTGGCTTCAATTCTTGGACTAGGATGAATTCCTTGTCCATTTTGGAGCTATAATTATGAGAAATTTATATGCAGCTCAGTCTCGTTTAATGCTACAAACGAGTAGATGTCAATTTTCCTTGTTCAACCCTTCAACTGTTTTGAAGAATTCCGCCAGAAATATTCGTAATATGCTCGGCAGTGTTCCCTATTTGTAATTTTACTGACCGGATAGTCATCGCCTATGGTTGCTCTACGATG
Organism: Rhipicephalus microplus; assembly: GCF_013339725.1. Taxonomy (NCBI): domain Eukaryota; kingdom Metazoa; phylum Arthropoda; class Arachnida; order Ixodida; family Ixodidae; genus Rhipicephalus; species Rhipicephalus microplus. The sequence goes on along the minus strand of NC_051170.1, from coordinate 126,061,028 downwards.
TAGTTTAAAACATATGACCACAACTTCAATATTTCCTGAGACGCACTCATTTGTGATTGAATTAACAGTCTTTGCGACAGCCGCTCGCTATAGCTTTCTTTTATTTCTTTAGTTTACAGAAAGAGGAGCAAAAGCTAAACGCTATGTGGCCTGACAGAGGCCCTTACTACTTTGAGCATTCGGCATGCATGCAAATGGTTTTGATGCATGTAAACAATAAAGATCAATATGTATATAACTAAATGCAAACAGAGCAAATATTATTTCACATCATATAAATACTTCCAGACAACAAAAACCTTTACAAACTCTTCCTAAAGCGATACAACAAAACGTAGAATACAAATATCACAAGGATACTTCATGAAAAGGAACATATCACGCAAAACCCTTCACGAAAAAAACACACGTCATTCAAACAGTTCAATATTATGTACCTCAATTCATTAAATAATGTAGATTGAAACTGTAGTAATAAAAGCAGTGAAAGAAGGCATGTATAAATAGTGTATAAAATATTATTGATATATTATCGTAAAATGCATTAGAAAGCTTTCTTTATATTGTTTGAAACGGGGTGCGTAAAAGTCTGTCATTCCTCACAATGTTTATTAGCCGGGGTATTTGATATTGTAGGTCTTGACATCCGTAGTTTGTTCGCTAGTGCAGTGGTATTGCTGTTGGATGGCGTAACTGATACCGTGGAAACGAAATTGGTATACTGCTAATATGGAGTCTCTCATTTTTTATAAGCAATAGTAATCTATATCAGTAAATTTGATTTGTTTTCATCAATGAATGTTTAATAAAAAGATTGCGTGTGGGTAAGTCTCGCGGCCTGCGATGATAGTTTTCAAAACTTCTTATTACGTTTTTCTTCCAGTTTTATGAATTTGTCGTACTTTTTTGCAGTTTTTCTTCCCCAGAATAATGCAAAATACCTAAGTGTTTAGTAAAAAGGGCGTAGTATATTGTTTTTTTAGTAGTAGTAGTGTAACACTACTAATTTTATATAGAGAGCCTACTACTCTGCTAAGGTCACTGCGGAGCTTATTTACATACACAAAAACTTCCGTTGCTACTCGTTCTACCTGCTTTCTTTTGAATAAAACAGCAATATAAAAGGCATTGGTTTATTTATCGGCTTAAATACTATATATTTAGTTTTCGTAAAATTTAATTGAAGTTTGTTTAGGTTCAGCCAGCCAGACAATAGATCTAAATAATCGTTCATTTCTTTTTCAATCTGTTTTAAAAATGTGCTTGAAAAAAAAAGACAAGTGTCATCTACGTACATGACTATGTTCGGTGTAGGTGAAACGCTTGGGAGGTCAATAATTTATATGTTCAAAAATACCGGGCCATGTATAGATCTCTGCGGTACACCAATTTGTATTTTAAAATGTGAAAAGGTCATTTAATTGAGAGAAACATATGTGAAACGATACGTTAAATAGCTTCACATGAGTTGAAATGCTGTTCCACGTATCCCATAGGTATGAAGTGTCGATAACAGTATTTCGTGATTCACACTGTGAAATACTTTACGGAAGGGCAGGAATAAACCAACCATGTATAAATGATTTTCAATATTTAGTAAATGTCGTGTTTTGCTTAGACGAGTGCGTCCTCACGTGATTTATTTTTCTGAATTTCATACTGCGATATGCTAATTAAAGCATACTTATCTGAAAGTCCTTCTAGTCGTGAGTTAATAACAGCCTCAAAAAGTTTTGAGAAGAGCGGTAGTATTGATATTGGTCGAAATTGTTCATGGAGTGAGCTGCAGACCTTTTGTGAATTGGGGAGACTCGGGCTATTTCAAGTTTGCTATAGAAAATTCTGTACCCAAAAACTCTATTGATATTATAGGCTAGGACTGTGGATGTGATATCCTATACACATTTTACGTGTGAGGCCAGTATTCCGTCAAAACCTGCAGCTGCATTGCTCTTAGAACTTCCGAGTATCTCATCAACTTCACTCGTACTCGTAAGAAATAAAGAAAAGGAAATTGGGCACAGATTGTTTCGCTACAGTGTGTCTTAAACTTTCTGGATTATGGAAGGTAGTGCTATTACAGCACTCAACAAAGTAAGCATTTAGGGCAATGATCGCTTCGTCGTCTGTATGAGTGCCATTTACCGAAGATATTCGTACGTCTTTACAAGTAGAAATTGTTGCCAACAACTTTTTAATTTCTAGCCAAAATTTTCTTGTATTCGTTTATGTACGCGAAAAAATTTATATCATTTTTCCTTCGTTTTTTTCGAGCTCTGAATGTAGTTGGTTGATATAGACCTTATGGTCAGTCAACTGAATGATGTCTCGCGTTTTTATTTAGGTGTCATACATCTCACTTTTTTCTTTTACTTTTGAGATAAGTATAGCAATAACCTATGATTTTCTCATTTTTGAGGACGTTTTACAACGCTATAATGTGGGAAGGTTTTTTCATATGCAGCAATTAATTTGTCAAAAATGGAATTGTATGCCTTATTTGGATCACTTTAAAGAATGTCCAATTGTCTATTTATTTCACGAATAGGTGAGTAAAAATTGGCTAGCGTCGTTATATCCATGAGGCGATAGAAAAATAGGCTTGAATTTCTTACCGCAGGAAAGAAAACAGAAAATGCGTGATGATCACTCATTTCAACGGAGAGGAGTCGACACCAGCAGTCACAGACAGGAAGGAACATGAACTTTGGTGATACGAACGTTTATAGGGTAGTGCTAGAGGCAGTGACTCGTGTTGACAGGGTTATATTATTTGAACGTGTGAAAGATTATATGTTTTAGTTTCAGTTTTATCCATTCCAAATACAAAGTTCGCAGTTAAAAGTAGGCAGACAAGGGTCCCAAAGCAGGGCGACTGCAGTGGGACACTCGGTTAACAATAACAATAAAGGTGTAATGATAACAGCATGTACTATTACACAACGTAAGTGGAAGTGAACAGTGAAAAAGCCAGAAACCTACAATAAGTAAGTAAACTAACAAAAAACATGCTCAAAGAAAAACAAGTAGATAATAACGAGTTATACAAGTGGAATAAGCAGGCCATGGAAGAAAACACAACCTAAAATTTCTAATTAGTTACACTTCTACATTATAAATTATTATTGTTGTTCGCTTATTTATACAAGATGAAATTTTAAGCTAATGTTTTAAGGCACGTAACGATGACAATAATTTTAGTGAGTAGGGCAAATCTTTCCTAAAATATATTCACCGCGAAGGAGGATGTCCATTTTGCTGTAGTTGGTATTACTTTAAGTAAAAAGAGGTTGTAATTATCAGCTAACCTAGTGCTGTTATTGTTAGTGAGTAATCTAGCATCAATTAAAATGAACACAAGCTGCTTGTTGAGTTGTTAAAATAACATTACGAGTAAGCGAAAATGAAACAAGCCAGACACAGAAAGATGTGGTTAGCCTGAAGGAGTAGGGCAACATTGGAATAAAATGAACGGCTCGTAATAATGCGAATGGCCTGCTTCCGGAGGTGCTGTACGGATGAATGATGAGTATTATAGGTATTACTCCATGAAGTAATGTCATAGGTGATGTGAACAACTGCTTATATTCTCTAGTAGCTGCATTCTGCGCAATTTTTAGTAGTTGCATTGCCTATCAGTTGCATTCATCTGTAACGTACATTGTGGTAGTCAAACGTGGAATCAAGCGCACGTGCTGGTGTAGCAATCTATGGATGGGCAAGAGGAGAAAACACACACTCACATTTCCCGAAACGGTTGTGTAGCTTATGTGACGTCTAATATAGGGAATTCACTTCTACGGCACGTACACACCGTCAACCTTCTCTGCTCTTCCATTCCGCTTTTTCTGTGCCAACAGCAGAGGGTGTGGCACAGTTTGCCATTCCTCCCCAGCCGTTCCAAATATCGCACTACCTATCACCCTTGGAGTTTAATTGACGATAAATAAAATTTCTCAGATGTTTCCCCAAGTAAGTATCCTATGAAAACAAAAAAAAACAGTATACCTCTGAGGCCATTATGTGGTTCTATTTTAAAGATTCTGATGCACAACATACTTTTCAGGGAATTTACTCTATTTCAGGTAAGCAACATCAGGTTGGAGCCTTGTCAAAAAAATTCTGCTTGTGAAAACATCAGGTCTACCTTAGTCTGAGCTTAGAAATTTCGGCCATGAGGTTTCACCTTCTCCTGACTGCAGTTTTTTTCTAGATAAGGCTCAACAGCTTGGGGCAGCACGTATGCCTTCATCATGTTCGTTTGCATACATGTTTCTTAAAAACGTGCCATGTTGTGGTATACGCAACACTTATGTAGTGTTTGCCGTCTATATACTAACTTTGGACGCAATAGTTTGACAGGTATGTTTCCAATAAAGCGTGACCTCGCAGTGCAACTTAGCATCCTTAAATAGACATCGAGAGCTGTGTTAGGCGTTTCGTTAGACTAAGCGTATTCAAGGCACCATATTTCTGCTACGTATTTGTATATATCCTAATTACAGGCGCTGCTAAGCTTCTGCACATTTTAGTACTGAAGATTTGAAATCTGTTGCAGCAAGATCATTATGGGACGACAAACTATGAAAGCTTCAAATGCAACCGACGATATAGTGGAGCTTTTGAAGTTAATTAATGGGCACAAGGTAGCCGACATTAGGAGGTATAACGTATGAGAGCAGGCTGTAAAAAGCGGCAGAAGACCGAAAGCTGCGAAGGAAAACTGCATAGGCAAAAATAGGACGTACGTATTAAGATACAAGGAAGGCAATGCCATAACCAATATAGATAGGATAGTCGAGGTGGCGGAGGACTTCTACAGAGAGCTGCACAGAAGCCAAACCAACCAGGATGATATCGTGAGTAATAATAGTAGACCAGAGCAATTCGACATCTTATGGGTAACGACACGGTAAGAAAAGCCTACAAACACTCTAAAGAGGCAATGCCACTGGTGAGAAAAACAACGAACCTGTTGAAAGATGGCGGAAAAATTGTGAAAGAAAAAAACTAGTCACCTCATAATAGAAGTGTTTTTTGATAGAACGGCTACCGGGACCTTGGAAGAACACCATCATTTTAATCGATAAGAAAGGAGACGTCAAGAACTTGAAAAAATACAGGTGGGTCAGCTTTCTGTCAGTTTCTAAAACATTACAAATATATTAGCTAATAAAATTAAGGTGATAATAAGGTTCAATGAACTAAAGGACCAAGGAGGATTCTGTACAAGATACTCCACAATAGACCATGTTCATTATACCAATCACGTAATAGAGAAATGCGCGTAATACAACCAACCCATATACGTAGCTTTCATAAATTACGAGAAGGCATTTGACTCATTCGAGACATCAGCAGCAATCCAAGAACTACAGAATCAGGGCATCGATGAGCCATACATAAATATACTGGAATAAATCTAGAGTGCATTTATAGCCACCATTGTGCTTCATAAAAAGAGCAGCAAACTTACAATAAAGAACAGTTTAAGGCAGAGAAACACAATATCTCTAATGCTATTGATCGCGTGTTTACATGAGATTTTCAGTGCCCTTGCTTGGAAAGAATTAAGGATAAGAGTTAGTAGAGAGTATCTCAGTAACCTGCGATTGGCTGATTACATTGTCTTGATGATTACCTCACGGCACCGATTGCACCTCATGATTACTGGACTGGACACGAAAAGCAGAATAGGTCGGAAAATAGTATGCGCAGAACTAAAGTGATCTGCAGCAGTGTCAACAGAAAACAGCCCTTTGCGATAGGGGTAGAGACGCTGGAAGTTGTAAAGAAATATGTCTACTTAGGACAGGTAGTAACCGTGGAGCGGAAACCTGAGAGTGGAATAACTGGAAGAATAAGAATGGGGTGGATCACATTCGGCAAGCATTCTCTTATCATGAATGGTAATCTGACACTAACCCTCAAGGAGCAGATATATAAGAGCTGTATCTTGCCAGTACTTACCTACGGAGCAGAAGGCTGGCGGCTTACAGAAAGGGTTCAGCTTAAATTGGGGGCGACGCTGCAAACGATGGATAGGAAAATGATTGTTGTAACTTTAAGAGAAGAGCATAGCAGAATGGGTCAAAGGACAAACCGGGGTGAAGGATGTCATAGTTGAAATCAAGAAGAACTGAACATGGCCGGGCACGTAGCGCACAGGCAGAATAACCACTGGTCATAGGGTGACCGATAAGATTTCCACAGAAGGGAAATGCATGAACACGAGACAGAATTAAAGCTAGTTGGACCGGTGAGATTAAAAAGTTCACAGATATAACGTGACAGCAAAATGCAAAAGACCGGGCTGATTGCCGGATCGTGGCAGAGGCCTTTGCTTTGCAGTGGGCGTAGTTATAATGATGATAATGATAATGGTGTAGCAAAAATAATTCATATGCTACAAGCGCGAAATTATATACTAAGGAATCACCGACGAAATCTGCGGGGACCTTTTTGAGATTTCTGAGGTCTTTGTATACAAGCTTTATTCCTTGGAGCACGAGGATGTCTTCAAATATTAGCATTTCTTAATAAATCAAGAATAATACTAAAAATCTGCTGTTGCATACTCAAGAAAATGGCTCTAACTGAATTAGTCAGTTTTATGTGTTTCTTATGCATCTACGGGAGGCTGATGGCGTAGAACGTGCTCCATGCTCGGCATATCTATAGGCAGGTTGCGCAGCAGATAATTTGAAAAGCGTGTCTTGTGCTGTTATTGTTTCTACATTGGTGCTCAGTTTGGATTTTGGAGCAAATATTTTTATTGCGTTAAAAACGTTTTTCTCTGCGAGAAACACAATATTCACGTCAAGAGATGTCATGTGTCATAATAAATAGCTGCCGTAGTTGTAGCAGCGAAGGCTTGATTTTAATAAGCCCTTAGAGTCGTATAAACCATCTCATGAGCCAAGCACAAGATCGAGAGTCAGCCGTGCTCCGCAAATATACCTATCGCAAGAGTATATGTTTACAATGCATTGGCCACAAGACGCTTAGTATTCATTATTTTTTAGTACTGGGAATATTTCTCGAATGAAATTTTTTTCTGTATTAATTTCTTTTCTAACACTTCCCCTGTGTAAACATTCACATCTAAGATTAGAAGCACTGCCTAGGTGGCTGACTTTGCTGTGTATTTGTCACATTAATAAGTTCCTAAGCAACACTAGCTTTTTGTGTTTTTTCCAAGATACATAGAAACAAAATAACTACATTAGGTTTGCAAAGAAATGCTCAACATTCATTTATAATTAAGAAATCTCTGCTCGACAATATGATATAAACAATTCGGAACCACACGATTTACCCTCTGAGTCAACATTTTTTTCTGCTGGTGCAACGCTTACGAAGACCTTTCCAGCTTCTTTCTTAACGTTATTGTCTGGCTTCTGGCTGTAGCAGGCTCACAATAGACAAAGGAAGAGAATGTCTTTTCTGAGCTCTAGAAACGTAAAACCCGTTGTTAACCAGCGTTACCACGTCGTAATTGCCGGGAAAAAGATCATACTCACTTGAGCTTTTGGTTGCATAAGTAACATTTGCTACAATGACATTTTCATGGAAAACACGCCGGTCTTGGAACAAACAGCGTGCATTTCATTCTTTTTTTTTTGTATCCTTGGTAGCCCAGCAGAACGTGTTGAGCTGTTATGATCGGTCTAGAATATTCTCTTTAAGTGCCGGCCATGGCATCGAAGCTTTCAATATTGACGATATGCCAAAAGGTATGTGTACTTACATTAAAGTGAGTGTTAGTGACACCTTGCGACCAAAATATATGAAAGGTCACCCACTATGACATTCCTCGTACTACTACCCGACTTCGGCACATAAATTATCATAACGTTCTTCTTGAAACCTTTTGGCGTGGTATATATTCGAAGACTAACTAGGATATGAGCTCATTTTTCAGAGAGATTTTTTTTCAAGACAGCTGTATTGAAAGTATACGCAAAATGAGATGGATGTAATTCGTGATGCGCCATCGGATGGCTGGTATTGTTCGCAAATTTGAAATGTTTATTCTAACTGTTTAACTCTCCGAAGCTACGCCATGACATTGAAAGTTGGTTCAGTGAAAGGCTCCAGAAATGTTGATCGTTTGGGATTGTCATACCTGTACCTCAATCTAAGGACATGGCCATCTATCATTTTTTCTCTATTGAAAAGCGGCAGCCATGGCTTCGACCTGGGTCCATGAACTTCAGCTAAGACGTGCATCACTAAAATCTTTACATCAGCTTAGTTGTACATACGATATTATATAAAAAAAACCTAATCGGAAGGGGCAATTCTTTTCATGAGAAACCCTCTGGGCTTCCATTCACAGAAAATGCTTTAAGATATTTAAACTTCAGATAGACTCCCAGCTTACAACTTGGGCGAGAGCACAAATTTCTAGGGGTTATTTTAGACAGACGTCTGTCTTGGGCTACACAGATAAAATCATTAGAGGAAAAAGTCAACTCCCTAATCAATATATTATGTCGACTGACCGGGGTAAGATGGGGTAGTTCATCTAGTTCATCTTCTTCTTTATTGCGTGTACATTCAGCAATCATTCGACAAAGAATAGCTTACTCTGTCCCCGTTTTACATGGGATATCACGTAACTTAGAGGAGAAGATTCAAAGATTGTAAGCCAGAAGGCTTGGTATATGACTTGGTGTACCGCGAGCGTCTGCCAGTGCTATAGTAATTGCGGCATCTTGTCAACCGACTTTCCATGCTATGAGATTTACGGAAACCTGCTGGCATCATTTTAGGTTGGCAAAACACGCTAATCATCCACTATACCGAGTTATTTAGGAGAGATCAGCTGCAAGAACATATAAAGCTGTAGTAGAACTCAAGAGTTTACTGCCTACGCACGAATACTGGCTTCCATGTGCATCCCACCCACCATGGCGACTTTCTATCCGTGATATTACAACCTCAATTCCAGTATTAAATTGTAAGAATGTAATTATAATAAAGCAATCAACTTTAACAAATTCTTATACCAAATATGAAGACTGTATTCACGTGCACACTGATGGATTATGTCTGAATCAAATCTCTACGTCGGAATTCTTCGTATCTGCATACCAAGCGAAAAAAGCTTTTAAGCTTAGCCATTTCACAACATCCACAACAGCAGAACTCTATGCAATACTCTGTGATTCACGCCTAATATGTTTACAACCAGGTTTACTCCGATTGGTAGTTATCAGTGACTCACAGGCCTCATTAGTTTCTTTAAAAAGAATAAGCTTGGGCAACAAAGTGAGCTCGCATACGAAATACAGAGGACGTAGGCTATAGCAAAAGATTCAATCCACACTATAATGTTCCAGTTGGGAACAGTTAGGAATAAGAGTTATTGAAGAATACCTTAGTAGCCTGTGCTTCGCCGATGACATTGCATTGCTGGGTAACTCGGGGGACGAATTGCAACTCATGATTACGGAGTTAGACAAGGAGAGCAGAAAGGTGGGTCTTAATCTGCAGAAAACGAAAGTAATTTACAACTTCGTAAGAGAGCAGCGCTTCGAGATAGATAATAGTGCAATTCAAGTTGTAAAAGACTATATCTACTTACGGCAGGTAATAACCGCGGAGCCGAACCACGAGATTGAAGTAACTAGAAGAATAAGATTGGGGTGGACCACATTTTGCAAGCACTCTCACATTATGACAGGTATATTGCCACTATCCCTCAAGAGGAAGGTATATAACAGCTGTATCTTGCCGGTACTTAGCTATTAAGCAGAAACCTGGAGACTTACAAAGAGGGTTCAGCTTAAATTGAGGACGACGCAGTGAGCAATGGAAAGAAAAATGGCAGGCGTAACGGTAAGAGACATGAAGAGAGAAAAGTGGATTAGGGAACAAACGGAGGTTAAGGATATCATAGATATAATAAAGAAGGGGAAATGGACATGGGCCGGGCATGTAGTACGTAGACAGGATAACTGCTGGTCATTAAGGGTAACTAACTTTATTCTCAGAGAAGGCAAGCGGGTGAGGGGGAGACAGAAGATTAGGTTGGCAGATGACATTAAGAAGTTTGCGGGTATAAATTGTCAGCAGCAAGCACAGGACCGAGTCAACTGGCGGAACATGAGGGAGGCCTTTGTCCTGCAGTGGACGTAGTCAGGATTATGATGATGATGATGATGGTGATGATGATGATAATGATGATCTAGTGGGTGCCAAGCCACTGTGGAATCACTGAAACGACATAGCTGATCGCATTGCACATGCAGCGCATCAAAAAAATAAAGTACCACTGCTACCTTTATCGATCAGCGATGCACTATGTGTAATAAATAAGCTGAGCTGTCAACTGTCTATGGAAACCTGGTTTGAAAATGGTGCGCAAAACTCTCAGTTGTACAACATGGATCCCGATATAGAATTTAATATTCCGTTAAGGGTTAGCCGGTTGGTAGAAACAGTCATACATAGGTTTCGACTCGGTATAGCCTACACGAAGGCCTTTCTGTATAGAATAAGGAAATCTGGCAGTACTACCTGCTCATGTGGAGAAGCTCAAAAGAATGTGGAGCACATTCTTCTGCATTGTGAAAATCGTGACGTATCTCGAATGAACCCTTTACAAAAACTCAATTTTTTCGATAAGCGACCTCCATCAATTGCAAATATTTTGGGTCCATGGCCAAAAGGAAAGCTACAAGCCACTGCAGTGCGTGCCGTCGTTCACTTTCTGGAGGAATAAGAAATAGCTCAAAAGTACTAAAAATGTACTTCGTCACTGTTAATCGGTATGTTTCAAAACAGTATTTTCGTGTTTCACTACGATATTTTGGAAAAACCTTTCTGAAGAATGTTCAGTACTTAAGCGATAAGATCACCTTAGACATTTTATTGAGCTTTCATGTTTTGCGTGATCACTTAAACTGGTATGATTGAGCATGACAAACTCTGTGCTGTATGGACACATTTCTATGTAGTGTGGCACACTTCCGTGTGGTGTGGACACTCAGTATTGAAAAACGTGGACTAATTGTGTAAGCGTTGTGCTATGTACATGTATAGCCTTGTGTTTGCTACAAAATATGCGACGTCAGCTTTTGTGCAAGAGAAGAGGAGTAGCCGGCACAACGCAATGGCACGAGCCTCTCCCTCTATAAATCTAATTAAAAAAGGGCAACTCAGTGATTTCGTTCGGATGAATTTTTCTTAAAAATGACACAACATAATGAAAAACAAAATTACCTTTTTCTCACATGAACACAAGCTTGATTGTATTCATGTGGTTAAAAAGCATTTTTGTTTTTGTTCTGAGTTTTGTTGTTGTAAAACAGGAATGCAATCGCAAATGCATTCGTGTGGTTAAATACTCTTTTCGTGTGTTTTTTCTCTCTGTCAAGCAGGCTCCTTCAAAATATAAGAACGCTGCTTTTCAAATTGTTCAGTAGCTCTGATAGTGGGACGAGTTTTGGTAAGATTGGGTGATTAGGAAATGGAGCATCGACAATGTTCAAAACAGTGACAATAAAGCTGTAACGCCGAGAAACGCAAATTACTGCTGCGTTTCCTGAGTACCCGATTTTAGCTTACTATCAAAGCTTTTTATGCGGCAGAATAGGATGCCATAACGACGTAGAATTCCCACTAGCACATGCAGAAGATTTGTAGTGTCCTCTGATTTTCTGGCCAAGTCTTTCAACGAGCTACGGATCAGCGATTTCCAGCAGTGAATGATGTGCTGCTTTTAGGCACACCACATTGAAAATTAAATTCTCGAAGGCAATGAGAACCACGACCAATTACTGGACGACTGAAGTTATAGATGCATGGCGGTCGCTAATAAACATTGTACTCCGCGGTCGCTAATAAACATTGTACAGCACAGACCAGGATAAGTGATAAAACGAAGCTGAAGGAGACTTGACAGATTAAAAATTAGGATAAATATTGAAGCCATTCAGCTCTAAATTCACAGAGCCATGCCGCCATAAAGCCCACTACGATTACTGACGACATACAAAGTTCACTAGAAGAGACGATGTGGGCCTATTTGATATTTCCACACGTTCACTTATTCTTTCTCTCATGGTAGCCTCCTAATTTGCCTAACTTGTCATGCCACGACTACGTGTTTCGCCATCACTTTGATAACTTAATTCATTCCATGCGTTCATGACACTTTAATTTTACACAAACATAAAAATACATAGTTGATCCCTACACACTAGCAATCGAAGAAGAAAAAAAACGTGCATTTTCTGAAGTAGTTAAATCTTTACTGACGCTGACATAAGAGAGCTTGCGCAATGTATCAAGGTATTTCACAGTCCTAGCACTGTTTACGTGGATGCACCAATGTTGATGCTTTGTGCCATATATAAGGAGGACTTAGTCCATGATCAAAGAATAAGCAAACGCTTCTAGTTTCTGTAATAGTTAACGGTGAGAGCATAGTCAGCCAAAGCGTCATAATCAGAAGAGATTCATCCCTCAACGAAGAGCTGCTGTGCCAGAGCACGTCGTGCAAACCGTGATCACAGCCGCGCAGCACTGTCACCTGTCGCGAATAGTAAAAGGCTCGCAAGATGGCCACCATCCTGGCTTCCTCTTCGGTACTTCTTTCAAGGCAAGCTGTGTGTGTCATGGTAAGGAAAGCGAATTACCCACAGCTGTGGGGACCTCCTGCCAGCAATGCCACCCGCACATACGCACAGGCTGCTTCCGGTGCACCGCACATTGACCAAAACCTACTCACCAGCAAGCCAGTGCCTGGTCGTTGCCACCTAGTCTTGCCTCCAAAACTTCTACTGTTACCCCTACTGTGAAGCTTTCTGCCGAGGCTGTGCTGCAATTGTGGGAGGATCTGCGAGACGCCATCGTCACCTCGCTGCAGCTCGCTCTGTGGGTGGTCGGTGAACTGCTCCCTCCGGACAGTCCACCGAAATTCATATGCAGGCCGGTGCTTTACAGAAAACTTCCAGCCATCATGCCTAGTGAAGGGCCAAGGTGCCGCCCACGCGTTCTCTGGTAGAGCACCAACTCGTTGTGGTGGTGGCTCCGATGAGTCATGCCTGGTGGATGGCCATTCCCAAGACGCTCACTGAAGTGCCGTGTACATGCGTACTTCCATCTCACACACAGTAGTCCGTGTTGATGACCTCAAAAGTGGCCCGCTGAAATGCTGTGCTATAAAAGTGCTCCTAGGCTCTTGGAACATTACTGTGGCCAGGTCGTACGTGCGGCCTAACAAACGTTGCAACCCCTCCTGCCTAATTCCTCTTGCGGTTCGCCCGCTGTGTTTTGCCCAGCGCTTCGCGCGCTACGAGCCATTTCGCTCGTTGTGCTCCGTCGCCAGGTTTTGGCCCGCGGCTACGCAGAGGGACCTCCTCTTTCCTGCACAGCGAGCTCTTCAAGGTTGTTCTTCGGTCCCATCGGGACACGGGACTGGGCAAAGCCGTCCGCCGCACTCTTGGTCATCGGCGCCGCCATTTCTCTTCTTTTTTTTCTTAACATCTTTAACATCTTCAACACAGTACTGTACAAGCGCTGAGAACGCTCCCAACTAACGCTACAGAAGTTGCTCATTTTACTTTGCTCACCCTCTCTTTGTCACTCTCACTTTTTGGACGCAGCACTTCGGCTAAGATTATCATCTCTGGGCATATAAACCACTACGGCAATGCTATAGAGGGAAACACAACATTCGCCGTGTTTACCCTCTAGAATTGTTTATATCTCTTACACACCGCCCTGTGGACAGGCCGCGATCTTTCTATAGGGATGAGCGTAAGTGGAGGACGTGGTGTTACGGTAGCAGCATTACAGCCAGGAGACACAGCAATGCGTTGCAAAGCTATAATAATTATAGATAAATGCTATGATCTTGTGCGAGACTTGGGCTAAGGTCGTTCCCTCGCGGTGTGCTAAGGCGTTGACAAATTGCATTTCTCCCATAGCAAGCGCGTGGTATGCAACGGACGCGCAGCAACAACGTGGTACAGGAGCTATTTGCGAAGGCCGCACTCATAATGCATCACTTCACTTTACTGCTCTGACTGTGATATCACACCACTGACCTAGAGTGCCGTGAAAGAAAAGTGTAGGATACAAAACGCGCTTTTAGATGCGAAGCACCTATTTGACTAACCTGTGTAAGGCAGTCTCTCCGTAAGAACGCGCCGCCAATGTTGGCGTGGTGCCTATTAGGTCACTCCACTGCTGTGCCTTGTCGTCACGCTGCCCTCGCAGTGCGTGCTGACGCCACTCTCTGCCTCACCTGCTGAGTGCTCACCACAGCACCCGCCGCTCTCGATTGCCTCGTCCGTTCACTGGCAACACCTGCCGCGACCGTCGCTGGCTACACCACCGAATCATCGGTAAACGTGAAATAAACCTGACGCACGCCTGACGTACGCCTTGAAACATGTCTGTACATGTAACCACAACACCTTCCAGCGCTCCCCAGATCTTTCAGTGCACCCGCATTAACGCCGTTCAACCTGTGACGCCACCCGTGCGCAATGCTGCTGCTTCGCAGCCCATCAGCGTTCTCTTAGGGGCGACGGTCCATGTTTTCTTAGACATACACTAACCCAAAAAAACACATTGTTATTTATACAAAAAAAACTAACCTCATTCTGTGTTCTACCCTACTACAATATAAATGGAGTATTCACCATAAGTTCTAACTGGTTCTTTTATCTCAGCCAGATAATGTGACCTTGGGGCAGTGGGTAGCGGGCCCGGTGTCATAAGCAGCGGTCTGAGAAATCTTGAATTCGACTCCCGTTGATGAAACTATTTTCTATACAGCACTGATAGCTTGGTAAACCTCCAAATAAAACACCTCTTGCGTTCAAATATAGATTAACGGCACAAAATTTTATGAAAAAAATAATGACGTCTGAAATTATTGTGATAACAAACGACCAAAAACGAAACAAACAAGAGGTACACACTTCTCTGAGGACCACGATCATATTTCAGAGAAGGTCCAGTTATTATTTATTTGGTTCTAGCATAAGGGAACTCCGCCAAAACTGTGCAATTTCCTGCGAGCGAAATATTCCCTGAATGGAGAAACATGCTTCCGACATTACGGCTCTTTCGCGCCGAGGCTCTTTACAAGGAATCAATATTTGTCCGATTCCCTGAAAGCAAACGCATGCCTGGGGCGTTTACTGTCATCAATCGAGACGATGTAGCAGGGCGCCTATTACTGGACGTCGCGCTTTCCCAGATGTTTACTGCCAAGCACATGACAAGCAAAAAGGAAGCATGGTATGCGCTACCCGACTCAGGTGAAGGAAACAGGGCGGCAGCTTGGCAGACAGTGATTCACATATACCAGTGGTTGATGCACACTGGCGCTTGGTTGCGGATTGACGCTGGATATTAGATCGTAATGGACGAAGGCTGTCTGTCGGTCTTCGTGTTTTACCGCAAATTGGACGTCGCTCGCGGCGTTTCGAGTGGCTTTGTCTCGACACACGAAGTAATTACTCACGAACGAATGCGGGCGGAAATGACGCGTCTGCCTTTGCAACCGATCATAATGCACGAGTGGGGTGTCAGGACAGCGCTCTTTGCACAAAGAACCAGCATCATGGAGTCTATGCCCGCACAAACAAGTGTGCGCTGAGTGTAGCAGTTAGTCGACTGAGACCGATGATCTTGTTTAACTATATAAGCAAAAATTTCTTATGTTGAGACGAGCATCTAAGCATGACCAAGTGAAAGTATATCAAGAGTAAATGCACCTTCACCGTGATACTGTGCTTTTGAAGGCATAGATAAATGTCCGAAGGTGCAACACGATAAAGCTGACGTCTTACAATGCGAAGACACAGGTTGGTCACGCGTGCCGGATGAAACAACCTTATGCACTCTTTGTCAAACTGACGTTGCATATGATCACTTCTCTTGCTTAATTGTGCGCACGTGCCAAATGTGTGTTCTAGAGCACAGCTTGTTTTCTGGTAAATACATTTTCATTGATTGAAGTCGGCCTAGGTCATGAAAGATACATCCCCGACTGGTAGTAGAGTTAGTTAAATAACTCGAACGTTACAAGAGTACCAAGATGCTTTAACTCCCAAATAAAGCAATCTTGTGTACTAAAGACACTATATTTGAGCAAAAGCTGTTCTGAGATCAGAACAACAGCCGTTTTTTGCACCGTAGTTGTTGGTCACTTCCGGGGTCTGTAAGAGGTATTGGAAAAAATAAGGAGAAACACAAAAAAATACTTGAAAATCCCCAGTAGAATATCCACTTCGTTTGTACTGAAACATTGCGGTGTGTTTCTCTGTAGCACCTTTTATTGTCGCACTCGACGTCATTATTTGCCACGTTGTGAAAGAAATGACCAGCAGTGGACTTTGACGCTTCGCAAGCACTACAAACCAATTTTAGAATGCCCATCCCCAAGGCGATTAATTGCCCCACAAGAAATGCAAAAATGTGAAAAAGAAATAAAAAAAGGCTGCTAGAGTCTACGCAACGTAGTAATCAATAATATGCGAAGCATAGATCAGGAAGTTTGGTATGTGACACAATTAAAGTGACCGAACATTACTAAGCATCTAAACGCAGTACTCCGCAAAACGTACGTACAAATATAATAAATATTTATGCAACTATATCACACGAAAGTGCACACAATTGACTAGAGTATAAAGTTGGGCATTTTGGTAAGACATACTTAATCGACGTAGCACGTTTTGAAACATAGGACAAGGGAAGGGACAGAAGGGAGCGCTTACTTCCAACAAAACTTTATTTCGAGGAGCGTACATATATATGCTCATGAAATTCGAAAACAACAGATAAACAGATGAAAAACCCTCTATTGCCATGCGCTAAAAACTTATGATCACAAAAACGACAATTCTTTTTCACAAAGACCGAGAGAAGGATTGCTGACGCAGTTCAGCCCTAATCTACTGATCCTTTCTGCTTCAAGAATCTCCCTTGTCACTTTATTTCCGTTTTTTCCTATGATTACCGTACCATGAAAAAGTGGTTTGCAGCCACACGTGCTGCAATGTAGTGCCAAAAAACCATCTCGACTATTTTTTATGTTGCAAGCGTGTTCGCGGAGCCGGTCATTAATACACCTGCCAGTTTGTCCTATGTAGTGTTTACCGCATGAAAGAGGTATCTGATAGATTACTAATTGCGCGCATGTGACAAACAGTGTTAAGTGCTTTTTAGAGCATCCCGGTTTAGCATGTGAAACAACTTTCATACACAAGTACGAGAGCTTTTTCGGGGCAGAAAACACCACCTTTACATTGGCCCGCTCTCCAACCTTTTTCAAGTTGTGGGAGATTCCATGTAGATAAGGCACTACGGCCAGCTTCTGACGTCTCACTGGCTCAACATGAGGGAGACCTTGATGCAAGTACTGAAGCTTCTTGACCAGAATTCCCTCGACGGAAACCTGTACGTGAGAGGGGTAGCCGGCGTCCAGAAGTCGTTCTGCTTGTTCCTTGAAACTAGCTGCCATCAGATGTGGACAAGACTTCTGCAAGGCGTTACTAAAGCACATGTTTACAATGCCTCGTTTTACGAGCTTAGTATGGGCGGAAAAACACGGAAGCAAGGGTTTGTTACTCCTCGGTTTGTACATCTAACAAATGTGGTCTAGGTGAAACGTGAGAGCGATATCTAAAAATCTGAGAGTGTTATTAACAGGCAACTCATGGGTTAAAACAAGGGGACTAAACCGCTCCTTGATGAAGTTGAGGATATCTAGGGCGCAAAAAATGGGATCACACTCAAGAAGAATGAAGAAGTCATCAACAAATCTAAAGATGCGCAACCTCCTGTAAGTACGCGGTAAATAGCATTGGGGAGATTGTGTCCCCCTGCCTTACACCCTTCTTGATTGGTATTCTGTTGCTTTCTTTATGAAGCACTATGGTAGAAGTTGATCCCCTGTAGATTTCTTCCAGAATGTTTATATATACTTCATCTACGCCCTGATTCCGCAGTGTCTGCATTACGGCTGATATTTCTACTGAATCAAACGCCTCTCGTAATCTATGAAGGCTATGTATAGTGGTTGGTTATACTCTGAGCATTTCTCTATTACCTGATTGATAGTATGAATGTGGTCAATTGTTGAGTAGCCTGTTCTAAATCCTGCTTGTTCCTTTGGCTGATTGAATTCTAATGTTTTCTTTGCTGTGTTAACAATTACCTTTGTAAATAGCTTGTATACTACAGAGAGCAAGCTGATCGGCCTGTAATTCTTCAAGTCCTTGTCATCTCCTTTCTTTTGTACTAAGATGATGTTAGCGTTCTTCCAAGACTCTGGTACCCTTCCCGTCAGGAGACACCTCGTAAACAGGGTGGCTAGTTTTTCTAACACAATCTGTGCTCCATCTTTCAGCAGGTCTGATGTTACCTGATCCTCACCAGCAGCTTTGCCTCTTTGCATGCTCTCCAAAGCTTTTCTGACTTCTTCTATCATTACTGGTGGGGTGTCATCTAGGTTACTGCTAGTTCTTATAGTATTAAGGTCGTGGTTGTCTCGGCTACTGTACAGATCTCTGTAAAACTCCTCCGCTATTTTAACTATCCTATTCATATTGGTAGTTATTTTGCCTTCTTTGTCCCTTAGTGCATACATCCGACTTTTGCCTATCCCAAGTTTCCTCTTCACTGCTTTGACGCTTCCTCCGTTTTTCAGAGCGTGTTCAATTCTCTCCATGTTATACCTTTTTACATCGTATACCTTACGCCTATTAATCAACTTCGAAAGCTCTGCCAGTTCTATTTTGTCTGTTGTACTTGAGACTTTCGTGGTTTGACGGTTTTGAATTAGGTTCTTCGTTTCCTGGGAAAGCTTGCCAGTGTCCTGTCTAACTACCCTGCCTCCAACTTCCACTGCACACTCCGTAATGATACTCGTCAGATTATTATTCATTGTATCTACGCTAAGGTTGGTTTCCTCACTAAGAGCCGAGTACCTGTTCTGCAGCGACACTATGAATACCTGTACTTTCCCTCTCAGTGCTAGCTCATTGATTGGTTTCTCGCGTATCAGTTTCTGTCGTTCCTTCTTCAAGTCTAGGCGAATTCAAAACCGTTACCATTCGTTGGTCACTGCATCGTACCTTGCCAACCACTTCCACATCCTTCACGATTCGTGGGTGTGCAGTCATTATAAAGTATATTTCGTTCTTATTTTCGCCATTAGGGCTCCTCCATGGCCACTTGCGATTTTCTCGTTTTCGGTGGAAGGTATTCAAAATCCGCAAATTATTGCGTTCTGCGAATTTTACTAGTAACTCTCCTCTGGCGTTTCTAGTGCCGATGCGATAATCTCCTACTGCCTGGTCTCCAGCCTGCTTCTTCCCTACGTTTGCATCAAAGTCGCCCATCACTATAGTATACTGTGTTTTTTACCTTACTCATTGCCGATTCCACGTCTTCATAGTAGCTTTCAACTGAAGCGTCATCATGGCTGGATGTAGGCGCGTAAGCCTGTACTATCTTCATCTTGTATCTTTTTATTCAGTTTAATTACAATACCTACCACCCTTTCATCAATGCTATAATATTCCTGTATGTTGCGAGCTATGTTTCTGTGAATTAGGAACCCCACTCCCAGTTCTCTTCTGTCTGCCAAGCCCCGATAGCAAAGGACGTGCCCATTCTGCAGCACAGTATAGGCCTCATCTGTCCTGCTAACCTCACTGAGCCCTATTATATCCCATTTAACACCCTCTAGCTCCTCGAATAGTACAGCTAGACTTCCCTCACTAGATAAGGTTCTTGCGTTAAATGTTGCCAAGTTCAGGTTCCAATGGCGGCCTGTCCGGATCCAGAGATTCTTAGCACCCTCTGCTGCGTTGCAGATCTGACCACCGCCGTGGTCAGTTGCTTCGCAGCTGCTGGGGACTGACGGCCGTGAGTTATTTGACGTATGCATGTGGGAGGTAGTGGCCAGATACTGCACCAGGGTGGCCAATCCTTCTCTAGTGAGGGAGCGCGTTCCCGGCGGTGGTTACCGGTGAGGCCGCACTCCAGGCCTCTTAATGCAGATCCATCAACACGCGGATTTTTTTAAAAATCCGGTTGGGAACTGCGCGGCACCGGGATTTGAGCCACGGACCTCTTGCATGCGAGGTGGCTGCTCTAACCACTACGCCATCGCCGCACCTGTGTGCTTTTGTAGGCATAGGTAAATGTCCAAAGGTACAACACGATAAACCTGACGCCTTACGATGCGAAGACAAAGGTTGGTCACGCGTGCCTGATGAAACAACCTTATGCACTCTTTGTCAAACTGACGTTGCATATGATCACTTCTCTTGCTTAATTGTGCGCATGTACCAAATGTGTGTTCTAGAGCACAGCTTGTTTTCTGGTAAATACATTTTCATTGATTGAAGTCGGCCTAGGTCATGAAAGATACATCCCCGACTGGTAGTAGAGTTAGTTAAATAACTCGAACGTTACAAGAGTACCAAGATGCTTTAACTCCCAAATAAAGCAATCTTGTGTACTAAAGACACTATATTTGAGCAAAAGCTGTTCTGAGATCAGAACAACAGCCGTTTTTTGCACCGTAGTTGTTGGTCACTTCCGGGGTCTGTAAGAGGTATTGGAAAAAATAAGGAGAAACACAAAAAAATACTTGAAAATCCCCAGTAGAATATCCACTTCGTTTGTACTGAAACATTGCGGTGTGTTTCTCTGTAGCACCTTTTATTGTCGCACTCGACGTCATTATTTGCCACGTTGTGAAAGAAATGACCAGCAGTGGACTTTGACGCTTCCTCCGTTTTTCAGAGCGTGTTCAATTCTCTCCATGTTATACCTTTTTACATCGTATACCTTACGCCTATTAATCAACTTCGAAAGCTCTGCCAGTTCTATTTTGTCTGTTGTACTTGAGACTTTCGTGGTTTGACGGTTTTGAATTAGGTTCTTCGTTTCCTGGGAAAGCTTGCCAGTGTCCTGTCTAACTACCCTGCCTCCAACTTCCACTGCACACTCCGTAATGATACTCGTCAGATTATTATTCATTGTATCTACGCTAAGGTTGGTTTCCTCACTAAGAGCCGAGTACCTGTTCTGCAGCGACACTATGAATACCTGTACTTTCCCTCTCAGTGCTAGCTCATTGATTGGTTTCTCGCGTATCAGTTTCTGTCGTTCCTTCTTCAAGTCTAGGCGAATTCAAAACCGTTACCATTCGTTGGTCACTGCATCGTACCTTGCCAACCACTTCCACATCCTTCACGATTCGTGGGTGTGCAGTCATTATAAAGTATATTTCGTCTTATTTTCGCCATTAGGGCTCCTCCATGGCCACTTGCGATTTTCTCGTTTTCGGTGGAAGGTATTCAAAATCCGCAAATTATTGCGTTCTGCGAATTTTACTAGTAACTCTCCTCTGGCGTTTCTAGTGCCGATGCGATAATCTCCTACTGCCTGGTCTCCAGCCTGCTTCTTCCCTACGTTTGCATCAAAGTCGCCCATCACTATAGTATACTGTGTTTTTTACCTTACTCATTGCCGATTCCACGTCTTCATAGTAGCTTTCAACTGAAGCGTCATCATGGCTGGATGTAGGCGCGTAAGCCTGTACTATCTTCATCTTGTATCTTTTTATTCAGTTTAATTACAATACCTACACCCTTTCATCAATGCTATAATATTCCTGTATGTTGCGAGCTATGTTTCTGTGAATTAGGAACCCCACTCCAGTTCTCTTCTGTCTGCCAAGCCCCGATAGCAAAGGACGTGCCCATTCTGCAGCACAGTATAGGCCTCATCTGTCCTGCTAACCTCACTGAGCCCTATTATATCCCATTTAACACCCTCTAGCTCCTCGAATAGTACAGCTAGACTTCCCTCACTAGATAAGGTTCTTGCGTTAAATGTTGCCAAGTTCAGGTTCCAATGGCGGCCTGTCCGGATCCAGAGATTCTTAGCACCCTCTGCTGCGTTGCAGATCTGACCACCGCCGTGGTCAGTTGCTTCGCAGCTGCTGGGGACTGACGGCCGTGAGTTATTTGACGTATGCATGTGGGAGGTAGTGGCCAGATACTGCACCAGGGTGGCCAATCCTTCTCTAGTGAGGGAGCGCGTTCCCGGCGGTGGTTACGGTGAGGCCGCACTCCAGGCCTCTTAATGCAGATCCATCAACACGCGGATTTTTTTAAAATCCGGTTGGGAACTGCGCGGCACCGGGATTTGAGCCACGGACCTCTTGCATGCGAGGTGGCTGCTCTAACCACTACGCCATCGCCGCACCTGTGTGCTTTGTAGGCATAGGTAAATGTCCAAAGGTACAACACGATAAACCTGACGCCTTACGATGCGAAGACAAAGGTTGGTCACGCGTGCCTGATGAAACAACCTTATGCACTCTTTGTCAAACTGACGTTGCATATGATCACTTCTCTTGCTTAATTGTGCGCATGTACCAAATGTGTGTTCTAGAGCACAGCTTATTTTCTGGTAAATACATTTTCATTGATTGAAGTAGGCCTAGGTCATGAAAGATACATCCCCGACTGGCAGTAGAGTTAGTTAAATAACTCGAACGTTACAAGAGTACCACGATGCTTTAACTCCCAAATAAAGCAATCTTGCGTACTAAAGACACTATATTTGAGCAAAAGCTGTTCTGAGATCAGAACAACGGCCGTTTTTTGCACCGTAGTTGTCGGTCGCTTCCGGGGTCTGTAAGAGGTATTGGAAAAAATAAGGAGGAACAGAAAAAAATAATTGAAAATCGCCAGTAGAATATCCGCTTCGTTTGTACTGAAACCTTGCAGTGTGTTCCTCTGTAGCACTTTTTTATCGTCGCACTCGACGTCATTATTTGCCACGTTGTGAAAGAAATGACCAGCAGTGGACTTTGGCGCTTCGCAAGCACTACAAACCAATTTTCGAATGCCCATTCCCAAGGCAATATATTGCCCCACAAGAAATGCAAAAATGTGAAAAAGAAGTAAAAAAGGCTGCCAGAGTCCACACAACGTAGTAATCAATAATATGCGAAGCATGGATCAGGAAGTTTGGTATGTGACACAATTAAAATGACCGAACATTACTAAGCGTCTCAACGCAGTACTCAGCAAACGTACGTACAAATATAATAAATATTTATGCAACTATATCACACGAAAGTGCACACAATTGTTTTCCATAGTTTTGTAAGGACGCAAGCACCAACAGATCATCAGTAGTGGTAGCTTGAAACATTGTTCTTGTAATGGTCTGTGATGTCCGTTACGCGAGGCACAGTGCTGAAGGAGGTGGTGGTTATTTTGTTTTGACACAGATGAAAGTATTACGATGTGGATCGATGCTAAGTGCAGTATAGCTGCAGTGCGAGCATCATGAGCTTGCCAGACACGTCCACTGTTATGACATCTGCTCATGACTAAAACTGGGTAACGTGATCTGACAAAATGTCAGTAACTCACACCAGAACACAGACGTCAGTTTATTACCAAGCGAAGTGCGATTTATGGTGCAACGATGTGAAAATCTCACGTAACTTTCATTAGCCAATTTCATCGGGGTCGAAGAACGCTTGAATATAGCTTGCGACATCATAGGAATACAAATGTAATGTTTTTTTTATTGTTATGAAGGTGGAGTCTACATGGAAACCACAATTAGCGTTAACCAGTCATGACGTCTTTGTCATTTATTCACATGCGTCATATGTGCTGCTTTGTTATAAAAGCTCGGCAGATCCCACGTACCTTGGAAGTAAACGTTATGTGAAGCATGTGGAAGGAAGTTGACCATGTTCTAATTTTTAAATACTATAGTCTATCTTGGGGACCTCCGATGCAGACATTTTGGTCTGTCTGTCTGTCTGTCTGTCTGTCTGTCTGTCTGTCTGTCTGTCTGTCTGTCTGTCTGTCTGTCTGTCTGTCTGTCTGTCTGTCTGTCTGCCTGTCTGCCTGCCTGCCTGCCTGCCTGTCTGGCAGCGCATTTGTCTGTTTGTCCGCCCTTAACGATAGCCTAAATGGCACCAAAAGATACCCCAACCAGCCGACCCCATCCGCCGCGCCCGCCAATATTGCTCAAGATTTAGTTTTCTCTCTTGTGCGATCATCAAATAAAAAGCGATTATTGCGCACATCTGAGGTGCCGCACCAACACATCACTATTCTGTGTGTGTCTTTTTACTAAAAAAGGCATACATAAGTAATTCCAAGGACCGTAGCGCTT
This sequence comes from Rhipicephalus microplus, assembly GCF_013339725.1. Taxonomy (NCBI): domain Eukaryota; kingdom Metazoa; phylum Arthropoda; class Arachnida; order Ixodida; family Ixodidae; genus Rhipicephalus; species Rhipicephalus microplus. The sequence goes on along the minus strand of NC_051170.1, from coordinate 126,036,824 downwards.
ATCACGCTGCGCTGACGATGCAACGCTTGAACGAAAAGGCAAGTGTTATCAACGCTTTGATAAGACTACACGGTGGTGGCGCCTATTCGTCGCCTTGCGTTGTACACCCTGTCTCCGAGACGGGCGCGTGCGGCACACTTCGTTTTCCATGGTGACTGCCACATAGTGCTCATGTCTCGCGTGTGACGTGACTTGATGCGCTTGTTCGCCTCCGCTGCATGATTGTTGCACTCTAACGCAGGGCTTCCAGAATACCATTCACCAATTTTCTTGCGCAGAACATCAAATAAACGTTTTGTTCCCTCACTCCAGACGCAAGACTGTCGTCATCGACGAAATTTGCAGTGTAACATGCAGATATGAAGCCAATATTTTTAATGACGCATTGTGAAATGACGCTAAATATATGTACATAGGTTGCCGCACAGTCATATATTGTACAGTTGAAGATTCGTATATAAACAGTTTTTTGCACTTGCACAAGGACGCCAACAGCAACATGTGTATTAGCAGCACCAGAAGCGATCAGCTGATATGAGTCACTGGTGCTCGCAAAACTGGTAGCTCAGGACACTGGTAAATAAAGAAGCTTCAGCGAATGGCACTTAACTACAATCATCGTTTAGCCAACGTGATGGTTGTTCTTCACCACCCGTGATATTATGGCCTATACTTTGTCGCGGTCTTTGCGTGGTCCGCTTGTGTCTTTGAACCACGAGACTGCATTTGACTAACTGGAGCACACGTGTATTTCTAACGAGCACGCAACCTTTGGGATTCCTCGTTTGTTTGTGAAATTAATTAGAAATACCTACTCATGTGTAAAAAGCACAGTAGTTCTAGATGGCTGAGAGAATGCTGCCTTTTTGAGGGGTCTTTCAGGGATGTCCAATGTCTCTTTTTTTATTTGTCCTCAGCCTTGAGCCATTTTTGTGTGCCCTAGAAGCGAAATCGCGTGTCCTGCGTCTTGCGCTTTTGGTGAGCAGAGGCGTGAAAGTCACAGCTTTTGCTGACGGCCCAATTCTGTGCCTCTAAGGTGAAGATAGTGTCTCACATAGCCTGCGTTTATTCTTTCAACATGGTGACATTTCAGGTGCAGCGCTTGGTATTTGTTCATCAGCTGTCCAAGCTCCAGACCTCCTCTCCAACCGGCTTCAGCTATTCCCATTTCAGATATTCTACACTCTAAGACAAAAGGGTGTTAAAAGTGTGTGTGTTTCGCCCTTTTGGGGACTAATGGGGCTGCCACAACCATTAATCTCTTTAAGGACTAACGGCACCGGGTCAAACAGTTTGTCCCCAAGGACGAACTCAAGGAACTTACATTTAGTCCTCACTTTTACACCTTAGTGAGTAACCTTTAGTCCCACAATTCACCTCAAAGAACTAACATTTAGTCCACGTTTGCACCTTATAGAGCAACTGATAATCCCCACATTTGTACCTTACCTGGCAACCGTTAGTCCTCACAGTTGCACCTTGCCGGGCGAACGGTTGATCCACTTATATATTCTGATCGGATGAACTTCTTGTCCCCAGTTCAAACATTGTTTTTTTGTTTTATTTTCCACCAGGCCTGATACTTTTTAGCCTGTTTTTCTACGCAGTGAGCAACAAATTGCGCAGAAAAGAACACGCGAAAAAGTAGTTAGCCACCTATGTGTAACTGCTTTCGCAGTCACGGCAACAACAGAAGACAAAAGTGAGACATCGAAATCTTTTATTTTTCTATATACACGTGAAGTTTCTCCATTCTTTTAAATGAATTCATGGTAAAGTGTACAAGTCCAGTCTCGTTGTCAAATCTTGTTCACTTCTTGGGGAGCTCCTCCGACGTAAGCGATAGATGACAGGCATTGCAGACGCCCGCGCACGCAGCCTTCTGCCTGTTGTGTTTCCACGGCAGCACGTACAGTAATATAGCGAAAATAGCTAAACACACGTGACAGAAGATAAAGACGCACGCATATGACAATTATGTGCACGTTAATATAAAAACAAGCGTAAGATATGACACACAAATAACTTTACCTTCACATCTCCCACAGTTCTTCTGAAGCTGCTCTGACGAAAGAGATGGTTGACAGGAATCGCAGAGGCCAGCACACACAGTTTTCAGCACGGTGTGTGCCCACAGCTGCACAATAAGTATGCAAAATAGTGAGTCACACGTGAAAGAGGGCGAATACAAATACATATGAGAAATACGTGCAAGGTGAAATGAACACATACGTGAGATATGACATGCTAATAATTTCACCGTGATGTCACACATTGTCAAAGACTCATTTAGATCCCCGTAGCGCAGCAGCTTACGAGCGGTGGCCACAGCCACAATTCCGCGAACCACTGTGCCGCCAACAAGTCGGCGAGTCCTAAGCGAGCGACGTCGTTCAGCTCGAGCAAGCGAACGCGAGACCACACACGTCACTGCACGTGGAGTGTCTACCGCCAGTGAACTTCGAACAGGAGAGCACGTGTACGCTTGGACGCCGCCACGAACAGCGCCGAGCTGGTTTGGAGCAAGCGCCGAAGAAATCGACGGTAATGCGGCCCTTTTCCACAATATCGAGCGAGTGCAGCGCGCAAACGCGAGTCCGGCGCCGCGGCCAACGGACGGCGCCGTGCTCCTTGCAAACGACTGACGGGAAAGCCAGCTGTAATGGTGACCAATTTTCAGTGAGTTCCGACGCTAGCGAAAGCCCCACCAGCCCACGCTTGTGCACTTACAGCACGCGACAAACTACAATCAAGCTCTTTACGAGAACCCACAACGTGTTTTCGACGACTCTCAACCCAGCGACGAGGTGTCTGCCCAATATCGTCAGCCCGTGGCTCATCACGGCGGCGAAGACAGGCGAGCACTCGATGAGCGAGCGTACGGGAGGCCAATGTCAATGGCGGCTAATTTCCAGGCGGTCGCAAAGCACAGGCCAACTGCAGACGCCGAAGCTGACCTTCGCGATGCATGTCGTGCGTGCGATATACAAAACGACCGAGCCCGTTACCGGCAAGCGCGATCCGTATCACATGCGTGACAAGTAGAGTAGAATAAAGAATGATAACCTACTTGCCTTAGAATCCAGCGCTGTTTTCTGCCCTGAGTCGGACTGAAGTATACATCGGATAGGCCTGTTGTCTTCTCGGCCGCCATATTGGCTTTCCCAACTGTTGCTGTCGTGTGTTGGTCTTTACTATCTTGAAGCCAGAGATATACAGAGCGGCGCGGTGACGTGTCGAGACTTGTTCCAGACTTCATGGGTGCAGCGAAACGCAAAAGCAGCAGCCCACGCTCATCCAAGCGTACACACAAGCCCGACGTCATATTTCTTAGATTGTCGAATCCAGGCGGCCGTGGTCGAACATTCCGAGTGCGATGCAACGCGAACCTTTGCCGGCAAAATACGGGGAAAGACTGAACCAGCAGAGGAGAAGGAGGGCTGGTAACCTTGGCAACGCTTTTCGCGCTGCCTGCAATCGCCGGGTGGTTTATCCCTTTGGAGCGTGTTTGGAGGCTAAGTGATTTCGCGCGGCACGCTTTCCTCTCTGGTTGCTCCTCAACGGTCTATCCGTTCATCGCACGCTCCTATTGGGCTCCGTTACTCCTTTTTTTGGGTAATTTTGCCTTAGGCCTAGTTCACACTAAAACAGCCGCTTTCTACAGCGACCGAAATTACCCTGCCGCCAAAACGCAGCGTCGTTCGCACTGGACGCGCCCCGAGCCGCTGAATATGCCATCTACCACCGGGCGAACGCGGGATGGATGCGCTGTCACCCGGTTGTTGTCACGGCTCGCAAACGACACTACGATATCCGGTGGTGTATACTTTGATTCTCGAACGCAGGAAGCAAGAAGAAGCAGTACTGCTTACCTTGCTGGCAAGTGGCTGTCTTGTAATGCGCGAAGAGCAGAAAAAACCACCGACGCCAGCGGCGTTGGTGGGTTCGTTTTGCTCTGCAAGACCACAACAAGCTCGGTCACGCCAACAGCAAGCTCGGTCACCTCTTCCACGAAATACAGACGCGAAGTAGGCACAGAGTAGGTTAAACTCCCGTTGGTTTCGACGCTCACTTACGTGCACTGCGGCATAACAAGTGAGTAGGGCTTGGCCGCCATTTTTCGAAATTCCTTGACTAGCGCTTCTATTGGTCCGCGGTGACCGATTCGGCGGCAGACGCTGCTAAAATCGGTCCGAGAGCGATCGGCGCGGAGAGGGCCCTTTCGGCGAATCTCGCCGCCGCCGAACCGGATTCGGAGCACTTTCGGTGGCCGGAATGCTCAATGTGAACGCGGCCTTAGAGTGTATACAACCACTATGGTGTTTGTAACTCCGTTTGGTGAAGTGCCCTTGAAGGTAAAACAAAATAACAGAGGACGCGCGGCATTTGACGTTCTGTTTCTTTAGCGGAGGTACCTTGCGCAGATTGTGTTCTGCGGTCACAGTGGAGCAACCACCTTTACGCACCGTGAGATCTTCTCTGTGTTTCTTCTTTTGGTTCGGTGGAACTGAGTTGGTCCCTCGTGCAGCGTTAGAAAGGCAGCGTTCCCAGAAAGGCTTTGCTTTCCCTTCGATGTCAATGCACTGCCGGCGACTGGTCTTGCGCTTCCTATTGCGCCTCGTACAAATAGAGGAGTTCCCCGCGCGAACACTCACATATATTTTTAGGCACCCGCCTTCGATATATATATCCTAATGTGCATCTTAACCCGGTCCAACAATCAGTAACACTTCCTTCATATTATGAAAGAGTTGCCGCATTTTTCGCCATGCCCAGTAAAACTGTCCCGGCGTAGATGTGTTGAACATTCCAATCGTGGACACAACAGCTGCTTTGTTGCAGCCGTTAGTTCCTCCAGCCTGCCGCACTCTCTCTAATCATGTCTCTGTGCTATAGCCGCACTCAGTTTGAGTGTCGTGCTTATATCGGCACTTGCATGGTGGCAACTCATAGTGTGTGACAAAGCAGATTCACAAATACCACTTCTACCTTCGTATAGGTTAAATCATGCATGATGATTGGTGTCCGATCTGAAATGCCAACTCGAGCGATTTTTTTTATTTGTCAAAATAACCGTGCTTTCACGTTCCTGAGACACTTTTGTCACGCGCCCGATAGCTGAACTGCTCAGCCACTTCGAAAATAATTTTAATTGGCAAAAAGACAGTCATACCAAAACCGAACCGATAATACCACCTATGTATCACGTACTTTTCATTAAGAACCGTAAGTCCTGCTAGGCCACCAAGAGAAGGTGCATCGAGAATAGGTGACCATGCCACACCATGTCTGTGACTCGTCGTGTCACGTGCACAAACTCCTCAGAGCTGTTGGACAATGACAGCTATGATTCGGACGCATCAGGAGGTCAAGGAGCATCGACGTTCACCTTCGATGAAGCAGAAAAGTTTTTCCCTTCTGCTTGGCCTTTAGCGCTTAACGTGAACAGATGACACCACTTATCCAGACTGTCGAAGTTTGTGGCTGCGGAGATGGGCGAAAACAAGTGTTTCGTTGTCAAGCTAAGACTCTTTATTATTTTCATGGAAAGTGGCGCAAGCTTGTGGACCTTAGTATCACTTCGTTAAGACATATTACTATTACCAGCCCAAGAAGTACCTTTCTCACAATGTGCAGCTTACTAGATACTGATAAATGCAGAACCACTAGATTCGCATTCGTTGGTTACGGAAAGTTTTTCAGTAAGTTGAAGTTCTCACATTTGCACTCATCAAGAGGCACAATTTTAACCATAATTTCCGTGGCGCAAGCCGCAAGCGGTAGATAAAACACTCTACGATCGAGACGTGTAGCCTTCAGCTGTTAGTGTTTAGTGACTGTTACTGTGTGAGGCCCAACACGCAACACCACTCACCACCCGTCGCACACCCGCCCACATAGAAAAGGAAATTGCGCGCTCAAACTAGGATGCGCTGAACAAACACACAATACACAGCCGGCATGCAGACGCTGCACTGGCACCTAAGTTCCATCATCATGCAGAGCTCGATGTCGCACACGGAATGTTTCCAATGATTCTGGCGATTGGTTTGAGTAGGTAGGGTGACATCTGATGGGAAAGTTTTCTTAGCTGCTGAAAAGTGCTTAACTAAAAAGCTTTCAAGTGATTATAGCCTTATGCTGCAATCGGATGGCTCCAGCATAGGGACCTCAGAAACATGACTCAATAATCTTCTGCCGTTTCCTTCATGCGCTAAAAACTGTCGTCTCCTTTATGCTCACTTTGTGCTCATTCGGAGAGAAACAGGGGAGCTACGTAGCTCTCTTATTTTTAAATAGCACGCGCTTTTGTAGGTGCGCTAACGCACATACAAAAGCACATGTCAGTTAGGCGCCCACGTTCAAGAGGCGCGAAGGAAATGAAAATCTCAGGTTAGGGCTAAGACTTCTATTAAAGCTTTGTTGGCATCTTTGTAATACCTTCCTAACGACAGCTGAGATCTACTTTCAGAACGAGCAATGTGATTCACGAAAGAAGTTCGACGAGTAATATTTTCCGTATTTGCAGCTTCAGGTAACGTAGAATATTTCGCAGCCTTACGAGTGCCTTCGTTTTTGGCTATTCGTCCCTACGTTTTAATCATTTTATGCGAATACTGAAAATTCATTTTTGTACAATTTTGTTCAACAGCAAATATGAAAGACGTTGACACAATACATGGTTCCTCACCTTTGTCTTTATTTATATTGTAAATGATTAGGCTTCTTTTGCACTCCCGTAGTGTTCATAATCAAGAGTCGTACGGGGAATAAACTCAAGAGCAGCCTCAAAATGCGAATATGAAAACGCGAGGGGACTTAGGCCATCTATTTAATGTACCATTATTACGAGTTCTGAAAACGGAGTAACGCAACGGTGCCAAGATCTCGTAATGGCGAACAGTTATTACCTCTGGGAGGAGCAGAGCTGTGCCTGCGCCTCAGTGGCCCATTTCTCCTTCAATAGATTGGTTCTCCTGAATGAACAAACTCGAGACTAGGAGCCACAATTCATCTGTATAGGCTCCGTACCGCGCAGAAATCTAGGTAATGACGCCGTTGTAGGACAGTGCCTCATTTGCGGCGAACATCGTATTCAGCCGGGCCCTGCCGTGTGGAGTTCCCAGTTTCAGGTTTATGAACGCACAAGCTTCATGCGCTCGATGCACTATGGCTATTGTTCTGTTGCTCTGTTTGCTTAAGAAAAGTTTTGAGCAGGTTGCTTGACAAGACATGCCTGTAGTATGCGCTTTGCTGCTTCTCCGCGTGTTCATACGCTCAGTAATCAAATCGTGAATATTGAGCTCATCAACGCTGCCATTTTGCACACGCGTTACCTGTATGACTCGGCGAATCGCGCAGTGCCTCCGGAACACCCTTACAATGGCACCATAACGTGCATAATTTCATTGAACCACGCAGAGAAAAGAAATTGCGATGAAGAAATGCTACTTTTGGTAGTAATAACTTTGCCATTTTCTTGTGTTGTTGTTTTAATGACGGCATCCGAGTGTTGAAAACAAGAACGCTGAAGGAGCCAACCACATTCAGCTAGCTTTGCGTGATTTTCAATGGCACGAGAGCAATGTGTAGGCGATGAAGTCGCCTGAGCGGAAGGCGCATTTCTGGTCCTGATGTCTTCTTTTTGTTCATTTGAAAGGCTTTTGTGAGCGTGAATACCCTATGTAAACATGGTGACGAGAACTTTGTAAAATGTTTGCTCATTATGAAAACATTTCTGATTCATTCCATCTGCGAAAATTCAGCATATGGTGAACATTAAGGCAAAGATAAGTAAGTCACCGTAGCACTTTTCTACGTGCTTACCTGACGTGCGGCAACCTAGAGAAAAGAAATTAGCATTGAAACGATAATATATGATATGACATCATTGGAAGCAGTACATGAGTGAAGCTCTAGCAAAGTATCACCCCAATGTCACAAAATGTCTACAAATATACCACATCACGGTAGTGTCTCTTCACAACGAGGCCTGATCGGCTGCTGTACTTTCCGGAATCGCATTCATATATGCGCCTTTAAAAGACCACACGAGACCTCACGAATATATTGCATCCCATTGTTTTATCTGAATTCTGACGAATATTTTTGAAGACACCGACACGTCGATGAACATTCCGTGACGAAATGTGAAATGCTATATTAGGTGTCTGACGCCTGCCCCAAATAAGAGGAAGAGATAAATTTAAGGCAGAGAAATTCCTCGGTGAGTAGAAGTACGAGCACACATACCAACGATCCAAAGGCGGTCGTCGTAACCACTCGTCTCTCTAGCTATTAACTCGATAGCTTTGACGGGCTCATTTCACTGGAATTTCGGCTTGTGTCGGCTTGGCCATCGTTGGTTGATAGTGAGAAATCATCATCTAGAGCTTGACAGAAAAATTTGAGCAAGGTTCCAAGCAAATAAATGATAGGTTTCTGTGTCCGATTGAGGATTTAATCCACGCCGCTCGCATGGCAAGCACGTGTTCTTCCCCACAGCCACACGTATGCTAGGAACCGCAGGGAAAATCCCTTCCTCTGCTTGGAAACGCCACTAAATAAATTGTCATGCTTTACAAACACTCAAATACTGTATGCAGGCTTCAGAATACAACTTGTAATGTCGCAGTCACATTTCGCGGTAAAAGCGTTCATAGAGTCAGAATATCTGATTACCATAACGACTCGTAATTTAAGGCCACCCACCCATTACAAAAGGCACACAAGTTACTACGCGTATTACCTGAAGACCACGTATTGGGTGCATAGCGGGTTCGAAAACCTTTCACACGCATAACTGTTCGTGGTTTAAATCATCGTACCCATTACACAGAACACAGTCATATACGAAAGCTTCACTTACAGAAGTTACACTCAACTTCATTTATTATTTGAAGTTATGCGTAACTTAATTTATTGAGTAACGTCATACAAGAAAAAAATCACATCATATTCACGGAGTGAATGATGATGAGTGGGGCGAAGCGCCCATCCGTACACCTGTCCGTCTATGCATGTGTCTGTCTGTCTGTCTGCCTGTCTGTCCGTCTGCCTGTCTGTCTGTCCGCCCATCCACCCGCCCGCCCGCCCGCCCGTCCGTCCGTCCGTCCGTCCGTCCTCTCATAATCATATAGTAGTTTTGGGATGTTAAACCCCACATATCAATCAATCAATCCTGTCTGTCTGTCTGTCTGTCTGTCTTTCTGTCCGTCCACCTGTCTGCCCACCTGTCTGTCCATCTGTCTCTCTGTCTGCCTGCCTGCCTGCCTGCCTGCCTGCCTGCCTGCCTGCCTGCCTGCCTGCCTGCCTGCCTGTCTGTCTGTCTGTCTGCCCGTCTGTCTGTCTGCCTGTCTGTCTGTCCACCTGTCTGTCTGTCTGTCCGTCCGCCCGCCTGCATGCCTGACTGCCTGTCCGTCTGTCCGTCCGTTCGTCCGTCTGTCCACCTGTCTGTCTGTCTGTCTGTCCGTCCGTCCGCCTGCCTGCCTGCCTGTCTGTTTGTCTGTCTGTCTGTCTGCCTGCCTGCCTGCCTGCCTGCCTGCCCGTCTGCCCGTCTGCCCGTCTGTCTGTCGGCTGTCTGTCTGTCTCTCTGTCCGTCCACCTGTCTGTCTGCCTGCCTGCCTGCCTGTCTGTCTGTCTGTCTGTCTGTCTGTCTGTCTGTCTGTCTGTCTGTCTGTCTGTCTTCCTGCCTGCCTGGCTGCCTGCCTGCCTGTCTGTCCATCCGTCCGTTCGTCCACCTGTCTGTCTGTCTGTTCGTCCGTTCATCCGTCCGTCTGTCTGTCTGTCCGTCTGTCTGTCTGTTTGTCTGTCTGTCCGTCTGTCTGTCTGTCCTTCTGTCTGTCTGTCTGTCTGTCTGTCTGTAGATATGCTGTGGCTAGCAAAAGGGACGCGGAACTGCCATTGACAAATAAGGAGTTTCGCCCCTAAAAGTATGCATTAAGTGGTTGTAGTGCCCACTAGGGACAGGATATTCAGTTCGAAGCATAAGGGTACCACAACTTTTCCACGCGAAGCATTTCTTTGTGCACTGCTGGGACTTTGAGCATGTGTCTACGTATCTATCCATCTATCTAGCCACCGAAGTCTGGGTGCTCGCATGATCAACCCCTTAAGTTGTTGTAAATCAAAATTTGTAGAGGGAAATTATAGTGGTTTTGCTAATGATGTTACGGAAAATAAAGTATACACTGGTGAGCAAATGCGTACTGGTGAATATACTGGCGAGCTAATGCGTATGACGCTGCTGCAGTCCAAGCACGTTCCCGTTCAGCACTTCGTCGTCGTCATCCTCAGGAATCTACTTAGCCCGCCACATTACCCGCCGGCGGCAGAAGCACCGTCCCGGTGCGATCAATTCTCGAGGCGTGAGAAGTATGGTTTAAGCCGTGAGACGTGCACTATATCGGTCGGGACTGAAGCTGGTACTGACGTGGTATGGAGTGGAGCTATCTCATAGGTCACGCTGGTGACCTTGCGTTGACGCGGTAGGGGCCAACGTAACGGGACATTAGTTTTTCGCTGAGACCAACCCGAAGTGATGGTAACCACAGCAAGACGAGTGACTCCGGAGAGTACTGTACGTCGTGGTGCCGGCGATCGTAAGCACTCTTTTGGTTAAGCTGCGAGGCACATAAACGATCCCGGGCGACTTGGCGGGTGATGTCAGCTCGGGCCAGGGCATCACGAGCATAAGCAGTCGATGAGGGGGCGTCAGATTGGAACATGGTGTCCATGAGCAAAGGCGGGTCATAACCGAACAGTAGGTAAAAAGGGGAAAATCCAGCTGTATCATGACGTGAACTGTTGTATGCGAAGGTAACGAAAGGTAAGTGGATGTCACAATCTTTGTGATCCTTGGAGACGTACATCGCTAACATATTCGTCAAGGTATAGTTGAGGCGTTCCGTGAAGCCATTGGTTTGCGGATGGTACGCTGTAGTGAACTTGTGGTGGGTAGAGCTGGATAGCAGGAGCTCGTCGACTACTTTAGATAGAAAACAGCTGCCGCGGTCGGCGATCAACTGACGAGGAGCACCATGACGCAGAATGATGTCATGAAGAAGGAAATCGGCTACATCAGTAGCGCAGCTGGTGGGGAGGGCGTGAGTAGCGGCATACCGCGTTGCGTAGTCGGTAGCAATAGCAATCCACTTATTACCAGTGGCCGACACGGGAAAGGGTCCTAGAAGATCGAGGCCGACTCGGAAAAATGGCTCATCTGGTACTTAAATGGGTTGGAGGGCACCAGCAGGTCTCAGAGCAGGTGTCTTGCGGCGCTGGCAGAGGTCGCATGCCGCAACGTACTGTCGCACAGAACGGTAGAGGCCAGGCCAAAAGAATCGGTGGCGAATGCGGTCATACGTGCGTTACACCCATAGGTGTCCAGTGGAGGGGGCATCATGCAGCTGGGCCAAAACGTCTGAGCGAAGATGCACAGGAACAACGAGTAAAGAGAGAGAGAGAGAAAGATGCAAGGAAAGGTAGGGAGGTTAACCAGACGCACATCCGGTTTGCTACCCTGCACTGGGGAAGGGATAAAGGGAAGAAAAGAGGTTGCAGAAAGATGAGAAGGTACACACAATCACGAGCACACTCGGGGAGCACACACAGTCTACAGGCGGTCGCTCAGGTTTGTTGACTTGAGGTAAAGTAGCAGTGCTTTTGTTGCTTTCTGCGCAACTGAGGCAGATGCGCAAGGTCCTAGTATCTTCTGCACACAAAATGGTCCGGGGTCAAGTCGATTCAAAACCATCCGGAGCTGGCATCGCTGTGTGTCGTAGCAAGTGCAGCTGCACAGGACGTGTTCGATGGTCTCTTCAGCTCCGCAGTAGTCGCATCTAGGAGTGTCTGCCATACCAATGCGAAAGGAGTACACCTTTGTAAATGCAACATCCAACCAAAGGCGGCATAACAGTGTCGCATCGGAGCGGGAAAGTTGTGATGGTAGCTTTAGCTTGAGCGAAGGATCCAGTTCATAAAATTGACACCTTTGGAAGCTGGTAGACGCCCAGAACGTGCGTGTGAGATCTCGAGCCAGCAGGTAAAGTTGTCTTGCTGCATCATTCCTTGATAGAGGAATCGGGACTACACGGGTTTCTTCATGGGCTGAGTGGGCTGCATCATCGGCTAATTGATTTCCCGTAATACCGATATGTCCAGGCAGCCATTGATATATAATATCATGCCGTCGTGCTAGAGCTTCATGATGGCAATGTCTTATTTCTTGTACCAGTTGGTCATGACTCCTCCTACGCATGGCAGACTGCAAACTCTGAAGCGTTGCCTTCGAATCACAGAATACGACCCATTTTCTTGGACGTTCTTGAACGAGGTATTGTAAAGCAGCCCTTATAGCAGCAAGCTCTGATGACGTAGATGTAGTCATATGCGACAACTTAAACTTGATTGTCATTTCTGCAGCCGGAATTACAGCGGCACCTGATGAGCTGCTGGATGAGACGGACCCATCAGTGTATATCTGCGTTCGGTCTAAGTACAACTCATGTAATAATAGCAGTGTTGCTTGCTTCAATGCTACTCTGGAGTGACTGGTTTTTTTTTTGATTCCCGGAATTTCTAGACGTACTTGCGGCTGGTCGAGGCACCACAAAGGACAAGCCGTTCTCACAGCTGGCGTATATCCAGATGGAATGCTGTTTAGGTGCTTGGCTATGACGTCTGAAAACGTAGCACGTGGTCTTCCGGAAGGTAGAAGGGCCAAGTGGTGGTCGGGGACACGGCTAGCATGTCGAATATGCGCTCTGAGGCAATCCACAACTATATATGCCCTGACCGGATGGTCTTTGGCAAGCATGATTGTGGCATAAGTAGAAGCGCATCGGGGCAGTCCTAGGCAGATACGCAGTGCCTGACCCTGCAAACTCTCCAATGAATGAGTATTCGATTTGCAAGTGTTAGTCAGTACCGGCAAGCTGTAGCGCAATAGACCCAGAAATAGGGCCCTGTACAGCTGTAGCATGGAGGCCACAGAAGTTCCCCATGCTTTACAGCACAAAAATTTCATGACATGCACAATAGATAGCAGTCTCTTCTTCAAGTACGCACAATGTGGGCTCTATGAAAGACTTCTTTCGATTATTATGCCCAGGAAACGATGCGTCCGTGCATATTTGACACTCTGCCCATTGATGTAAACAGGGTATGGCGTCATTGGTTTGCGTGTAAACGCCATCAACGCGCACTTCACAGTTGATAACGAGTAAAAGCTCAGCACCATCAAGGCGGGTGTTGTAGCAGTGCAATATGTCGTTGTGAAGAACGAACAGTTGTAAGGAGTGGTCAGGGTGGGGAGAGTGCAGACCATTGATAATAGCACGCAAAGAGGGGTCGCGGCCTTATTCAGCAGCTATGTCGGTGAAGTCGGTAATTGAAAGAAAGAGGGCCTCTTGCTCATCTTTCCTCATGTCAGGGGGATCGACTGGGTAACGGGACAAGCAGTCGGCATCCTTGTGAAGTTGTCTGGATTTATAGGATACCGAAAAAGTGTAATCTTGTAAGCGCAGCGCCCAGCGACCAAGGCGTCCCGTAGGGTCCTTGAGTGAGGAGAGCCAGCAAAGCGCATAGTGGTCGGTAATAACTGAGAATGGTCGGCCATACAGGGACGGTCGGAATTTCGCAATGGCCCAGACGAGAGCTAAGCACTCGCGTTCTGTGACGGAATAATTTTGTTCCGAGCGCTACAACAGTCGGCTTGCATACGCGACGACGCGGTGCATGCCTTGTTGCCGCTGCGCGAGTACTGCGCCTATGTCGTGGCCACTGGCGTCAGTACGAAGCTCCGTGGCGCCAGATGGGTCGAAGTGTGCTAGGACTGGTGAATCGGTGAGAATGTCAACGAGCGACGAGAAGGCGTTTGCTTGTTGTTAGCCCCAGGTGAATGTGACATCCGTTTTGAGGAGGCCGGTTAGAGGACGGGCTACTTCAGCAAACTTCTCGACAAAACGGCGGAAATAGGAGCACAGTCCCAGAACGATCTGCCAGTAGCCTGAGCGAAGGTCTATTGAAGAGAAATATTTGGCACCGTACAAGCAATCGAGTGCATCATCTATGCGTGGTAGGGGATAGACATCTTTCTTGGTAATACGGTTGACATGGCGGTAATCAACACAGAATCTCCAGCTATTGTCCTTCTTTTTAACAAGTACAACGGGTGAAGACCAGGGACTAGATGAGGGTTCGATTATGCCCTTATCAAGCATTTTATTGACTTCTCACTGTATAATAGCACGCTCCGGGGCTGACACACGGTAGGGTCGTCGTCGAATGGGTCGAGCGTCACCGGTGTCGATGCGATGGGTTGCCACAGATGTCTGGCCCAAATTACGGTCGCCGAAGTCAAAGATGTCCTGATAAGAAGCAAGCACACGGCAGAAAGCAGAGACTTGTTCGGAGGTGAGCTTGTCAGATAGCATTGGCTTGAAAAGGTCGGTACAGGAACGTGACGAGAACGACGTTGATGAAAAATCGGGTGGTGAATCGGTGGTTAGAGTGGAAACTGTGTGGTCGACCAGTGGTGTAAGATGCGCAAGTGACATGCCGCGAGGAATAACTTGCGCTGAGAGGCCGAAAATGAGGACAGGAAACGAAGTTAGGTTGTCCTTAACGGTAACCACCGTGTTAGGGAGTGCAACTTTGCGTGTCATGGCGACGTCAGAAATTGAGACAGGAACATAATCACCATCGGGTACTGCAGGATATGGCGAGAGTTGGACTTGGACTGCGGCTTGCGGCGGAAGTCTAAGAAAATCGACAGAGTGGAGACGAGGTGGGCTGGTAGAGACGGTCTCCGAAAAGGATAGTAGTTCGAGCCGAAGAAGACCTTTGGAACAGCCAATGAGCGCAGCGTGTGAAGTCAGAAAGTCGAGTTCAAGGATGAGGTCATGAGGACGATTTTCCAGTACAGCAAACAGAACTGAAGTATGATGCTCAGAAATTGTTATTCGCGCAGTGCACATCCCAAGGACAGCAGGAGTACTCCCATCTGCTGTACGAACGGTAGGTGCAATCGCAGCCGTCAGAACTTTTGGGAGGCGGCGGCGGAGGTCTGAGCTCATCACAGATATTTGCGCACCGGTATCAATAAGAGCAGTTACACGTAAACCATCAACGAAAATTGTAAGAAGGTTGCACCGCTGGTCGGGAGTAATTAGAGGATTTGCAGTCATAGTCGTGTATGCAGCGTCACCTCCGGGGGCAGCACCGGCTAGTTTTCCGAGCGACGGTCGTAGGGAGACCGAGAACGGCGGGGTTGGGGTGAGCGGGACTGACGACGCAAGGGCGATGGCGAGCGACTGGTCCGACGTTCTGGATTATGCTCTGCACCTGTCTCAGCACGGTAGGACGGGGCATAAGGTGCACGTTCAGAGCGAGGCCGCCAATTATAGAAGCTCGGTCAAGGTGATGAGGTCCAATGGCTGCGGCAATGGCGAGCGATGTGTCCTATCCGATGGCACGTGAAACATATGGGCTGATCATCATGAGTGCGCCATTCAGCTGGGTTTCGTCGTGGCGCGAACTTGCGGTTCGGAGTGGCAGCCGCAACGACTGGAGCCGAGCTGGAAGTAGCAGGGGCATTTTGATGAGGTGGCGAAATGCCCATATTCGCGATCTTCTGGCGAACCACGGCCTGTATCATTGAAACAGCATCGAGGTTGTGTCCTGGCGCGCTGACGCTAGACATAGCTGGAGCCATAGCCTCAAGTTCCCGACGGACTATTCTGGTGACGTTTTCTGGCGCTGGTGGTTGGTGTAATGTGGGCAAATCTTCGCAAGAGGACGTAGCCGCCGTGTTGGGAAGGCGGTCAAATCGGTGAACTATGCGCCTACTTTTTGCCCGTTCGAAGCGATGACATGCTTCGATGACCGACTCCACCGTCGAGCAGTCCTTGCGCAGGAGAAAATTGAAGGCGTCATCCGCAATTCCTTTCAGGATGTGTCCGACTTTGTCCTCGTCGAGCATGTCCTTGTCGACCTTGCGGCACAAAGCCAACACGTCCTGGATGTACGCGATGTACGGCTCTTTGGATGTCTGGGCACGAGTCGCAAGCTCTTTCTTTGCGGCCACTTGACGTCTGATGGGTTTCCCAAATAGATAGCGCAATTTCTGCTTACAGACGTCCCAGCTAGTCAACTCTTCTTGATGTGTCTCGTACCAGAGTTTTGCCAGCCATGCAAGTAGAAGATGATGTTCGCCAACATAAGCGTCCGACCCCAATTGTTGCTGCTGCTGACGCGCTCATATTGAACCAGCCAGTCATCGACGTCTATGCCACTTGTGCCGTTGAATGGATCTGGGTCACGAGGTTGCACCACAATGATCGGCTGCGGGGCTGACGGATCTTGTTGACATTAAGTAGCCTGGTCAGTCATCATGGTAGCTGCAATGTGCCGTCCGCTGCGAAGATCCAGCTCAATGGGCTGTATAGCGAGTGGTACCCAGCACCTCCACCAATGATGTTACGGCGAATAAAGTATACACTGGTGAGCAAATGCGTACTGGCGAATATACTGGCGAGCTAATGCGTACGACGATGCTGCAGTCCGAGCACGTTCCCGTTCAGCACTTCGTCGTCGTCATCGTCAGGCATCTACTTAGCCCGTGACAACATGACTTGCTCGCCATAACGTGATTAATTTCACTATCCCATCACTACGTCGTCAAGCACTTTTCGCCGGACAGTGGCCCATACCATCGGTAATGTAGGTGCCCCTGGTATGCGGGTATGTGCCACAAGTGATTGACCCGTCATATCTACCGAAAACACACACGGGTAGTTTTAACGCATGGCCGTTAAGATAAGCAAGACATCGGCAGCATGGGTCCGACGAATGCAAAGAATAAGTGTGCCTGCAGGAATCAAACCCCAGCATTTCGCGTGGCAGTGAAGTATTCTACCACAGAGCCACGCCCGGTCTCGGCGGAATTACTTTTCAAATAGACCCTTACGTTCGTGAAACGTGAATTGTAGTTGCATTCCTGACCATTCAGTTTTATAAATATTGCATATGTACAGTCACGCGTGACATGAAGGTTATCGCGTGGGCGTCGACCAGCGTAACGTCTAAGTAGCCTATTGCGTCTCAGAGGCGTAGCGTGATACCACCCTTTCCTACACTTGTTAGGAAAGCGTGATACCGCCCTTTCTAACAAGTGTATCACTCGCTAACGACGTGGCACTCTTGTATTTTATAATTTCGAAAGTCTGCCACTAGGTGTATTTTTATTCAAAAACACACATACAGATTTGCTTCGTCTCCAAAGTCCAATAGAGAATGGTGCTGAGGTCCACGAATTCAACAGTAAAAGTCGGGTAGCCGGCCAGGCCTACGACCTGTTGCATGGATGTGACGACAACGGCTTAATTGTATAGCAATTCAGGTCCACAGTCAGTGTGAGGCAGTTACATTCTACATTGGGGCGTCAGGAAATGGGCATGATGTGCCAAACAGGCCTCGGTACTTTTGCGCTAAAACGGTGGTTACCATTGGGTAAACGACACCCCAACACCAAGCCTTTCCAACGTACTCCTCTCAGCGGGTTAAACCACCAGGATATTTTATCTCCACGGCGGTATAAGAGATAGTGTGGTACGTTGAAGGCCTTCTTTTTCCCGGAGCATCTGTTCTTGAGCGTAGTCAGGAAAATGCGGAAGCGCGTTCGATGTATCTGGGGGTGCTACCAAATTAGCTTTGACAAGGTCCCGCAAAGCGGCCAGTAGAAACCGCTGAGCACGTATTTGCACACACGCGGAGGCAGCAAGATGGGGAATACTGTCTGGTAGGGTTCCTGGTTGATGCTCATGCGATAACCTTCAAATCGCGCTCGACTGAACTCTTTTGAGCAAGCCGTCACGTCAGGTAAACGTCACTTGTAGTTAGGTTAAAATCCACTGAACTTGATTTAGGTTGCACTGTTCACGGCTAGCGTGAATGCTCGCTACAGTCGTCGCGAGCATCAGCGCTTAAAGCTTACGCCTTCTGGTGTTGTTAGTATTGTTACGGGGATTACAAATACACGGAAGATAGAAACGAGTGTATTTGCAATATTTACAGGTAGGTGTGACACCCCGGGGCTGCTAGGATCTCGCTCGGAATCCGCTTATTCTTCATCGATGCGTCTACAAAGGGGCGGAGCCATTCCCACTGCCTCGTAACATCACCCCCGGCGGACGAAGCGCCGTCACGGCACCGCTAAGTCAATCAGGACTGGCAGTGTTGTAGCGTTTCAGTCGCGACACATGGACAACATCAGTAGGTGGTGTGGCAGAAGATGAATGTGGCAGAAGATGAGTGTGGAAGATGAGTGTGGTAGTCGACGTCGGTGACCTTGCGGAGAACTTTGTAGGGCCTGGTGTATCGTGGAAGGAGCTTCTCACACAAACCTTCACGCCGATGCGGCGTCCAAAGTAGGACGAGAGAGTCAGCAGGGTAGTCAACGTTGTGGTGCGTCATCATAGCGGACTTTTTGGGAGGCCTGAGATGCAGTGAGCCTTGTGTGTGCATTTTGGCGAGCGACACGGGCTTGAGAAGCAACGTCCTGAGCATACACTGTTGGTTTGAGAGTGTCAGAAGGAAGGAGTGTGTCGAATGGCAACGCAGGGTTGCGGCCGTACAGAACAAAAAACGGAGAATAGCCGGCAGTGTCATGACTTGATGAATTGTACGCAAACGTAACGTAGGGGAGCATTGCGTCCCAGTCACGTGGATCAGCGGAGACGTACATGGACAACATGTCTGTAAAAGTTCGGTTGAGGCGCTCTGTGAGACCTTTGGTCAGGAGATGACAGGCAGTAGTAAGGTTGATGTTCGGTACAGCATCTACGGAGGATTTCGTCGATAACTTTGGCGAGGAAGCAACGGCCACGATCCGTCAGAAGCTGACGCGGAGCCCCGTGCCGCAGAATGACGCCATTCAGTAGAAAGTCTGTGACGTCTGTAGCACAGCTACTTGGTAAGGCACGAGTTATAGCGTATCTGGCCGCATAGTCAGTTGCGACAGTGATCCGTTTGTTGCCTGACATGGATGTTGGGAAAGGTCCGAGCAAGTCGAGGCCGATGCGGAAGAATGGTTCCGGGTGAATGTCGATAGGTTGGAGCAGGCCAGCCGTTCAGAGAGCAGGACGTTTGCGACGCTGGCAGCGCTTGCAAGCTGCGACATAGCGGCGCATAAATTTATACAAGCCAGGCAAAAAGAACCATTGCCGCACGCGGTGATAGGTGCGCGAAAAACCCCGGTGTCCTGCCGTCGGAGCGTTATGCAGATGTTGAAGAATGGTGGCACACAGGTGCCTGGGAATAACTAACAAAAACTCCGGGCCATCAGGCTTCATGTTGTGGTGGTACAAAATTTTGTTGTGGAGGACGTATTGACGAAGCGAAGGGTCAGAGTGTTCTGAAGATACTCACTCAATGACCGTCTGGAGGCTTGAGTACCGGTGCTGCTCTGCGCCGATGTCATGGAAATCGGATATGGCGAGCACACAAGAATCGCTCTCATGGACAGCGAGGCTAGCAGGGTCCACAGGATAACGCGAGACCCAATCAGCATCTTAGTGTAACCTGTCAGACTTATAAATTACGGCGAAGTTATACTCCTGGAGACGTAGAGCCCAGCGACCTAGGCGACCAGTTGGGTCCTTGAGCGACGACCACCAACACAGAGCGTGGTGGTCCGTAATAACTGAAAACTCCCCGTCGTGCAAGTAGGGCCAAAATTTCGCTACAGCCCAGACCAACGCAAGACACTCGGGCTCCGTTATCGAATAGTTTCGCTCAGATGTGGAGAGAAGTCGGCTGGCATACGCAATAACACCCGCTGGTGTTGAGCGAGGACGGCGCCGATGTCGTGAGCATGGACGGGTCGAAGTGCGCCAATATTGGTAGTGAAATGAGCAGCTGGATCAGCGTGGAAAACGCGGTTGCTTGGTCTTGGCCCCACGAGAAGGGCGCATGCTTTTCGAGAAGATCAGTGAGTGTTCGTGCAATTGTAGCAAAATCGCGTACAAAACGTCGGAAGTACGAGAATAAGCCCAAAAATACAAAGAACATCTTTGGTAGTAGAAGGCAGAGGAAAGTTCTTGCTAGCGCTAATCTTATCCGGGTCTGGTTGAAAGCTAGCAGCACTTACACGATGACCAAAGACCGTGGTTTCTCGTAGGCCGAAATTGGACTTTTTCGCGTTCAGCTGAAGTCCCGCTCGACGAAAAACGGCTAGAATGGTCGACCAACGAGTTAGGTGGCTTTCAAATGTTAGGAAAAACACAATCACATCGTCGAGGTAGCAAAGGCACATGGACCATTTATAACCACGGAGGTCCATCATGCGTTTGAACGTTGCCGGGGCGTTGCACAGCCCAAAAGGCATAACTTTGAACTGATAAAGGCCGTCTGGTGTGACGAAGGCCGTTTTTCGCGGTCTATGTCGTCGACGGAAATTTGCCAATAGCCTGAACGCAGATCTATAGATGAGAAGTATCGCGCGCCTTGAAGGTAGTCAAGGGCGTCGTCGATTCGTGGCAGCGGATATACGTCTTTGCGGGTTATCTTGTTCAAGGCATGGTAGGCAACGCAAAATCTCCAATTGCCATCCTTCTTTTTGACTAAAACAACAGGTGACGCCCATGGACTTGAAGAGGCGTTTATGACTCCTTTGGAGAGCATCTTCTCGACTTTTTGTTGTATGACCTCGCTTTCGGACTGGGAAATACGATATGGTCATCGTCTAACAGGACTAGCATCGCCGGTATGTATTTGATGACGCACGACGGACGTTTGACATAAAGGGTGGTCATCGATGTCGAAAATATCTCGGTAGGTGGTAAGAACGTGGAGGAGTTGCGTATCCTGACAGGGTGCAAGATCAGGGGCAATCATCATCATGATTTCATCGGTAGGTGCGTTTAATTGGCTGGATGCAATAGGGACGAGCAGTCTTCAGGGTCTAATGCCACGATGTTACATGCATCAAGTGCGGAAACATGATGTTGCGGCTCTCGGCGCTGTTCACCAGTTGTCGCTTCGAATTCCAGCGCTGATCACCAGTTGTTGCTGACCGGGGTCTACCCGGTCTTTTGTGGTAGCGTGGTGTAACTTAGGGTGGAGGAAACGAACGATGACAAAATGGCGATACGAAAAACAAACAAGTTTATGGCACTATTTACAATTATTTACAGCATGAGGTTAGGAGTTCACAAACGACAAACGTGGTGGTTGAACCGTTACATGGTTCAGAGTGACGTCCCGCCTTCTGCGGCGTCGTTTTAAACCCTGTCGGGCTCCTCCTCCTTGATTGGAACGTCAATCACACACACATGACACCGCCCACAGGGTATAATTCAGTAGCACATGGTCCGCCGAATAGTTATTGCCCCTCTTGATGCAATGCTCTGAGGATAGGGGAAATGGGGTTTCTTCCCGGAACAATTTGGTGGTTGCGATGCTTCTTCCGCCTTTCCCAGGAAGGGCAGCCAAGAAGTAGACACTTGAATCGCGGAGACACGACCTGTGCGGTCGGTCTGCTTCTCCGTCTCGCTAAACAAGCCGGCCCGGAGGAATCGCTTGTGGGGACATTGGCTCACGAACCGTCTTTTATACCCTTTGTCGCTCCCCTCCGCGGGATGCTTGTTCCAAGAGAACTGGGGTCCTAGGCGTGGGAGCGCTGCCCAGCTACGCTTCTCAGTGACAGCCTGGCGCCTACTGACGATGGTCATAACAATGGCCTAACGAAATGTCTTGCGGGAGAACTTGGGTCGAACTAATAATGTTGAGAAGTGGAAGCTGAACGTTGTCCACAATAGTCACGATGGTATGTGGCACAGCAACACTTCGCGGCAAGAGCACATCCACTAATGGGGACACTATGTAGTCATCGTCAGGAAGAGCTGGTGATATCGTTAAGGCCACAAACGTGGTGGCTTGCGGTGAAAGCCGAACATAAACAACAGCGCACAAGCGGTGTGACGGTGAGGACGGCACAGCCCCAAGTCGAAGCAGTTCAAGTTGGACAACGCTGGTTGCACAGTCGATGAGATCGGCTTGAGTGGACAAGAAATCCAATCCAAGAATCAGGTCATTGGGGCACTGCTCAATAACTGCTAATAAAGTTCAGGCTGTCAAGGTGGATGGACGTGTTTTTTGAGCGCTCCGGATCGACTGCGCAGATAAGTGTTGTTGCATGTTTCGAGCTTGTCTCTATAATTATAAGGCAGCGGTTGAAATCTTCGTAGCACTTATTTTATGGTACGGCTTTTTCGGGGGCCAGTCACCAGGTATTTATTAGTTAGTGCGGGTGTGTGTGTTGGAATTTTTTTGTTGTTGTTTTTTTTTCTTTTGCCACCCCGTTGGGGAGGTGCGCGTACACTGAACACGCAAATGTTTGTAGTAGAGCTTGGACTTTCTTTTTTTTCGTACTGCAGGGCTCGAGTTTAGTAATTATCGAGTATAGGGACAATTGGTGTCAGAAAGGCATGGTTAAAAAGACTGTAAAGTGTTCAGGATGTGGAGTGGGTTTGAAAGTGGACCCAAGCGTAGAAGCGGATGGAGAAGAGGCTGACGCGAAGTGTAGGCAATGTGAGGTCGAGGAAAAAATGGAGAAAATGATGGTTGCCCAGAGTGAACTGCTGATGAGAATCGCCAAACTCGAGACTGCGTTGGCGACAGAGCAAGAAAAACGAGGGCAACGGGAGAAATACTGAAGTCCGCCGAGGAAGTGCTAGCGGAGCTGAACAAAGAAGCGACCTACCGAGAGAACAGTAGGGAACCGGCACCCAGAATGGTGGAGAAGGAAAAGCAAGCAAGCTTGCAAAAAACAGGTTTAGCCGGTTCAACTGTCGCAAGGCCCAGCTTCAGCGAGGTAGTGGTGGGGCAGGAAGGGAACAAAAGAGCCGGCGTCACAGGTGCAAGTAGCCCCCAGGTGCAGAACGCTCCAGCGGAAAAGTCACAGCATGTGATAATCGCCGGGGACTCAAATTTAAATCGATGCACAGAAGCCATCAAAGAGAGGGTAAAAGGTGACAAGAGGGTTGCAGTAGGGGCGTTCCCAGGACGCAAGCGGGAAGCAGTCATGAAGCAAGCGAGCGCAAAGCTCAAAACGACAGCTGATAGACGCAACCTCGTGATAATTCTTGGCGGTTTAAACGATGTCCTAAATGAAGATGCAGCAGGACTAGCAGCCACACTGGCGAAAGGCGTCGATGACATGCGCGCCACTTCTCCTAAGGTACAGGTAGTGATATGCACGATACCGGAGGTACCGGTGCGTGATAGCAACCTGCAAAGAGCGGTGGTCAACGCAAACAAAGAGATATGGCGGATGAGTCGAGAGAAAGGCTTTGAGGTGGTGGAAATAAACAGAGAGGTGCATAGGTGGGGGGGTTTTCAGCGAGACAGAATTCACTTCGATGGGCGGCTAGATCATGAGGTGGGTTGGCGACTTGCAGGACGCGCAGTAGCTTTTTTGGGGGGCAAGCGAGCCCTTCGGGGTGCAGGATAGCTAGTAACGAGGAAAACAACCAGGGAGACTCTTCGACAGGTGGTATGGACAGATACGATTCCAAAGTGGCCCCAATCTCTAAGATACGTAGAGTCCGGGGCATAAATAGACGTAGCCACGAGCGCCGAGCCAATTCAGACATAGGGTATATTAACATGCAGGGTGGTAGGAACAGGCTGAAGTGGGAAGAGATAGAAGAACAGCTAAGGGAAGAGAGGCCGATGGTATACGGTTTTGTAGAAACACATCTCAGGGACATGGAACAACCTCCGAACAATCCGGACTACGCGTGGGAGTATTGTAATAGAACAGAAGGCAGCAGAAAGGGGGGTGGTATTGGGGCATTCATTCATAAAAGTACAGACTGGCAAAGGGTCAAGCAGGAGTGCAAGGAACATTAATGGCTAAAAGGGAAAGTGGCTGGTCAAATGACACTCCTTGGTTTCGTGTACTTGTGGACGGGAGCAAAGGCCAGAGAGGAAAACCAGGCAATGGTAGAGTGTATATCATAGGACATTCAGGAGTTAAAAAGAGAGTGCGAGATAATTATACTAGGAGACATGAATTCGCACATAGAAGTTATAGATGGGTATACCGACCCGACAGGCAAAATGATCATGGATATGTGTGAAAGGCTTGATTTGATCATTTGCAACAGTACCGAGAAGTGTGAAGGGCAAATAACATGGGAGGTAGGAAGGCTTCAGTCGACGATAGATTAAGCACTGATGTCACATGGGATGTATGATAAGCTCAGGGAAATGCACATAAATGAAGGTGGCTCCAGAAGTCTGGGTAGCGATCACAAACGTATCAAGCTAAGTTTTGGAAGAGCAGTGAAAGTGGGAAGGAGACGAGATGAGCAACTACAGGAAAATTTTTATCCAGAAAGGCAAATTGAAATGGCCACTAAACAAATTGAGAAAGTAATCACGGAGGATAATAAGACAGTGTGGACATACACGAATCTAATTAGACTCTTTGAGATAGAGCTTGCTAAGACGCGTGACAAGTCGCCCCGGAAAAGAAGACACAAACCGAAAAGGTGGTGGGATGAGGAATTTAAGAGAGCCATAGCAACACGTCAGGAAGCCTCTAGGGAACACAGACATGCTAAGCAACGGGGTAAACCGACAGATGATGTGGAAAGAAAATGGTCAACCTTTCTAAGCTGTAGAAGGGATGCATCCCTTCTGATCAATGAAAAGATTAGAAGGAAGGGAGCTCAGTGGCTGGCAGAAGTACATAAAAAAGATAGAAAGGCAGCTGCGAAATTTTGGAACCATCTAAACTCCCTAAGAGATGAGACGAGCCTAGAGCAGAACTTTATAACTACAGCCCAAGGTGCTAGGCTAGAAGGGGACGAAGCTATTGAATATATAAGAACAAGGGTGACAGAAAAATTTCAACAAAGAAGTACTTTATGCACCACAATAGACAACGACGAATCAAGTGGTGCAATGGCTCCATTTTCACAACAAGAGTGGGAAAGGGCTGAGAAGAGCAGGACGTTTGCGACGCTGGCAGCGCTCGCAAGCAGCGACATAGCGGCGCACAAATTTATACAAGCCAGGCAAAAAGAACCGTTGCCGCATGCGGTGATAGGTGCGCGAAAAACCCCGGTGTCCTGCTGTCGGAGCGTCATGCAAATGTTGAAGAATAGTGGTACGCAGGTGCCTGGGAATAACTAACGAAAACTCCGGGCCATCAGGCTTCATGTTGTGGTGGTACAGAATTTCGTTGCGGAGGACTTATTGACGGAGCGAAGGGTTGGAGTGTCCTGAAGATACTCACTCAATGACCGTCTGGAGGCTTGAGTCCCGGTGCTGCTCTGTGCCGATGTCGCGGAAATTGGATATGGCGAGCACACAAGAATCGCTCTCATGGACAGCGAGGTTAGCAGGGTCCACCGGATAACGCGAGACCCAATCAGCATCTTAGTGTAACCTGTCAGACTTATAAATTACGTTGAAGTTATACTCCTGGAGACGTACAGCCCAGTGACCTAGGTGACCAGTTGGGTCCTTGAGCGACGACCACCAACACAGAGCGTGGTGGTCCGTAATAACTGAAAACTCCCAATCGTGCAAGTAGGGGCAAAATTTCGCTACAGCCCAGACCAACGCAAGACACTCGGGCTCCGTTATCGAATAGTTTCGCTCAGATGTGGAGAGAAGTCGGCTGGCATACGCAATAACACGCGTTTGGCCCCCCTGGTGTTGAGCGAGGACGGCACCGATGCCGTGAGCACGGACGGGTCGAAGTGCACCAATATTGGTAGTGAAGTGAGCAGCTGGATCAGCGTGGAAAACGCGGCTGCTTGGTCTTGACCCCACGAGAAGGGCGCATGCTTTTTGAGAAGATCAGTGAGTGGTCGTGCAATTGTAGCGAAATCGCGTACAAAACGTCGGAAGTACGAGAATAAGCCCAAAAAACAGAGAACATCTTCGGTAGTAGAAGGCAGAGGAAAGTTCTTGACAGCGCTAATCTTATCCGGGTCTGGCTGAAAGCTAGCAGCACTTACACGATGACCAAAGACCGTGGTTTCTCGTCGGCCGAAATTGCACTTTTTCGAGTTCAGCTGAAGTCCCGCTCGACGAAAAACGGCTAGAATGTTCGACCAACGAGTTAGGTGGCTTTCAAATGTTAGGGAAAAAACAATCACATCGTCGAGGTAGCAAAGGCAGATGGACCACTTATAACCACGAAGGAGACAGGCCATCATGCGTTCGAACGTTGCCGGAGCGTTGCACAGCCCAAAAGGCATAACCTTGAACTGATAAAGGCCGTCTGGTGTGACAAAGGCAGTTTTTTCGCGGTCTAAGTCGTCGACGGGAATTTGCCAATAGCCCGAACGCAGATCTATAGATGAGAAGTATCGCGCGCCTGGAAGGCAGTCAAGGGCGTCGTCGATTCGTGGCAGCGGATATACGTCTTTGCGGGTTATCTTGTTCAAGGCATGGTAGTCAACGCCAAATCTGCCATCCTTCTTTTTGACTAAAACAACAGGTGACGCCCATGGACTTGAAGAGGCGTTTATGACTCCTTTGGAGAGCATCTTCTCGACTTTTCGCTGTATGACCTGGCTTTCGGACTGGGAAACACGATATGGTCATCGTCTAACAGGACTAGCATCGCCGGTATGTATTTGATGACGCACGACGGACGTTTGACATAAAAAGCGGTCATCGATGTCGAAAATATCTCGGTAGGTGGTAAGAACGTGGAGGAGTTGCGCAGCCTGACGGGTGGAAGATCAGGGGCAATCATCATCATGATTTCATCGGTAGGTGCGTTTAATTGGCTGGCTGCAATAGGGGACGAGCAGTCTTCAGGGTCTAATGCCACGATGTTACATGCATCAAGTGCGGAAACATGGTGTTGCGGCTCTCGGCGCTGTTCACCAGTTGTCGCTTCGAATCCCAGCGCTGATCACCAGATGTTGCTTACCGGTCTCCCCGGTCTTTTGTGGTAGCGTGGTGAAACTTAGGGTGGAGGAGACGAACGATGACAAAATGGGGATACGAAAAACAAACAGGTTTATGGCACTATTTACAATTATTTACAGCATGAGGTTAGGAGTTCACAAACAACAAACGTGGTGGTTGAACCGTTACATGGTTCAGAGTGACGTCCCGCCTTCTGCGGCGTCGTTTTAAACCGTGTCGGGCTCGTCCTCTTTGGTTGGAACGTCAATCACACACACATGACACCGCCCACAGGGCATAATTCAGTAGCACATGGTCCGCCGAATAGTTATTGCCCCTATTGATGCAATGCTCTGAGGATAGGGGAAATGGGCTTTTTTTCCGGAACAATTTGGCGGTTGGGATGCTTCTTCCACCTTTCCCAGGAAGGGCAGTCAAGGAGTAGACACTTGAATTGCGGAGACACGACCTGTGCGGTCGGTCTGCTTCTCCGTCTCTCTAAACAAGCCGGCCCGGAGGAATCGCTTGTGGGGACATTGGCTCACGAACCGTCTTTTAATCCCTTTGTCGCTCCCCTCCGCGGGACGCTGGTTCCAAGAAAACTGGGGTTCTAGGCGTGGGAGCGCTGCCCAGCTGTCGTCAGTAGGCGCCAACCATCGCTGCCCAACCATCGTCAGTAGGCGCCAGGCTGTCGCTGAGCGCTGCTCAGCGACAGCCTGGCGCCTACTGACGATGGTCATAACAATGGCCTAACGAAATGTCTTGCGGGAGAACTTGGGTCAAACTACTAATGTTGAGAAGCGGAAGCTGAACGTAGTTGTCTACGATAGTCACGATGGTATGCGGCACAGCAACACTTCGCGGCAAGAGCACATTCACTATTGGGGACACTATGTAGTCACCGTCAGGAAGAGCTGGTGATATCGTTAAGGCCACAAACGTGGTGGCTTGCGGTGAAAGCCGAACATAAACAACAGCGCACAAGCGGTGTGACGGTGAGGACGGCACAGCCCCAAGTCGAAGCAGTTCAAGTTGGACAACGCCGGCTGCACAGTCGATGAGAGCGGCATGAGTGGACAAAAAATCCAATCCAAGAATCAGGTCATTGAGGCACTGCTCGATAACTGCAAAGAGAACAGATGTGGGGTGATCGGCGATTATGATGCGTGCTGTGCACATTCCTATGATGACAAGACTTCTTCCGTCGGTGACACGAATAATGCCAGAAGCAGCCGGTGTGATAACTTTCTTCAGTGGTGACGAAGTCGGCACTCATCAAGAAATATGCGCCCCGGCGTCAGTAAGTGCAGGAACAGTCAGGCCGTCAACATCTTCGTCGATCAAATTTCGTCGTGTCGGCAGTACATGGAGAGGATTTGAGGTCGGTATCGAGGATGCAGCTTTACCTCTAAGAGCTGCACCGCTTAGTTTCCCTGATGAAAATTGAGCGGGGACGTCGGGCGTCATCGTAGTGGAGAAGGGGACGACGGGTGACGTGCAGGCGGCGAACGAGACTGATGACGTCGAGGTGACGGTGAGCGGCTGTGCTGCGTATCAGGGGCATCGAAGGGTGGAAGGCGGCGGTAGCTGTCGGGGATCGGCGCAGGAGGCTGGAAAAGGTGGTAGCTGTCGGCGCGGCGAGCAGTGTTATACTGTGTTCGGGGCGAAGGCCAGTGGTTGCGGCAATACCGTGCGACGGGCCCTATGCGGCGGCAGTTAAAGCAGATCGGCCGATCATCCACCATTCGCCATTCGGCCGGATTGCGAGAGCATGGAAAACACCGTTCCTTCTGAGGCAGTGACCTGGGGCGAGGCGGTTGCCTTTAACAGAAGCCAACTGGTCGAGACTGAGCAACGGCGCGGACATCGAAGCCCAAATGGCTGAGTTCTTCCCGCACAATCGACTGTACCAAGCAAACCTGAGGTACTTGCAAATCGACGTGGCCGTTGGTGGGAAGAGCAGGTGTAATTGCTTCGATTTCCCGCCCGACGATTCGCGTATTTTCAGACGCCGGTGAAGACTGCCGATGAAAGATCAGTCCATCTTCGCAGGAGGACGTCGCAACGGTGCTCGGCAGTCGAGTGAATGATCTTGAAATACGCCTGCTTTTGGCCAGTTCAAAACGCCGGCATTCCTGAATAATTTCCCCGACGATCGCGCAGTTCCGACACATTAGCAGGTTGAACATATCGTCCGCTATCCCCTTGAGGACGTGGCCAACCTTATCAGACTCCGACATTTCGCTGTCGGCTTCACGACATAGAGCCATCACGTCCTGTATATACGAGATATACGGCTCTGTGGACGTCTGAGCACGTGTACACCACTCCTTTTTTGCAGCCGGCTTTCGACCGGCGGGCTTCCCAAATAGGTCGCGGAGCTTCTCTTTTTATGTGTCCCAACTGCCGATTTCCTCTTTGTGGTTCTCGTACCAGATTTTATCAGGTAAAACAGCACGTTGGCCACCATGAGCGTCGGGTCTTACTGGTTGAGCGCACTGGCAAGTTCATAGTCAGCTATCCAGTCGTCAACAACAACTTCGTCCGTACCGCTGAACGTTCCTGGATGTTCCGGATGCGTCACAACGTACGTGGATGGGGGTGGGGCCGGTGGAGGCGTTGCCGTGGATGTTGCAGGCGTCGCTGAGGCCGATGGAGAGGTGGTCGTGGGATCAGTCCCGTGTTCCATTACGGAAACTCTGATTTGACGACCACTGCGGAGCTCCGTTGTATGGCGCTTCGTTACCCAGCACGTCCACCAATTTTTTACGTGGATTACAAATAGACGGACGACAGAAACGAGTGTATTTACAATATTTACAGGTAGGTGTGACACCCCAGGGCTGCTAGGATCTCGCGCGGAATGCGCTTCTTCTTCATCGATGCGTCTACGACGGCGGAGCCATGCCCACTGCCTCGTAACAATATACATGCTGCTGTTGCCATCGTTACTCAACTGTAAACAACTGGTCATGTAAAACAAATGCAGCTGCTTAGCCTGTCCGTGCGTACACTTTAAATATATTTTCACCACTTTGTAACGTTTTGTTCGATAAAAAATTACAACACAGTCTTTATTACATCCGTATGTTTCACACAACATCGATTCCTAAAGTACGTGGGATCTGCCATTTTTTCTCTTTATTTCCGGACTCGGCTATTCACACATGCAAGTGGAGCGCACAATTGCTTTGTACAGCATAGTGTATCTAAGATGCGGGAAAGAGAAATGAGGATGAGAATAACACATTTCAGGGTGAGGAAAAGTAGAGGGGGGCAAAACTAAAACATATCCAGGTACACCAGAAGAGCATATCCTAGCTTTGTATGGTGTAGCATAGCAAGGGTATGGAAATAGTAAATGAGTATGAAATTAATGGATGCGAGCTTGAGCAGAAAGAGTGAAGTATCTCCATACATGATATCGAAGCATGGAATAACCATGTATTCTTTGGCACAGTATAGCCAAAGGCCTGGAAATAGAGATCATGGTGGCAAGTATACATGTGAAGGTGTGGAGAAGAATAAAGGAGAAAAAGAAAAGCATCTGAAGGCACGCTAGCTGAGCATAACATAACCTTTTGTGGTATAGTACAGCAACAGGGACGGAAAGGGGAGTGTGAGGAGAAAGGGAAATAGAAAGGGAAAGATCTTAGCTCCGCAGTTTCCAGTATTTTCACGCTGATACTTTCTCGCAGCAGTTCCCTTCAGCTCTGTGGAGGCTGCAGGGCCACTTAGCCAATATGAAGGGTGGTTAGCCCCTCCACAGGTATTCACCCCACTTTGCGTCATCTGCTAGGTGTCCCCTTGGTGCACTCAAGCACAGGATCGGTGAGCAGACGGCAGTGCCGAAAAATAGGGCGTGGTTGTACCCATTGACGCCGATGCCCCCCCCCCCCCCTCGGGTTTATACCGTCATCGTCGTGTGCTCTGTGGCTCGTAATTGCCCTACTAACGCTTGTATTTGTTTTAGATTCATGTCTTGGCTACTACCCTGTGATATTACCATAAACCGATATCAAATTATCGGCGCGGTATGCTGAGCAGGCATTGTAAATAAGCAGCTTACGTCACCAACAACAAAAAAGCCTACATGCTACTTTGTCCTGATGATTAGATGGCATAAAGCGATATCTAATTACACCATTAATTTTCCGTAAGCGCTATGGCCGAGCGTCAAGGGCAAGTTCGGATCGAAGTGGGTGGTAGTGTCTGCATGGGTGCTTCCATGTCGATTTTCAAATACAGTTACCGGTAGGTTGCCGATACAACAATAAAGAAACACGCTGCAAATGCGACGAAGTATAAATATAGTAGTTATTGATGTGTAGCAGCAGATGCAAGACAAGAGAAAATGCCTCAATCGTGCCAATTGGAAAGTTATTATATCTGGATCGAGCCATGATTTCCTGCGCAAGCATGTGGCTTACTTGGACGCCGTAGCTTTAACATTACTGAACAATAGGGGTGAGAGAGATTATAGTGTGTAGAGCCCAATTCTTTTGATTTTGTGTTTCCTTTCATGTACTACAGGTTTTCCCGCCCACTTTATTCCAAGTGTCTGCCTAAATAATCCACACGCCATTGAAACAATCTCATCGCCAAGCTATTTAATCCATGTGCGAAACAATTCATCCAAGTGACCACATATTTAATCCAAGCGCCAACGCAGTTAGGCTACGTGCCAGGGATCTTAATGAATGGGCCACCATGTTTAGTCCAATTGCCATGGCTTTAAATCAAGTGCCAACCAGTTTAATTCATGTCACAGAAACACATGGTTTGCCACTTTATGAAGTTTAAATGTCGGAATAATGTAAATACGAAATGACAGGAAGAACGTTTCGCTTGCCTATACATGCTAGCACTTATGGAATGAAGTGCAGCGCTATTTCCCCCTAATTGTTTTGGTGTCATAGGTTCAAAAAAATTGCAGCATATCCACGGAGTGAATGATGGAGAGTGGGGCGAAGCATTCGTCCGTCCATTCGTTTTTGCTTCCATACGTCCATGCGTCCGTCTGTGTGGCGGTCCATGCGTCCATCCGCCCGTCGGTGCGTTCATCAAAGCATCCACCCATGCGTCCGTTCATGCGTCCATCCATGGATCTCGCTGTGTGTCCGTTCGTTCACCTATTCAACACTCCAAGTACCACCTTCTCGCATCTTTTCATCATATATTCCCCATATGGAAGCACCGCCATCCTGCGGACATTCCAAGGACTAAACGAGAGGTGGCACACGCACACTTTCTTACGGCTTGCGCTTTCGGTCTACTTCCCACCTTTAACCAACTCGAGTTCATGGTATATACTAGTTCCCTGTATTCATGGCACTGCGGCTCAACGCTCGCTAAACCTTTCTAAAATCAAGGAGGTTGCGCCCAGAGAGTATAACGTAGCAACCTTTTTCTGTCAGATAGTGCTCAATGTACATACCAATGGCTCCTAACGGGAAATGAGAGACAGGAAAATTTGGCTTTTACTTTCTTACGGCTTGCGCTTCGCATCTACTTCCCACCTTTAACCACCTCGAGTTCATGGCATATACTAGTTCATTGTATTCATGGCACTGCGCCTCAACACTCGCTAAACCTTTCTAAAACTAAGGAGGTTACACCCAGCGAGTATAACGTAGCAACCCTTTCTTGCCAGATAGTGCTCAATGTACATGCCAATGACTGCGAATGGGGATTGCAGCGTACGCGTTAACTAAAAGCCAAACGCCCCTGTCTCTCATTCCCCATCTGCAGCCATTGTCAAGTACATTGAGCATTATTTTTTATTGTTCAACAACGCACAGAAGAAATCTCCCACCAGCACCACCTTGGAGGTCAAAATGTTATACTTGTTGCACAACAGCGGCTACGAGGGACGAACGGGTGTTGCTATAAAAAGCTTTCGCCCCTAAAACAGTGCGTAATAGTCGCATTTACGGGTACTAATTGTATTTCCTCATAGAGTCCACGTTAGTCTATGCTTCATTGCTTCGTTGCTACTGCACTATTCAGGCTAATCAACTACACCATCGCGTATGCCGAGATTTATGTCGTCTGCTTAGCAGACGGAATTTGGCTGCTTATTCGCTGAGACGTGCGCAGTCGTCTGCTCTGCCCGCTGAGCAGGATGGAGATCCACAGATGATATTTTTGTGTTCTTCAAATCAGAGATAACCATTTGAAAAACTCATCTTGCATTTATTTGGGTTCAAGTGAATTAAGTTTTTTTAAAAAAGGCATTAAAGCTAATACTGTTGTTTTCATGTAACAGACGACTGCTAGTGTTGCTGACGCGTGTTTGCTTGGAAACCGCGTGTTTCATCGGATACATATAATTTCTTGAATAAAAAATAACAGCTAATATGAATGTAAAATCTGACTTCCGTTGTCCACATCGGGATCATGAGTTTACGTCCTATATGCACTTCCAGACGAAAACCTCAACGATTGATCTCAATTCAATCTGCCCTGCGAGGGCCTTATAATTTCTTGATTATATACTTGCACTGACCCATCACTGCCCATGGCCAGGTTTTTCATGTCTTGGTATGCATTCCGGTACTCCATTAACATTATTCTGTCTTTCGCATAACATGACCTGACCCGGTCATGCAATGCTATACAATTCCAATTATGAGTTTTGTTGACGAACACACAATCTTCGTTATCATGTTCTTGCCTTTTATTTCGTTGTCATTAAAATGACTTCACCCGGGCCAAACCCTCATCTACAAACTTGTGCAAAGAAACATATAAGCACTTCGAACACGGCTCAAGCGAACTACGGCAGTAAGTTTTCTTTCACGAATACTAGCGATGATTGCCAATAATAATGATTTATTCTACATTCCGCCTATGTTCTTTTAATATGTAGTATCTGTCTTTCAATTGCACTCCCTACTGACGCCCTGGATTCTGCTTTTTGTGCATGGATTAAACTGACTGGCACCTTAAACAAAGTTATTGGCTGTTGAAATAAATATGGTGGCACTAGTATTGTAATTCACTGGCACGTGACCTGATTTAGTTGGCGCTTGGATTAAATGTTTGACACATGAATTAAGGAGTCTTGTTCTCAGATTATTTTAATGACGTGCAGATTATTTAAGCTCGAATTGAGATTAAAATGAGTGAGAAAGCCTGTAGTGCTCATAAATTCGTATGTTCCCTAGACTATCACGGAAGAGTAAGCAGATGAAAACTTTGAAGAATTTGTTTACTGTCACCCTGAAAGCGACTTTCAAAAGAAATACACATACAAGTATATAATCCTCAGAAGCTATCCTTGAAACTTCATGGTTCTGTACTCGACGTGCAAAGACAAGGACCCGAGTTCCGGGCTTACTTTCAGGCGCGTTGAGCGTGTTCGCCTACAGGGACATAACGCATTGAACATCCGGGAATGACAACGTGACGAAGATAGTTGTGATTGCATACTAACCAGCAATTAACCTGCAGTTATGCCTTAAACCTTACAGTGGACAGATGAATGTTATCTTCGGGCTTCCTACGACGTATTGCCATCCCGAAGATGCCACACTTTCTCTTTTCTAAATTTGAATCTCCTAAAATGTTGTAAAGGTACTGAAAGTAATGCGAGTTTGCTCGTCTCGTCGACTACAGCTTTTGGCACTTTGATGCAGGCATCTCTAATGTTTATTTTTTTTGTGGGCAACTAAATCGGTTCTCCTAAGAAAATAGCTGGCTTTCCTTGAGAGTTCTTATTAGCAATCTTGTGCAGCAATGTTTCACGCAACAATAGTGAACTACTTGGCTGATAGTAAATGAAATACTGTTAGCACTTCAGTATTGATACCACCTCAAGTCATGTGTAATCGGCACTGCAAACGTTGCAATTGAATAATGTTTTGTAACAGTGGGTAGACAACTCAACCCTTAATGCAGCGTAATGTACAATAGGCGCTCTCTTCGCCAACAAAAAAAAATTGACCCCGTATTGCTGCATAAAATAGAACTTATAAGAACCAGGATAAATATAAATATTACAAAACATTTCGATTTGGTTGTCATCACCGGAGAGCCTAACTTTCAGTGACAATCATTCAAAGTCTTTAGCCGCCGGCCTAAGGGAGAGCTGTGCAAAATTTTCCTCCGGAAGGTTTTCGATTACAGGCTTGGACTCTCTGAGACGTCTTTCCTCGGTGGGTCCTGCCATCGCTCATAAATGTTTGATCCCTTCAAAGCTGTTTGAACTGAGTCCAATTACTGGACGAGCGACGTCAGTTTCGCTAGGCGCATTGAATATGCGCGCGTTAATTAGGCGTGCTGTGAATCTGGGAGCGCTGCAAGTCGGAAATCTTGAATGACCGAGAGCTGCGGATGGCATTGGGGATTAAAGTGAAAATCTTCTCCTACCGCTGCAGTGAAGTTAACAAGATTACAGAACAAAGACGAGAGATGTGATTCGTCCTCGACCCCTATTCAGTTGCTGTTGAAATAGGTCTATGCCACAGCCTCTTTGATGAATTCCTCTTAACAACTTGCTGCAGAAGCAGAAAGGCTTTGCTCTATCTAAAGTCAAGTTTAATTAAACACTTATAAAACATTCCAAAATATCTTTTAAATTATTCTCTTCAGTGTTGTAGTTTATATGAAAGTGTTGTAGGGCGTGACAATTTGTAACATACCGACTTCTTTCTTCAAGTCACTTCAAACGCAAGCAATTTGAGATGGAAATCAGCTTCCATCAAGTTCAAGGCCCCAATTGAGGAGAAGAGATACGAAAACTGAGCACATCGGGTGCGCAGGAACTCCGTCAGCCACGTCACGTCAGACCAGAAACTCACCCGGTCATTAAACATTAAAGTCACAGTTTCGCCACTGCGACGAAGCACTGATTCTGATCGAAATAAATTATAATATAGGAAACTATAATTTAAGATATCTCACGAAAAAGGGAAGCAGCTCAGCACTTTCAGGACGCCGCTGCAGCACGAAGAAGGACGCTCGAAAAGAACGCATAGATATACACTGAACAAGTGGGAACTAACAATCGTTATACTTGTTACGTGTTGGTATTTTAAAAACGCGCTACACATTTAGGAAAACAGTGCAGAAGCTGATGTTGGCTGATTTTTATTTTTATTTTAAATTGCGGCACGTGAAATGACCCCCTCGCCCTGCGTTTCCTGCCTACCACGTGGCAAGAAACGCAGGGCGTATCGCATGAAATTGGCAGATCCCACGTACATTGGGAATCGATGATATGCGAAGCACGAACGAGGAAGGTTTATATGAAGTTTAAAATAAGAACAACGTTACGAGGCGGAAGTAAATTATGCCGTACATAACTTCCATGTCATATATAATATTTTTAGACGTGTCATTTACCTTCATTGTCTATTCACGCCACTTGATACCAAATTTGGTATATGTGGAGCTAGCGAAACGGCCACGAGCGTGCTATGAGCATAGCATGTAGTCATTTTTTACATGAGACGCATATCATGATTATCACGTTCGGAGGTGTCATTTAACTTCGCCGTCTATTGACGCCATGCAATACCAATTTGGTATATGTCAAGCTAAAAAAAAAACGACCGCGAGTGCATCATGAGCGTGGCATGTGGTCGTGTTGTTACATGACACGCATCTCATGATTATTATGTTTGCACCAGTCACATACGCTCGTCGTTCATTCTCGTCTTCACATAATCCAAACTTGGATTATGTGAAGCTAGCGAAACCGCGGGGAGTGAATCATGAAGGGCCCAATATACTTCGACGTAACGTTTACGAGCGCACGCTCGGCGCAGCGACGCTACGCTAGCGAAACGCGAACATTCTATAGTCTGACGCCAGACGCGACCAGCGTCTGTAGGTGCAGCCAGGCGGCAACCGGTGCGAAATGTAACATGCTCCATTTCTCACTAACGACGTTGCCCAGAATTCACCGCGTCTGCCTAGCTTTGTGACGAAGAGCCGCTGGGCGTGCTCAAACGCACTTGCGTCAAAGCAACGCAGTGCAGCGCGTTCTTGCGAGCATATACCAGGCAGATCGGCGACTGGCGTGGCATTGCCGGCATGATGCGACAAAATGAGCGATGTAGCACACGCGCACCGGTACACGTCTAAGTGTATTTGCGCCTTGAGTGTGGCATGTAGTCATGTTCTTTCATGACACGCATCTGTTTGCACCAGTCACATACCTTCGTCATCCATTCAAGTGACGTAATACCAAATTTGGCATATATGAATCTAGCGAAACGGCCCCGAGCGCATCATGAGTGCAGCATGTCGTCATGTTGTTAAATGACACGCATGTCATGATTATCATGTTTGAATATGTCATTTACATATGTCGTCTGTTCGCGTCACGTAATACTGAATTTGGTACATGCGAAGGTAGCGAGACGGCTGCAAGCGCATCATGAGCGTAGCATGTGGTCATGTTGTTTCATGACACGCATAACATGATTATCATGCTTGCACCAGTCACATACCTTTGTCGTCCATTCACATCCCTTATTACCAAATTTTGTGTATGTGAAGCTAGCGAAACGGCTGCAAGGGCGTCATGAGTGTGGCTTGTAGTCATAATGTCACAAGACATGAATCTCATGATTATCATGTTTGCACCAGTCACATACCTTCGTCATCCATTCACTTCACGTAACGCCGAATTTGGTATATGTGAAGCAAGCGAGACGGCTGCGAGCGCATCATGAGCTTGGCATGTAGACATGACTCTTGACTTACTTGACATGGATGTCATGATTTCCACGTTAGGGTCTGTCGCTTGTGTTCGCCACGCAATCTTAGCATACCATACCAGTTCTGCAACGCGCCTGGTGAACGAGACCACCACAAGAGCAGCACGACCATAAAATGTAAATCATAGCATTCATGACACATATGTCATGATTTTCATGTTATCACTAGTCAGATATGCTCATCATATAGTCATGTTATGCCAAACCAAGTTTGGTATTGATACCATTATCCAAACGGCCAGGAGAGCTAAAAGTCGTAGGCGGCTAGATAGATAGATCGATATGTAGATAGATAGATAGATAGATAGATAGATAGATAGATAGATAGATAGATAGATAGATAGATAAATAGATAGATAGTGTTCTATCGTGGCCGAGAAAAGACACGGACGCCGGAACCAGACAGGAACGAATGCCGCTTTATTGAAGGAATGCTCTGCTTTTAAAGCGTGTTATCGTGACGACGGTCTTACGTCATGGCTCGTTTGATAACCGATATCACACTCTTCCCTTCTTAGTGAAACAACAGTCATTTATTTAAACTTGCTCTTTTCGCGAAGTCTTTTGCAGCGTACGACTCAGGAGGCTTTCGCACGCGGGTGCCTCGTCGCGGTAATGCTGACGAAGACTCGTTGCCTGTAGGAATAGGCTGATCAACTGCTGGGGAGCTAGATCCGGTCTTGTTAAGCCCTGCATTTCCTCTTTCTGTACCTGATGACGCGTCTAGAGGTGGTTCTGATAGTAGGACCTGGGGAGTCTGGTCGTCGCTGGAATCTCGTAACTCTGATGAGGTCGTGAGTTGGATCTTGTCTTCTTGGCCAAGGTTCGCTTGACACGGTCCTTTCGAAAAGACCTCTCGAGAAGACGAATCCTGCAAAAGGCTTCTTGGCATTTTCGATCCTCCTGGGCGGATTCCTCCATCATTCTGCGAACCAGTTGTGGATGCCGCATTACCAGGGACTTCGGTCCATACGCTAGTTTTCTTCTGTCGAGAGTGATCCGCGTGAGTGAACTGTAGTCGCCCTTGAACCCTAATCATGTACGTGACTGGGCTGACAACTTGCTGAATAGTACCTTCTTGCCATGATACCGGCTCACTACGTGTGGTCTTTACGTACACTCTGTCCCCGACGGAGAAAAAGTCTGCGGGTCCTCTGTGGTGATTACGTCGCTCTGTGTCTTGTTTCAGGTGTTCCGCCATATCTCCTGCAAAGCTTGGTTGAAGAAGAGACAATGTAATTCGGGGCAGGCGCTTAAGGAAAACTTCAGCAGGCGTCCGGGAAGTCATCGCATGTGGGGTGTTTCTATAAGAAAAAAGAAATTTGTTGAGACGTTCTTGTACTGTATTCTTCACTCCAGCATGTTGATCGCTCAGAACCTGCTTCAAGAGAGCTTCCTTGGTCGTTCTTACCAGTCTTTCTGCTGCTCCATTAGAAGCGGCATGATAAGGAGGGGTCCTGGTATGCTTGATACCCCTGTGCCTCAAGAACTCTCCAAAGTCATCCGAAGTAAACTGTGGACCGTTGTCGGTTACAATTTCTTCAGGGTAGCCGTATGCCGTGAATAACGTGTCCAGTTTTTCCAAAGTTCTCGTGGTTGTAGTCGATGGCATGACAAACACTTCAACCCACTTAGAGTACACGTCTACAAGAACAAGTAGATTTACACCGTCTTTGACAGCGTAGTCGACGTGAATCCTCTCCCAGACTTTTGTTGGATACCGCCAGGGTCGTAGGACCTGTCGACTTTGCTGGACGAGTGCTTTGGCAGACTTGACAATTCCGGACGGTTTCTTCTACGTCTTTGTCGAGTAAAGGCCACCACACGTACGACCGTGTAAGCATCTTCACACGACTCATTCCTGGGTGTCCCTCATGCAGCATTGAGAGAACAAGAGCTTGCAAAGTTTCTGACACGATCACCCAATTGCTCCGAGTCAAGCACCCCTGCTCTGCAGGCAGGTGATCTCTGTGTATAAAAAATGGTCGCAGTTCTTCAGGGTAATGCTGTGGCCATCCTGAAAGAACGTAGCCTAAAACACGTGTTAGAACAGTGTCTCGTTTTGTTTATCGAGCTACGTCTTTCGCTGTCTGCAGGGTTGCGTCGAAAACAACCAAACACTCCAGTTCGTCGTTCCCAAAACTTGTAGACAGCGGCAGCCGTGATAGCGCGTCAGCGACTTCCATTTTCTTGCCGTTCCGGAACTTGAGATCGTACTGATACGCTGTCAACGTCAGTGCCCATCTCAGCATTCGTGCAGCTGCTAATGATGGCAGTGGCTTATCGCGCCCAAGAAGTCCAAGAAGCGGCTGATGATCGGTGTATAGGCTGAACTTGCGGCCATACAAGTAGCGATGGAATCGTCGCAACCCAAATATGAGTGCGAGGTCTTCTTTTTCCCTTGAGCATAGTTGCGTTCACTGCTGGTTAATGTGCGCGAAGCGAATGCGATTGGTCGTTCGGTTCCGTCAGGCATTTCGTGAAAAATCACAGCTCCCAAGCCGTAAGCGGAAGAATCGCAACTAAGTCCGATTGGTTTTGTGACGTCGTAGAAGGCTAATACTCCGCTGTTCAGAATCATTTCCTTAGTTTCTTCGAATGCCTTCTTGAACTGTTGCATCCATTCCCACTAGCGGTCTTTTTGAAGAAGCTCATAAAGTGGTGCTACCACAGTTGCCAATTCCGCAAGAATTTGCCATAGAAGTTTAGAAGACCCAAGTAGGCCCTCAGTTCCGAAATGTTACTTGGCTCTGGCGCATCTCGCACTGCTTTTTATCTTTTCAGCGGTGGGGTAGATGCCCTCCTCCGAGACTTTGTGCCCGAGCTAAACCACAGAATTGCGAAAAAAATTGTATTTTTCTTCCTTCAGCGTTATGTTGTGGTCACCAAGTGCTTTAAGGGCTCTTGTGGCAGTTGTGTGCAGTCTTCTGCACTGTAGCCAGTGATGATGACGTCGTCTATATAGCATCCTATATTAGGAATTCCTTCTAGGACTTTGTCCATCATGGCCTGAAATAAGGCCGGTGCGCTCGCAGTTCCAAATGGAAGTCTTTGGCATTCGTATAAGTCTTGATGCGTGTTTATCGTGAGCAGTGCCTTGGACTCCTCACTGAGAGGCACTTACTGGTACGCCGAGGATAAGTCCAGCACGCAAAATAATTTGCCCTCAGCTAGCATCGAATATAAATCTTCAGGAAGCGGTAGTGGATAGCAATCAGTGTTGAGTACTCGATTGATTGTTACTTTGTAGTCTCCGCAAATTCTGATTCCGCCTCCACGCTTCGGAACTGGTACGATGGGAGTCGCCCACTTGCTCGTAGTTACTTTCTTTAAGATGCCTTGACTCTCTAGTTTACGAAATTCTTCGCAGACTGTCTCTTTAGTAGCGAAAGGCATTGACCTGACTTTGCAGAATACAGGCGTAGCATTTGGGTCTATGGCTATTTTGGCTTCGAAGCACTGCGACAATTGCGCAGTGCTTGCGTTCACGCGCAAGCATATGTCGAAATACCCGATATTTATTAATGGGACAGCGATACCTGCTGTAACGCACGACAAGTTCCTTGGGGTTGTCGTACACAGAGATCTATCGTGGACGAGGCATGTCGCAGTACTTAAATATAAATTGAAGAACTTTGCTCTCGTTCTTCGCCACGTAGCAGGAGCAAGATGGGGCCCGTCAGAATCATCGCTACTTCAATTGTACAATGCTCTATTTGTGGGATACATTTGATACAGCATGCCGGTGCTCTCCAATATGAGACCCAGTTGTGTGAAGACGTTAGAGAGTGTTCAAGCTCAATGCTTACGAAGATGCTTGGGTCTACCG
This sequence comes from Rhipicephalus microplus, assembly GCF_013339725.1. Classification (NCBI taxonomy): domain Eukaryota; kingdom Metazoa; phylum Arthropoda; class Arachnida; order Ixodida; family Ixodidae; genus Rhipicephalus; species Rhipicephalus microplus. Next base: position 125,995,325 of record NC_051170.1, on the reverse strand, counting down.
CGCTGGGCTTCAACAAATGAGACAATCGCAGAGGCTCGGGCTTGTCCCATCAGTGTATACATGCTCTGCGAACCACTTAGAGTTCACTTCCGATTGCTGAGCAGATACAGACAGCACCCAATGTCAGTATTACCCGCCACTCACCCAGATTGCAGTTTCTCAAGATAAATATTGCGGCATGAAAATATTATACCATCAAGGTTTTCTCCACCAAATGCCCCTGCAGTGCCTCCATGGGTCCTGCCTAAACCACCTGTTCCTTTTACGATACTTGGAATCACGAGGAAGTCGCTCATTTCTTCTGTTGGCCTCAGACAACTGACCCTATATCACATTTATGCAACGTACAGTGATTCTCTGTACGTGTACACCAACGGATCCACCACGCTAAACACCTCCACCGCAGCCTCTGTCATCCCAGACATGGATATCGCTGGACGATTCAAAGTGGACCATAAAACTACATCAACTGCCGCAGAGCTTGTCGCTATCCGGGAGGCAATAAGATTTATTTCCGGAGAGCGACCTCGAGCCTGGACGATTTTCTGTGATGCCAAACCCGCTTTGAAAACCATTAATTGCATCATGAAGCATGGCCTGTATTTTAGGTCTGCAATAGAAATCACAGAACTTATTCAGGTTGCTTCAACAAGTGGTCATCTTATAACTTTCCAGTGGATTCCCGCTCATTGCGGCGTGATGGCAAACGAAGAGGCAGACGATGAAGCTAAAAATGCCTTAAGCAGTGCCCCTGAAGTACGCATTGCGTTTTCACGAGCTGACACGAACGCCCTGCTTCGCTGCGTGATGTGCAGCTACATACTTAAGCACTGTACCGAACCGGAACGGCGACACCAGCGACTCCACAAATGGGACCCGGAAATGAGGTTCCGCATGCCCCCTAAATTGAAACGGCAACTGACAAGTATGATCCACCGCATTCGTCTTGGTGTAGCGTACACCAGACGTTACGCACATATCATCGGTCGCAGTGACACCGGTCCTAATTGTGAACACGGTGATGTGCCAGAAACACTTGAGCACATATTTTGTGTCTGCCCAGCATACGCACGTGAACGACAAACACTGATTTCTTCTACTGAACTATATCGCAGTAGGTCATTAACTGATGAGACCATGTTGGGCCCTTGGCCAAACATCAACAGTGCAACTGCGGTCACAAGAGCAGTTATAACCTTTTTGGAAACAACTGGACTATGGCGCGGCTATGAAATGTGTCTCAGCTAGAAAGAACACTACATACTCACCTCTCTATCTCACCATCGTCATCCATTAATTTTTCTTTTCCCCTTTTCCTTTCCCCAGTGAAGAGTAGCAGGCTAGACCAAGCTATCGCTCAGGCCGACCTCTCTGCCTTTCTGTAAATAAACTTACCTCCTCCCTCCTCCTTGGCTTCGAAGTTGCGAACTATTCCCGGTGTTGTAGGGAAGAATTCTGGAAATTTTTCCCGCAGAGAACGGACATCCGCGCTTTGTGTGACAGCACTGACGGTATTCCAGTCAAGTTGCAACGTTTCAAGCCAATCTCACCCTAGAAGCGTAGGAATAGCCTTGCCCTGGTCCTCTACTATATGTAGCGGAAGCTCTGTTCTGCAGCCGTTATGCTCGACGGTTACGGTCGCCTGTCCTCTCAGCTTTACAGGTTGTCCTGTATAAGTTTTCAACACTGCCTTTGTTGGTTTGCATGCAATTTGAGAAAACCATTGCTTGAACGTACTTTCAGGCATCAATGTGACAGCTGCGCCCGTATCCAAAAGCATAGAAATAGGTTTCCCTTCAATCAGCAAAGACACTTTGTAGCCTCGTTTCCCATCTCCAGCACACATCACGACGTGATACGTCTGGAAATTGTCCGATTCCTCGTCTGTCACTTCAGCGTAGTTGACCGGACGGTTTTTCTTTTCTTGACACATCGTTTGCAGATGCCCTGTTTTAGCACACGCGTGGCACTTCGCGTTGCGATACCAGCACTTGTCTGCATCGTGCCCTTTTCCACAGCGATAGCAAGTGGTCTTCGCTTGACCCCTTTTGTTCTTATGTGCCGACGGCCTGGTTTTTGCTTGTGTTTTCTTACTGACCGCATTAATATCGGTCGATCATTCTGCTTTAGAATGTAGCTCAACGGTTCGCTTGGCAGCAAGTTCTTTTTCAAGTGCAATTTTGCACGCTTTTTCAAAGGTTAAGTTTCAGTTGCGAACAATGTCCTTTGAGCCTCTTGGTCGCGCAGTACTGTCTCGAGTCGATCCCTTAACGCATCGTTTAGAAACGCCTTGAACTCGCAATTACGCGCCAGATGTTTCAATCATGTCATGAAGACTTTGACGCATTCTCCTTCCTTCTGCATGCGTTTGTCGAACTTGCAACGCTCGGCGATTACAGAATACTCAGGACTGCAGTGTTGTTCTAGGACCTCCTGTATTTCTGTGAAAGTTTTGTCAGTAGGTCTGTCAGGGACTAAAATTTTCTGGAGCTCCCCGTACAATGTGCTTCCTACTACGTTCAGAACAGTCAGCTTCTTTGTCTCCGGGACCTCATTAGGTGCCACAAAGTTCTCAAACCTCTCTAAATACGACTTGATGTCGTCGCTGCTCGGGTTAAACCCTGGGATGCTTCCGGAACGTTGCGAAGCTAGTGGAATCGTCATTTTGAAACGCTTGCCTTCTGTGCTTGGGCCAGTCGTCCGTTCCGCTTCAACTGCTGTGCCGGTGCTTGCTTCAGGATCATACTATCATCCTATCTTTGTCGCCAGTTGTTCTATCGTGGCCGAGAAAAGACACGGACGCCGGGACCAGACAGGAACGAATGCCACTTTATTGAAGAAATGCTCTGCTTTTAAAGCGCTTTATTGTGATGACGGTCTTACGTCTTGGCTCGTTTGATAACCGATATCACAGATAGCTAGCTAGCTAGCTAGCTAGATAGATAGATAGATAGATAGATAGATAGATAGATAGATAGATAGATAGATAGATAGATAGATAGATAGATAGATAGATAGATAGATAGGTCACTGAAGTTCGCGAAGAAATGCTTCGCATTTAAAACTGTAGTCTTTCTTGGGATACTTCAACAGAAAAATGTTGGTCTGCCTGCCTATCTGTGTATCTGTCTTTCTGCTGTGGTAACCCCATTCAATAGAATCAGGGCCCAGAAACTCTCATGTTCCAGCGATGGCCATAGATGGCGAAAAAATTGGCTGCGGCGAGTTTCATCAAGTTGCGCGTATAGTGGAGCTACACACTCCTCTTTTAGCGGTCAGATAAGCTATTGTGCATTTTTCTTGTTGGGGGCGCTCAACACAGCTATAATTTTTATTTACACGTGTATAAAAAGATCGTTAAAAGCGAAGTTACTGGGTAATATTTCTTAAATATAGTGCGGAATCTTTTTTATTACTTCTATTACTGATACAACAGCGGTGACTGTTTGAGTTCATGTTCTAAGATTATCCAGACGCTCGAAAAGCACCCATTACAAAAGCTTGTTCTCGTTCACCTATTATCTGTGGCGCATACACACTACAGGCATGATTCCTCATGCTCCTCAGCCACTGCATGAACAATCGGCACAAGATTTCTTGCTAGTGTTTAGCAGATACAGCGGTTTTATAAAATCAAATTACGAAGCTCTGTTTCAAATAACTTTTATGTATGAATGCGAGTTTGTGTCTCGGAATTGACGTGCTGCTACGATGAAGGGTACGTGTCTAAAGTCTGTGAACTATGTGAGCTGTGGCGCTTCACCGACGTGGGGCTGTGCAGCCTCCAGCATGAATATTCCATGCTGGCAAATTGCTCGGAGACTGCCTACGAAAACAGGATAATCATGTGCAATGTAGGCGTGCGTATGGGCAAGTTAAAATACACGGTTTCTATCTAAACATATGTCCCTTTTCTTTTGCATGCGCTACAATTTTCGTCGTTTCATGAGGCTTTTTAACTTCACCAGCTAATGAGAGGCACACCTTGCGATTGTTTCAGATTGTTTACTTCTTTCTCACATTCGCTGAAGATATTTTTACTGCTACACTTCGTAACACAGATCACATCAACACAGCATAAGTTTTACTTGCTTCTGTTCAAAATTTAGTCTTCTGCAATATGTGCTCATAAATTTAATGCATGGTAGAGCCTAGTGAGCTGATAGCACATATATGCGTAGGCACGTTTTTTGTAAGTTTACTACCAAGCGTAATACATTTGCATGAACCATATAGTACATCCAGTCAAGCAAATAGCTAGCTTTGTCCTGTGAAAAACAACTCTAAAACAAAAAAATTAAAATGCCATCCACAAGACTAATTCACAAAAATAGCAATGTTATGCCCATGCTACCTTTCTTATGCAGTGTTCCGTTATACATTCTTCTCAGTCGTGCATCACAAATCTGTTCAATAGGGTAACCATGATTGTTTTTGCCCTTACAATTCAACCACATCCTCCAAAACACTGCTCATATCAGCGTACGCTTTGATACTTCATCACGGAACCGATTTCGCCCCGCTGCCGTAGTCTAGTGGCTAAGGTACTCGGCTGCTGACCCGCTCGTCGCGGGTTGGAATACCGGCTGCAGCGGCTGCATTTCAGGTGGAGTCGGAAATGTTGTAGGCTCATGTTCTGAGATTTGCGTGCACGTTAAAGAACACTAGGTGGTCAAAATTTCCGGAGCCCTCCACTACGGCGTATTTCATACTCATATGGTGGTTTTGGGACGTTAAACACCCCATATCATTGAACTGAACCTATTTTAAGTCAGCGGAGAATGTGTCATCACTCAAAGCAAACTCATGGGCCAAATTTTTCACCAAGCATGGTTGAAGACACATTTTTTTATATTTATTTATGTTTACTATTTTAGTCCTCGCCCCCTGATGACTGATTTTTTTTCTTCTCAGAAAACTGGACAAAAGCGAGACCATTGTTTCTCAAGCTACCCACATCAAGCCGTAAGAAGCGCAACAGTTTCCATTTTGAGAACCACATGCACCACCAATATATACCAGACGGACAAATGGAAAACTTATGCTGAAAAACAGTGATAGTATATGATATGTTCCAGCTGTACGAACTTGCCTGCACACATTATTGTTCTTTGCTTTATGAATGGCTCAGTTTACAAGAAATGTGCAGGCTTCAAATTTTTTGGACAGTGCATGTGATGGGCGCACATACTGTACTTCACTTTACATGTCAAGCTTTGTATAGAGTGTCACATATAACTAGGAAGTAAATGCTCATGTAATAGTGCATATTTAGCAGCACTTCTTTTCCAGACGGTGTTTAGATTGCTGTAAATGTGAAGTCTGTTGCAAGACAAGGGCAGGTATGGCTACATAAGAGCTCAAACAAAACGTTATTGGCACCTCATGCTTGTTGGAATATCTAGGTATGTCTGTAGTAAGGCCAATAAGAGGAACGTTGTCTTACAGACTACTCACTGTTAGTGTCAATCTAAATGCATTATCCAGTCCACCTGAACAGTTTAATTGGTCTGAATGCTTAGCGTGGCACTCCACTCTATGTGGTACGCATTTGTGGCGCCATTTTGCAAGTATCAACACCGCGAACTGACTGATAATTGGTCCTTAAACTAGGCATAAGTTCCCATTAACAGGAGAAGCTCTAATGATTATTGAAACTCGCCGAAGACCAGGAGAAGAATAAGAAGACAAGGGCTACGGAGAGCGTGCGTGTGAATAAGCAAAATAAAAAAGAAAATTCTTGCTGCTGTTCGCATCGAACGCAGTCCACGCTTGTCTCGTCTCATTTCTGCGATATGGTGCCGTGACCAGCATAGTGGCTTCTCCTCTTCCCACTCGCCATGGAATACCAGAACGAAGGACAGGCAAAAGAGGATGGTCAAAGGGAAGGCCCAGTGCGAACCGACGGGAGCGAGACGGAACATCACCATCTGAGAGAGCGGCACAGACACGGAAGACGACACAGCCACGGATAAAGATTCGCCGCTGAAATTTGTAAGCGACCAGCCGTTTCCTCACTTATTCAAAATGAACAGGGAAGTAATTTCGAAGAAAAAAAAAACGCTGAGGACGCAGTTAACCCACCTAGTGAGCGAAGCAGAAAATAAGCTTCATGAGAATGAAGACCCTACGGCAATAACGCTGATAGCCAGCCAGATTAGAGGCCTCGCCGACAGGTTAAAGAAAATGTACAAACAGATGAAACAGTTTATAACGCCGAGAACAGCCGAAGCCGAGTTTGCGAGGACTACTGAGTACGAGCTAAAAACTATTAGCATTCTGCGTGACATCAATGCCTACCTTTGTCGACAAGAAAGGTGCGAGCCAGTGAAGGAACAGGTTACTTCAAATGACAATGCTAGGCAAGCACCGCAAGCAAATGCAGTAACGCTACCAAAGGTAGCAATAATGAAGTTTGATGGCGACAGGAGGAAGTGGAAAAGATTCTGGTATCAGTTTGAATCGGCTGTTCACAGGAGAGCAGAATTGAACGAGAATCAAAAGTTCACGTACCTTCTGTCATCAATAACCGGGAGAGTGGCAGCTAACGTGGAGAGACTTCAATATCCAGACAGTAATTATGTGAAAGCTATCGACATGCTCAAGCAGCGATACGGGAAAGACGAAGCGCTTATAGAAATGCACATGAAGGAGCTAACTAACTTGAGTACAGTAGCAAGCTGCAGTGACTATGAAGGATTGAGAAGACTGTCAGACAAGGTACCAGTGCATACACGTGGGCTGGAATCCTTAGGCATGAAAATTGAGTCCTATGCAACGATTCTACTACCGCTATTGAAAAGATCTTTACCTGCGGAGATGCATGAGGTTCCATCTGAAACTATGAGAATTGGCCGGTAGGTCTTCAGATGAAGATTGGAATGCACCTAACATCATGAAGAAACTCTGAAGCATTTGATGAGGTATATAGAAGACCAAGTTGAGTGCACAGAGTGATTGGTAGAGCGCAAGGAAAGACACGGCAACAGATTTGACAGTAGGCAACAGAAAATAATGGTTCATTTTCAAAGCACCACGGTAAAGTTTTGCATATTCTGTGAGACTAATACCCACTATTCTGATGACTGCTGAAAGAATATGCCATATGAGGAGAAGTAAAAGAAGCTAAAAGCGTCTCATAGATGTTTCCGTTGCACGAGGCCTCGACATACCACCAAAATATGCAAGGCAAGCAAAAGATGCAACATATGCGGGAAAAGGCACGCAACGTCTATGTGCCGGGGAAAAGATCTCACAGTGCAGGGCACAGCACCCACTCAAGGCAAAAATGAAAATCAGAAGGAGCAAGGGTCAACCTGCCAATATACGAAGATCACTCATTCGCCCTGTTCTCGAATATGCATCCGTAGTTTGGTTCCCTTACAAACACTGTGAAATAAGCTTGCTAGGTAACATTCAGCGAAAATCTATCCGTTTCATTTTTCCTAACTATAGCCACAACTTCTCGCCGACCACAGCCCTTCAATCATTAAACATCCCATCACAATTCTCGCGATACCAAAACGAAGCTTTAAAATTTTTATACGGAATTATTAACTCCTCCTCCGGCCTTGGTCATGGTAACCTCATCACATTTACTGATGATAGTTGTGCCCGCAGTTCCCACGCTTTGAATGTAACACCTTTCTTTGCTCGTACTAATACTTTTAAATAGTTTTTCTTCGCGTGCAATAGAACTGTGGAATTCCCTGCCTGGTAGCACTCGCTCCTTACCACTAACCGACTTCATAGTTGCTGTCGATGAATATCTTACTGACGCGTAATTAACTATATTTTTACTTTCGCTTTGTCACGAGTGTACTTGCTTCACAATTTGTATTATTTGTTTGTATTTTTTCTCTGTTACCTGGTATTATATAACGTCGCATTCCTGCGATAGCCCTGAATAGGGCTGCAGTATGTATAAAATAAATAAATAAATAAATAAATAAATAAATTTCGTCAAGCATTTTTCTGCAGACTGCAATGGCAAAGGCAGAAGGTAGAAACAAGTCGTGATTGTCGGGTTCTCTCGGAGACTGGTAGCCAAAAAACATTATTCCTTAAGAGCTGGCCAAAAAACTTGGCTGCATGGTCAGGGCAAAAGAAAGACTGACCATAGGCTCTTTCGGAGGACAAGAGGAAAAGATTGTGCATTAGGTTGAAGTCAAACTTAGAAGCGCATATAGTGGCGAAGAGGTTTTGTTGGAAGCACTCGAGGTTGACGTCATATCAAAAGAAACAAATACCGCTCCTACCAGTTTCACTGAAGAAGTAGTATGAAGACGACGAATTAAAGTTGGCTGACGGTTTTAATAATACTCCCAATATTTTGTCTTTTGGGGCCACTTCATTGGGACACAGCGACAGGAACATCTATGGGGCTCTCTGCGAATTCATATATAACACAAGAAGATTACCTTGCTGAGTCAGCGATCAGCTCTCGAATTTTACTAGCCACACTACCACTTATAATTTAGCTGATACACTGCAATGATTCAACTTTCAGGAGAATTTCATGTAACAATTCCACCTCAGATATTCAACACATTCTATTATTTCTCCCCCCCCCCTCCCTTTTGTTTTACATTGCGCCCAATTACTTTCACAGTCAAAACAAAGTAATCATATTCCACTCGTCTAGAAAAACTAAAGGTATTGACTTGCATTGACCACCGGCTTCTTGGCCAATCCCCCTTAGGGGGTGAGAGCCACAAAACAAAGGAACAAGCAAGCAAGCAAGCAAGCAAACAGACTGCAGAGGAATAGGAATACTTGTTGGATCAGACCAGTACTGGCAAACATTGACCGGAGGCATTTGAAAACTGGAAAAGAAGCTTACAGCAACAGAGACCATATTCGGTTGGTCGGTGCAGGGCAAAACTAAGTTAGCCACAACGTTAATGAAACAGTCAACCGTTATGGTACTTCACGTTGGAGTGGACAAGTCTTACATAGAGACAGAGCTAATGCATTTCTAGGACATAGAAACGAACCATCGGCATAAAGGGCGCCAAGCAAGACGCAATGAAAGAATAGAGTATGATGGAGTATTTTACCAAGAACCTAAAGTGTAAAGAGAAAAGATAATCAGTACGACTTTCATGGTAAGATACCGTGGAGCTTCATGAAAACAATGGTGTCGCAATGACCGGATTGAAGCAACTCACTCGAAGGTTACGGAAAGACGAAAGTGTATTGCGATGTTACGACAATGCCATCAGAGAGTACTTGCCTAGTGGAGTGGCAGAAGTGGCTGATGAACAAAGAGCACAAATGGCACACTGCTACTAGATGCCGCATCAAGCCGTCATCAAGGAAGATCGTCAAACAACAAAAATAAGAATAGTGTTTGATTTGTCATCATCGTCCCCAAAAGGGTCATCTCTAAATGACCACATCGAAACTGGACCAAATATCAATTGTGATCTCGTGCACATGCTGATGAACGTCGGACACCATCGCATTGCAATGACAGATGATATTGAGAAGGCATTTTTACAGATTTCGATACATGAGGAAGACAGAGACGCGCTGCGTTTTCTTTGGTGGGATAGAATTCCGAGTGGAAGTGATTCGAAGATCGTAACATGAAGAATGCCAAGAGCGACATTTGGCACTGCCCCCGTACTTTCTTGCTCGTAGCAACAATACAGAACCACTTCAGCAAGTTGGAGGAAAAATTTCCGAATACGAATAAACAGCTGAGGAAAAACATCTACGTCGACGACGTAATAATGGGAGCCAAATCACCAAGGAAGCCCAAAAACTTGATTGGGAATCAAAGGAGATTTTTTCAGGAGGCGTCAATGACTCTCAGAAAGTTCAACACAAATGACCCTGGATTACAACAAAGCATAAAGAAAGAGGTAAACGCAAGCTTCCGGACTTCCACCGAAATAGAGGTCCTTGACATCACATGGAACTTTAAGGAAGATAGGCTGTACCTACCATCCTTTGGCATAAAAGACATCAATACCAGCGGTGCGCTAACGAAGCGCCAAATGTTACAGCTCACTGCAAGAGTATAAAATCCTCTTGGACTCTTTACTGCATTCACGGTAACCGCCAAGCGAGAAATACAAAAGATGTGGAGGAAAGGGACGTCTTGGGACGACTCACTGCCAGATGATGTAACGGAGACTTGGAAGAGATGGGTTAAAGAGCTGGAATCGATTCAAGAGTTCAGTGTACCACGATGGTTTGCTGTAAGACAAAGGAGGAAGCCTATTCACAAGGAACTTTGCTTGTTTTCAAATGCAAGTCCATATGCATACGGAACAGCGGCATATTTGATAAATCACTACGAGAAGGAAAAGGAGGCTGAAATACTAATTGCAAAAGGAAGAATAGCGCCAATGAAGCAAATCTCGTTACCATGACTTGAGTTGATGGCTGCGAAAACTGGTATAACATGACATGACTGCATGGTGAACATAAGTGACAGGCCCTAACGTGGAAATCATGACAAGCAAGTCAATTGATTGATTGATTGACTGATAGGTGGCGTTTAACGTCCCAAAACCACCATTTGATTATGAGAGATGCTGTAGTGGAGGGCTCCGGAAATTTTGACCACCTGGGGTTCTTTAACGTGCACCCTAATCTGAGTACACGGGCCTACAACATTTCCGCCTCCATCGGAAATGCAGCCGCCGCAGCCGGGATTCGAACCCGCAACATGCGGGTCAGCAGCCGAGTACCTTATCCACTAGACCACCGTGGCGGGGCATGACAAGCATGTCATGCAAGTTATGAATACACGCCACGCTCGTGGCCCACTCGTGGTCATTTCGCTAGCTTCATATATACCGAATTTCGTTTTGGGTTACGCGATTAAACGACGAAGGCAAACGACACGTCCAAACATCATCACTACGAGAAGGAAAAGGAGGCTGAAATACTAATTGCAAAAGGAAGAATAGCGCCAATGAAGCAAATCTTGTTACCACGACTTGAGTTGATGGCACGGCGGCATTCACGGAATGCAACCACCTAACAATCCGCTCGTCTTCATCCTACAGCTCGTTCTCGGACTGCTGCTCCACGTCGGTCCGAGTTCTGGGCCACCAGTAAGGATCGGAGCTACCATCGGCGTCAACGCCACCAGTGTCTGCGCACAAGATTCCTTGCCGGTCAAGCTACGGGATTCCGTGCTGGGTCGCTCGTCATCTACCTGCGTGGATGCTGGGTGCATAACATATGCGCATTGCCTGCGCACAGCGCCACCACTCAACCCAGCTATAAAATCCCATCTCACGAGGGACGGCACCATTGGGCACGGCGGCACTCACGGAATGCAACCACCTAACAATCCGCTCGTCTTCATCCTACTGCTCGTTCTCGGACTGCTGCTCCACGTCGGTCCGAGTTCTGGGCCACCAGTAAGGATCGGAGCTACCATCGGCGTCAACGCCACCAGTGTCTGCGCACAAGATTCCTTGCCGGTCAAGCTACGGGATTCCGTGCTGGGTCGCTCGTCGTCTACCTGCGTGGATGCTGGGTGCATAACATATGCGCATTGCCTGCGCACAGCGCCACCACTCAACCCAGCTATAAAAGCCCATCTCACGAGGGACGGCACCATTGGGCACGGCGGCACTCACGGAATGCAACCACCTAACAATCCGCTCGTCTTCATTCTACAGGTGAGAAGGTGATATGGAAAGTGTATCCGTTCAAACGACCCTTTCTTACTTGTGCTGCCGTGCCCATGGCTATGTGCGGTTGTGATTGACCATGCTGTACCGACTCTTAAACTTTTACTGCTAGGCGGAGACATTGAGACGAACCCAGGCCCTGACATCAGCCAGCAATTAAAAGAAATCGCGGCAGATATCAAAGAGATAAAGGAAAGCCGCCTACCTAAAATCGACAAGAAACTAGACTCGCTCGCGAGGCTAGAAGAAAAAGTGGATTCATGTCAAGAACAAATAGCAAATATGAAAATGGTAATACAATCTATGCAAGAAAAAATTTATGATCTAGAGAATCGCAGCAGGTGAGCTAACCTGATAATATATGGCTTTCCCGAGGTAGAAGCGAGACACCCTTCACACTTGAATGTGCAGTGAACAAAAACTAATTGAAGACACCCTAGAATTAAAACCTACAGCAATTGAACGCATACATCGCATCGGTAGAGCCCAACCAAACAAAACTAGGCCCGTAATTCTCAAGCTGCTAGAATCAAGAGAGAAATTTTCAATATTAAAACGGGGACATAAACTTCGTGGCACAAGCCTATCTATCGGAGAAGACTTTCCGAAACGAGTACGTGAAATTTGGAGAAAACTTTGGAACAGTGCGAAGGCAAATCGAGAAAATAACGAAAAGGTTTCCTTAGTTTTTGACAAGCTGTATATTAATAATCATGCCTATGTCTGGAGCAACGAAAAGGATGACAAGGTTCCGCTTAAGAAAAAACACGCGGAAGCTGCCTCAGAAACAGCCCGTGTAACGAGAACGACGAACGTACCCAGCGACCAAACAAAAAAGGGAGCCACTAGTCGTCGTGCTGCAAAATAGGCGAACTAACACTTCTCACAGTAAATGCTAGAAGCGTAATTAATAAGCCTGAACTTCTTGAAAATTTGATCATCGAATATAAGCCTCACCTAGCAGCCGTCACAGAAACGTGGCTCACGCCTGATGTTTTAGATCACGAATTTACACCACCCAACTATTCCGTGATCCAAAAAGATCGCCCTACACGTGGTGGTGGGGTGGCGATATTGATAAGAAAAGGCCTCTCTTTCGTGGCCCTTCCAGAGGTAAAAAATGCTGAAGCGGTTTTTTGTAAACTACTTTGTGACGGTACCAGCATATTGGTAGGTTGTGTTTATCGAAGCCCAAACTCGGGTGACGATTCTATCAGTGCAATTCATGATTACATGCAACGTCATGCTTACGGTTCACGTGTTGTACTCGTGGGTGATTTTAATCTTCCAGACATTAACTGGGATAGTATGTGCTATACGTGATCAGCTTCGGATGTGTTATTTGACCTCATGCTAACCTTCAGTCTTCATCAGGTCGTTTCGCAGCCTACTCGCTCGCAGGGAGTAACTGAGAACATACTTGATCTAATGTTTTTCAGCGACCATTTCGACATAAACCGCATAAGAATTGATGTAACCCGCGGAATATCTGACCACGACGTACCAGTGTGCGTAGTTCCTCTTGGTGGCACCATGACCACTCATTCTTCTGTATCCGTTGTAACAAACTTCGAAAATGCTGATGACGATAGCATACTAGCTTATCTCGCTCATGAATTCCTGTATTTCTCAGAAATGGGGTTGAATACATCAGTAGATGTCGATTCCCTTTGGCTTCACTTGAAATCTGTCGTACGTTTTTGTATCGCTCACCACATACCTACCAAAGTCAAACGCCCGCCAAAAAATAATCCATGGATCACGCGCGAAGTTATTCAGGCGAAGCGACGTTTGAAAAGGTTACGTACACTGTAAGCAAAAGTTAGCCGAGATGGCAGTTTTTCCAGCACATGAAGCCCACAAAACTCCCCTGCCCCAATTATTTACTCCCTGGTAGGGAGTGAACTCGGCACATGTCATCGTAAAACGCCCCCTCCTTATTCACAGAGTTTATGAACGACATGACCTTGTTAAAATCTCCACGGAGTTTCAGGTCACGTGGTTACAAACTCCCTATAGGAGCTTTAAAAACCCTCTTTGGGCGTGACGTGTGTGTGTGTGTGTGTGTGTGTGTGTGTGTGCGCGTGTGTACGGGCATATGTTTGCACGTCGGTTTGAAACACATGTGCTCTGTGTGGCTAACCGTGTAAGCATCTGTCAACAGGCAACGAAATTATAAGTGAAGCGAAGAATAGCAACGACTGGTCGGTATTTACTGGGAACATTTCAATATATTTCGCACCGTTAAACCACGCGGCACATCGGTCCGATTCCTCAACGAAACGTCGTGAATGCCGCGCTTCAAAGGGCCGAGTAACAAAAAACTTCGAAGAATAAATTAATGGTAGCAAAAGTAAGCTGTTACGATCGTCAGCGGCTGCTCCTGGAGTTTCACCATCAGAAACTTCGAAGTGGTCTGAAGTAGGCTTCGCTCGACTACGGCAGGCTGGCCGGCAACCGGTCTGAGAGTTGCGCCGGCGACGCGCTCGCCCCGTCTCCGCCGATAGTGGCTTCTCGGAGTGTCACCGGTATTTCACCGGCTGCAACATCTAAGCGGTAGGAAGGCCTCGCTATGGCGTCGGTATCAAGCCGGCATTGTATCGAGCTCGCACTGCGCACCAGCCGCCGTGGCGAGCTCTGCGAGCTATACATGCAATGCATGCGAGCAACGGGAACAGCGACTGTGAACCGTCTCATTCGTTTAAGTCTATCGCTCCGTAGCTTAAACTGCGTGGATAGCGGACACCTATTTCTGTGCATGGGAAAAACGAGACGTAAACTGCACATCAGCAAGCATTTTGTGATCGCCAGCCGTCATTCATCGAATCACCGTGCCGTACTCGTGAGTGAGGCCTAGTCGTCGAACGCGGTAGCGGCGGTCTACCTCGGTTCCTCGCTGGAGCTGCTAAATGTGCCTCGTTAATGTGTTCATTCAAGGCCGCGCGCAGTTTGTGTATGATTCCGTGCATTTTACGGGTCCACAAACAGTACTGCTAATGCAAATTCAGCCCGTACGACAGACCGTCAACTGATGAAACTTTTTCGCTATAGTAACAAAATAATAAATATTAGGCAGGCTTAGAATAAAAGGCATGTGTGTTGAAGTGCTTACATCAGACCATCGCAAGTTCATACTTACGCCGTGCGTATTTATTGCTTAATTAATAGCGAAAAAAGGCTTTCACCAGGGCTACATGGGAGGCAAGAATGTGGTGCGTATATATACCCGGTGACTATATGGTAGGTGTGTACTGCGTGTGGCAAGCTGTGGTGAGTGCAAATGTTGTGATATAACGTGAACATTGTGATAATGTTTGTGTACTGTAATCATTGTTGTGCGCATTAAATGTCATGTAATTAAAGTTACGCTTGCGCATGGTACGGCTGCTGACGAAATTTTTTTCTTTGTCGATGCAGAAAATTTACTCCCATACTTACCTGAAAAAGTTCCCCAATGGATGTAAATAAAACCCCCCTGGCACCATGCAAAAACCCCCTACTGATGGGGAGTAAATTTGTTACGTCCAACGGAGGTGTTTATAAAACTCCCATCGGGGCGTGCGCTAGAGGACAAGGTCATTTACTCCCATCTCGGCTTATTTCTGTTTACAGTGTAGAGCAATAAAAACAAAAGGCGGGGGAGGATCCAGAATTCGAAAGCTACCGGATGCCATCGCGGAATTTAAGCACAAAGCGAAACTTGCTAAACAACGCTATTTTGACGAGACACTACCTACGTTCCTTTTAAATAATCCCTGCAGGTTCTGGAATCACTTTCGCGCCAGTAAAACAGCAGCATGGCATCTCCTTCCAAAAGAAAAAACTGTTAAGGCCAACGCATATAACGATTTTTTTTCGATCGGTGTTTACCGTTGATGATAACGTTATTCTGCCAATAGAAGAGCAACATCGTATGAAAGTCGACCAATTAGGAATCGCTGATGCTGGGATTTTCAACCTGCTACTTAAGCTCGACACCAAAAAAAGTAGTGGACCAGACGATATACCGAACAGTTTCCTGAAAAGACATGCAGAATGGTGTAGCAAATATCTTGGTCTCATTTTCCGAAAATCACTCACGACTTCACAACTATCTTACGATTGGAAGATCGCAAACGTGATACCGATCCATAAAGGAGGAGACGCAGCACAATTTTCAAATTTCAGACCTATTTCATTGACCAGCACATCATGTAAACTACTCGAACACATAATCTTAAAACACATGACAGTATTTCTAGAGCACATAAATTTTTTCTTCCCTAACCAACATGATTTTCGAAGTGGTTTATCGACGGTAACTCAACTTACTGAACTAGTTCATGACCTTGCCATTACAGTTAATAACCGTGGTCAAACTGACTTAATTCTACTTGACCTATCTAAGGCTTTTGACTGTGTATGCCACAGCAAACTAATAGCTAAAGTAGAAAATGTTTTCGGAATAGGAGAACTTTCCGCTTGGATAAAAGCTTTCTTATTTAACAGGTCACAATTTGTACTCTATGAACAGATGTCTTCTAACACAGTAGCAGTAACATCCGGCGTTCCCCAAGGCTCGGTACTTGGGCCATTGGTTTTCTTGCTCTATATTAATGATATCACTGCTAACATCACTTGCAACATCAAGCTATTTGCGGACGACTGTGTGATCTATAGAGAAATTAATCATTACAACGATCACATTATGCTTAAGGATTCTCTAGCTGTCGTGGCTAATTGGTGCTCTAAATGGCAGATCAAAATAAACACAAAAATCAGGGATCATGACCGTAAGCAGAAAAACAAAACCATTTAACTTCCCATACACCATTAATAACACACTTCTGAATAAAGTTGAGGAACATAAATATCTAGGAGTTACACTGACTTCTGATCTCAAATGGGACAAACACATCGCTAACATAACTTCGAAGGCGCTACGCAAACTATTCTTCTTAAAACGAACTCTAGCGCTCTCAACAACGTCAACGAAGCTGCTAGCTTACACATCATTCGTAAGACCAGTTTTAGAATATGCAAACACTGTCTGGTTTCCGTATTCGCTGACTAATATAACCAAACTAGAAGCAATACAAAGGAAAGCTGTAAGATTTATTTACATCAAATATAGCCGCACAGATTCCCCAACACATCTTTTAACTCAGTCAGGTTTTCAAACGCTGTCCACAAGAGCGAAACACGCTCGCTTAAAATTCCTTTTCCAGCTAGTAAAAAATAACTACAAGATAGATTCATCCAAATACCTTTCATTTTCACAGGCTCGGCAAACTCGCAATAAACATGCGCGCACGTTGTCAGAATACGCATGTAGGAACGACACGTTTAAGTACTCATTCTTCCCGCGCGCGATAGCGGAATGGAACCAACTTGATTGCCACTATCACAAACTCCCAATCGCTATCTGAATTTATTGCACAGATAGAAAAAACTGGGTGCGCATAACAGTTTATACGCATGCAGACGCACCGGTCCAGATCTGCTGTTCGTTAGTTAAAGAAACACCTTTTTCAATGTTTCTTTCACAGTAGTATAGCTATTTTTGAAGTATGCTTTCCGTGCTTACTATTCCTGTCACAACTGTTCCATTTATGTTTTCCCTCACGATACCAATGCTAACAGAAGTTTCTTCCTTCAATCATGTATTTTATTTCTATCGCCTTTCGGCATGGTTTCAGCTCTGTATAATGGCTATAACTTGCTTTGTATCTTATGATTATTGCATACATTGTGTATTAATAACATAATTACCGTTCAACTTCTGCACTGCTCAATGGTTATATGATCCTCATGTCCTGTTATTATGCTTGCATGTTTTTACGTCTACATCCTTTCTGTGTGTGTAAAAATCACTGTATTGCCCAACTGCCACGCTCTCGAAGGAGAGTAGCAGTATTGTAAATAAATAAATAAAATAAATAAATAAAAATTATGATAAGCGTGTTATGCAGAACATGACTGCTTGCTACACTCATACCACACTCGTGGCCGTTTCGCTAACTTCACATTTATCAAATTTGGTTTTACGTGACGTGAATAGACGACAAAGGTAAATGACACATCAAAACATGATAATCACAATATGCAGGCTATGTAAAACATGACCACATGCTGTGCTCTTAGCGTGCTCGCGGCTGTTTTTCTAGCTTCACGTATTCTAAATTTGCTGCTACGTAAGGTGTATGGATGACGAACACAAATGCCAGACGCAAACATTAAATCATGATATGGAAGTCATGTATGGCATACTATATATGCCCATCACTGCTGATGCTGGTATTTCAAACGTTAGTGGTGCCGTTGTCCCGTGACTATAAATTTGTACTTGCTATCTTTTCTATTTACGTGAGTGCGCATAACATTTCTAGTTATGTTTACTGTGTACTATGTCTGTCCGCCTCACAACGTTGTGCTCATTTGAAAGTGGCATATCAACCTTCCCCATTCGTGCTTCACATATCATCGATTCTCACTGTACGTTAGATCTGAAATTTTTTAGGGGCGAAGCTTCTTAAAGCGGCACCGGTTCGTCCCTCGTCGTAGTGCGTAACCAGTTTTACGTTTTGAACTGCAAGGTGGTGCCGGTGGTAAATTTCTCCTGTACGTTGTTGAACAATGAAAAATTCGCAGCGTGCGCGTCAACCGAAAGCCTAATTCTCCTGTCTCTCATTCCCCATTAGCAGCGATTGGCATGTACATTGAGCACTATCTGACAAGAAAGGGTTGCTACGTTATACTCGCTGGGCGTAACCTCCTTCGTTTTAGAAAGGTTTAGCGAGCGTTGGGCCGCAGTTCCATGAATACAGTGAACTATTATGTACCATCAACTCGAAGTGGTTAAAGGTGGGAAGTAGACATGAAGCAAAAGCCGAATTCTCCTGTCTATCATTCCCCATTAGCAGCCATTTGCATGTTCATACATTGAGAACTATCTGACAAGAAAGGTGGGAAGTAGACATGGAGCGCAAGGCGTAAGAAAGTGTGCGTGTGCCATCTCTCGTTTAGTCCTTGGAATGTCCACTGGATGCTGGTGCTTCTATATGCGGAATATATGATGAAAAGATGCGAGATGGTGGCACTTGAAGTGTTGACTAGATGGATGAAGGGACACACAGTCAGATGCATGGATGGATGCATGGATGGATGCACGGACGGATGGACGCATGGACGGACGCCGGGGCGGATGCATGGACGAACGCAGGGACGGACGCACGGATGGACGTGCGGACGCACGAACAGACGCACGCACGGACGGGCGGATGGACAGATGGGCGGTCACACAGACGGACGCATGGACGGACGGAAGCAAGAACTAATAGACGGTCGGATGCTACGCCCCACTCGCCATGATTCACCCCGTGGATATGCTGCCATTTTCTTCTCTTCACCATCACGAGTGATACAAAAGGGGGGCACTTTTATTTTCGCCTCTCAAGAGCAGTTTTCCATTTGACAGAAAATCAAATGTAAGAGCGATGTGGATAGAAATTGCGCTCACGCTGTTCCGAGATCTGCGTACCCCGAGTGGTAAATGATGCATATAAATAGCTCACCGTTATATGCTCGGCACAGGCATGTACATGGGTCACCTGCTTCGGGGACCGAGGAACGCACCGCCTATGCCAACGTTCTTAAGGAAGTACTGCTAAGAATTGCAAAAGAGGTAAAGCCACAGGCTGCCTGTATGTAAAGGTGACCAACAAAGTTTTTGAGAGAGCAAAATGGCTTCCGCTATAGCCTTTGCTAGTTGTGTAGCGACTCTCAACGTACGCGGCTTGAGAAATGTAAGGCGTCAGTGACAGTTGTGCCACGTGACTGACCAGAACAACACTGATGTATTTGCAGTGCAAGAGACTAATATTTCCTACGCTTGTGATGCCAACCTTGCACTGGAAGTTTTTTGAGATTATGATATATGCATCAGCCAAGCCTGTCGTGCTTCGGCTGGGTGCTTTTTATTAGTTGGAAAGTGTTTGAGTCACACTTTGATGTCGAACGCGTTGGTGGGGGAGGCCGCCTTCTTTGTTGTGACTTTTCGTTCCCATAATTGGAGGTTTATCTGTGTCTATGGTCTTCCCAAAGTAAATGACCGGAATGCTTTTTAGGGGCGAAGCTCCTTATAACGGCACCCGTTTGTCCCTCGTAGTCGTAGTAGTAGTCAAAGTGCGTAAGCAGTCTTACATTTTGACTCCCAAGGTGGTGCCGGTGAGAAATTTCTTCTTTGTGTTGTTGAACAATAAAAAATTCGCAGCGTGCGCGTTTACTAAAAGCCTGATTCTCCTGTCTCTCATTCCCCTTTAGCAGCCATTGGCATGCACATTAACCACTATCTGACAAGAAAGGGTTGCTACGTTATACTCTCTGGGCATAACCTCCTTGGTTTTAGAAAGATTTAGCGAGCGTTGTGCCGTGGTGCCATGAATACAGTGAACTACTATATACAATGAACTCGAGGTGGTTAAAGATGGGAAGTAGACACGAAGCGCAAGCCGTAAGAAAGTGTGCGTGTGCCACCTCTCGTTTAGTCCTTGGAATGTCCGCTGGATTGCAGTGCATATGCGAAATATATGATGAAAAGATGCTAGGTGGTGGTACTTGGAGTGTTGAATAGATGGACGAACGGGCACACAGACAGATGCATAGAATAACTCATGGATGGCTGCACCGACAGATGGACGCTTGGACGGACGCAGGGACGGACGCACAGATGGACGTGCGGGCGGGCGAATGGACGCGCGGACGGTCACACAGACGGACGCATGGACGGACGGAGGCAAGAACGAATGGACGGATGGATGTTTCGCCCCACTCTCAGTTATTCACTCCGGGGATATGCTGCCATTTTTTTTCTTTAACGCCGCGGCTAAACACTGATCTGATTGCTAGCTAAACACTAATTGAGAGTTTTGGGAGACTTCAGTTGTGTTTGTGACGTTACAGATCATTCAGATATAACGAGTCGTTATGAATTGAAGTGAAGCTTCACTGCAGGATATAAGGAATGACCACAGTTTAATAAATGTGGGAGGCTATCATCTTCCTCGGTGAGGCTTAGCACTTTGAAGGTGTCTTTAATGCTCGGCTAGACTTTGTATGCGTCTATAAGCCCACGGTCTATATTCATAATTTCACTTTGAAGGTTGCTAAGGTTGCCCCTATATACAATGATGGAGACCATAGTGACACTTCTAACAACATGCTGATATCTCTACTCCAAACCCCGATTACTATATATGAAAAAATTCTGAACGGTTGGTTCCACAACTTCATTGATAAATATCACGTTGCGTGTCCGCAGCAGCAAGCACGGCTTTCGTCCGAATAACTTGACCTCGTCAGCAGTTTTGACGTTAACTTAAAAGGTAATCCATATTTACAATACAATGCACTTGTATGCGCCATATTCTTAAATCTAAAAAAAGCCTTTGACACAATAGATCACAGTATACTTCTAAACAAACTATAGTATGATGGCTTCCAGATAACTCACTGGATCTACTAACGAGCTACCTTCAATAACGGGTGCAAGTAGTCAAAATAAACAATTTTAAATCATCACCTAATAGCATGCGCACTGGAATTCCTCAAAAATTCGTCCTTGGGCTACTTTTAATATTGTTATATATTAACAACCTCCCACTAACTCGAAATACCAAGTTCTTATGCACGCCGTGTATATAGGAACTTTATAGCAACACTTGTGTTGTTATACCTGCCGACATTATTTGTGATCAGGAAACTAAAGCAAACAACGAGTTCGTAAAACTAAGTAAATGGTTTTTAGTGAACAAAGCTACTAATAACAGACAAAAAAAACAACTAAATACATGATGTTTTGAACGCGCCACAATATGGTGTGCGCTAAACCACTAGTCTTACGAGTATTCGAATTTCCACTAGATGGAGCCAGCTCAATTATATATTTCATTACAACCTGCACTGGAAACAGCTAATGAACGCAGTTTCTGCAAAACTCGTCTAGGGATACTAAGCGCTTTCACAAGCGCGTCATCATCTTGATTCAAACATTTGCGTATTTTATGTTTCACACTCGTTCACAGCCATATGAGATATTGTAATAAATCATGGCGTGCGACATTCAAAAGTTATCTTGAACCTGTACTGAAACTTCGAAAACGAGCCCTCACAAATGAACCACTCGCGTTATGATCAACCTAGTTTAGCACTGTTTATAAAAATGAATATCTTGTCCTATGATAGAATATATGAATGAAACATTGCCTTGGGTACTCTTTTTCAATACCGTTAAAAAACCTACCATATCATATTTTCCCATTGGGCACGTCTTCTCATGTGAATACAAATCAAGCATAAGAAAATTTTCACCTTCTTTCATACGGGAAACCCTTGCTGCAGTTTTCAGGACCAAAAGTCAGGAATAAACTACCAGCAAAAATAAAACAAACTAATAATTGTTCATCAGTGCTTAAAAAGCGCTTACTTAGTCTAAAAGATGTTCTTTGAGTGTGAGCAAGCATGTATTTTTTTTGCTTGTCAGTAGTTTACTAAAACCTGCCAACAAATGTTTTTTTTCCCTTCGAAGTTAAACATGTTGATTTCGACCTATGATATTATCACATAAAATCACCTAGTTTACACTGCTCTTTACATGTTTACCCAGAACTGTAACTGTGCAAATACCGATGGTTTTGCATTTCTTTTCTAGGCTTGCGAAACTTAATTACGTATAATGACTATACCCCTACACATTTCAGTACCTTCACCTTGTGTGCGAAAGTCTTTTTGTTTATTTTTCATTAAACCCGCAACTAGCTTTAGCTAGGGCCTCGCCCAATTTTTGTATTTCTTTATTTTACGCCTAAAATAAACAACTGAACTCAATTGAATTATGTCTAAACGTGCTTCTAAATTCTAGTATAAGAAGATGCCAGTTTGTAGCCGAGAAAGGTCTAGCTTATGCGGATTATGCGGATTTTGCGTTGACAAACCAAGCGTTCAAGAAGAAATAAACACTATTTCACGCTCACGTAAAATGGCTGGCTGCAGCATAAATTTTGATAAAAGCAGAGAATTCTTGCAAAACATGTGGGCCCAAACTCCCTCGGTCCCTTGAAATATCAATTCGAATTTAACTCTCATGTGGTATTAGTAGTAGTAGTAGTAGTAGTAGTAGTAGTAGTAGTAGTAGTAGTAGTAGTAGCAGTAGTGTGTGTGTGTAGTGTGTGTCTGTGTGTGTGTGTATGTATGTGCGTGCGTGCGTGCGTGCGGGTATCTGCTTAGCACGCTGGTGGGAAGATCCAGTACCTTGTGAGTGTCACCGTGTGAGCTGATAGAACGAAATTATCAGCACAGTGAGCAATTTCAATGATCGGCTGGCGTTTAGCGTGACCGTGTCAAGGTCTTTCGCGCCGTTCGAACGCGCTGGACATCGATTCTATTCTTCACCGAAAGGCCGCAAATACCTCGCTTCAAAGTGCTGAGTTTTAAAGAATGGAGAAAAATAGATTTAACGATAACAGAAGTAAGGTGATGTGATCGTCAGCGGTTGCTTTTGGGGTTTCACCGTATATTACTTTGAAACGATATGAAATGAGCTTCGCTATAGCTACACCTCGGCAGCAAGCTGGCCGGCGGCCGGTGTGAGTGCTGTGGCAGCCACGCTATCACTCCTATACTGCTGGCTGTGGGGGCTTCTCAAAGTTTCACTGGTTATTTCACAGGATAAACCTTCTTAGCGGTTATAAGGCCTCGCTACGTCATCGGTATCGAGCTGGCGACATAGCGAGTTCGCACTGCTGCACCGGCCGCTGTGCCGAGGTATACGAGCTCGCACCGGCTATCGTCGAAACAAGCACTGTGTTTCGCAAAAAATAAAGGCTGCTGGACTGAATAAAGTTTGGAATGGTTCTTAAGTGCCATGCAATGATTGATTAACGTGAAGGTGAGTGCCGATATATGGCGGAGACACAGAACCAGCGCACAGCTGCCCATGCACTGCGAGCAACACGAACCCCGTCTGCCAAGTGCCGGCAGCAACAGCCTACTGGTAATCCGACAGCCTTCCAAGCCTTGCTAAGTAGCGAACGGGAAGGCCAGTGCCGGTAGGGGACTGACCCTGCAAACCACGATGCTGAGTCAGCTCGTGATGTCAAACGCTTGCAACAACGCCGCGCGTTGCGGGCACAACGGCGTCAGCGTGTTGATAGCGGGAGCGCGTTCGGCGGGTTGAACGCACGCTTTCGAAGGGAGTTTTAGGGGCAAAGCTCCTTATAGCGGCACCCGTTCGTCCCTCGTAGTCGTACTCGTAGTGTGTAACCAGTCTTAAGCTTTGACCTCGAAGGTGGTGCCGGTGGGAGATTTCTCCTGTGCGTTGTTGAACAATAAAAAAAATTCGCAGCATGCGCGTTAACTAAAAGCCGAATTCTTCTGTCTCTTATTCCCAATTAGCAGTCATTGGTATGTTCCAGTAGGAAACGTTAGTAGAAGTAGAAGTGTTAAAAGCCGACTTCTGCTGTCTCTCATTCCTAGTAGCAGCCATTGTTTACCTCCAAGGTAGTGCCTGCGTGAGATTTGTCATGTGCGTGATTAAACAAATCAAAAATTTTTGTTCAAGACGCCGTTGATTGATGAAATAAACCAACGAAAGACGCCAGATATTTTCTGAAAGCAAAACGAAATGACGCCAGATGTTTCTAAGGCAAAACAAAAAGAAGGCAACAGCTGCTTAACGAAAGCGCCAGGTGTTTTCTAAAGCAATGGTTTTATAATCAAAACCATATCGATACAAGTTTGTAGTTGCCGATTCTCGTTGCCGTCGGTGTGTACTCGTATGGATAAGGATGCCGAAAGGCGGGCGCACAGGGCAGCGGCGGTGCGCGCTCGCAGACAGGACCCTGAAGTGAGAGCACGGGAGGCAGAAGCGTGCGGGGAAGTTGCGCGACGTCGCCGACAAGATCCTGCTGTACGGGAAAAAGAAGCCACATGAGAAAGGCAGCGTCGGCATGATCCCGCCGTACGTGAACAAGAAGCTGCGGTGGTACGTCAGCGTCGGCAAGATCCTTTCTTACGGGAACGAGAGGTCACATCAGCAAGGCAGCATCGGCAAGATCCTGCTGTACGGGAGCAAGAAGCCACATCAGCGAGGCAGCGTTGGCAAGATTTCGCCGTAATTGAACAAGAAGCTGCAGCGGCCCGTCAGCGTCGGCAAGATTCTGCTGTACGGGAACAAGAAGCCACATCAGCAAGGCAGCGTCGGCAAGATCCCGCCATACGTGAACAAGAAGCTGCAGCGGTACGCCAGCGTCGGCAAGATCCCTTCGTACGAGAACGAGAGGCCGAGGCAGCACGTCAACATCGCAAAGCAGATCTTGAAAACTTTCGACAATGGGAAGCGGTGAGGAAGCACGCATATCACCAGGCAATTAACGGAAGAAAATTTCACGGTATTACTTCCTGGAGCTTCACCCAATCTCATCATTATTCACCTCGGGGATCAGCCGTCAATTTTTAGGGGCGAGGCTCCTTAAAGCGGCATCCGTTTGTCCCTCGTAGTATTCGTAGTCATAGTAGTGTCTAACCAGTCTTACGTTTAGACCTGCAAGGTGGTGCCGGTGGGAGAATTCTCCTGTGCGTTTTTGAACAATAAAAAATTCGCAGCGTGCGCGTTAACTAAAAGCCGAATTCTCCTGTGTCTCATTCGCTATTAGCAGCCATTGGAATGTACATTGAGCTCTATTTAGAAGAAAGGGTTGCTACGTTATACTAGCTGAGCGTAGCCTCCTTGGTTTTAGAAAGGTTTAGCGAGCGTTGAGCCCCAGTGCCATGAATACAGTGAACTAGTATATACCATGAACTCGAGGTGGCTAAAGGTGGGAAGTAGACATGAAGCGCAAGCTGTAAGAAAGTGAAAGCCGAATTCTCCTGTCTCTCATTCCACATTAGCAGCCAATAGCATGTACATTCAGCACTATCCGACAATTATGGGTTGCTACGTTATACTCGCTGGGCGTAACTTCCTGATTTTAGAAAGGATTAGCGAGCGTTGGGCCGCAGTGCCATGAATACAGTGAACTAGTATATACCATCAACTCGAGGTGGTTAAAGGTGGGAAGTAGGCACGAAGCGCAAGCCGTAAGAAAGTGTGCGTGTGCCACCTCTCGTTTAGTCTTTGGAATGTCTGCTGGTTGGCGGTGGTTCTATATGGGGAATATATGACGAAAAGATGCGAGATTGTGGTACTTCGAGTGTTGAATTGATGGACGAACGGACACACAGACAGATGCATGGACGGACGCACGGATGGCTGCATGGACGGATCGACGCATGAACGGACTCAGGGGCGGATGCATGGACGAACGCAGGGACGGACGCACGGATGGACGTGCGGACGCACGCACAGACGCACGAATGGACGGGCGGATGGACGCATGGACGGTCACACAGACGGACGCATGGACGGATGGAAGCAAGAACGAATGAACTGACGGATGCTTCACCCCACTCTCCATCATTCACTCCAAGAATATGCTACCATTTTTTTTTTCATTTGCCTCTATATACCTATCGCAACAGCGACCCACATTCGACCTCCGCGATAGCTACGACTCGCCGAAAAGTGGCAACATGGCATTGACAAGACCTTTTCATTTTTGCTAGAGCGAAAGCGTGATATATATTTCTTGCATCAAACCTCAGTTATGTTCCGCAGGTGCTGCACTTTTCTCGTGTGCACATTCAAGCGTTTCACAAGATATTTGTTTGTTTTATTTCGTGCACTTCATGGGAACCCATGAGAAGAGACAACCTTTCTCTTCCACTTGAAAAGGGTGGCGTCAGCCACGTGCCTTTGTTTGTGCGACAGTTGGTGTTGCCATTTCTTTTACTTTAAGAACGTGTACCCCCCCTCCCCCTTTCTTTTAGCAGTCCTTCGAAACCGCCTATATTACCACCTTCCTTTTATTGTGTCACAACCAGTTTGCTAAGGAATCACAGTTGGGAGAATTCCTAATAGAAATAACTGGTTTTGTCAGTATTTTGAATAACCGATTTAGTTTGAAGTATTTGTATATATTGACCAATCAACGTTAACTGCTGCACTTGTGAATAATCCTTTTACTGAACCTGTTTATAGACTGCCATATTCACTTTTGTCTGGTCAGGATGTATTATTTCGTGTACGCAGAACGCGAACGTCCGCGTTCCGCAGGGGCGTCTGCGTAAGCAGGCGTTTGGTGTGTAGCGACACCATGGACCCGAGCTAACGGAGGGGAGGGGGGAGTTCTAACCAGAGAAAGATTGGCCACCCTGGTGCAGTATCTGGCCACTATCTCCCACATGCATATGTCAATTAACTCATGGCCCTCAGTCCCCAGCAGCTGCGAAGAAACTGACCACGGCAGCGGTCAGATCTGCAACGCAGCAGAGGGTGCTAAGAGTCTCTGGATCCGGACAGGCCGCCATTGGAACCTGAACTTGGCAACGTTTAACGCTAGAACCTTATCTAGTGTGGCAAGTCTAGCTCTACTATTCGAGGAGCTAGAGGGTGTTAAATGGGATATAATAGGGCTCGGTGAGGTTAGAGTACCGATGAGGCCTATACGGTGCTACAGAATGGACACGTTCTTTGCTATCGGGGCTTGGACGACAGAAGAGAACTGAGAGTGGGGTTCCTAATTCACAGAAACATAGCTGGCAACACAGAGGAATACTATAGCATTAATTAAAGGGTGGTAGGTATCGTAATTAAACTCAATAGGAGATACAAAAAGAAGGTGGTACAGGCATACGCGCCTACATCCAGCCATGATGACGCTTCAGTTGAAAGCTTCCATGAGGACGTGGAATCGGCAATGAGTAAGGTAAAAACGCATTATGCTGTACTGATGGGAGACTTTATTGCAAAGGCAGGGAAAAGCAGGCTGGAGACCAGGTAGTAGGAGATTATGGCATCGGTACAAGAAATGCCAGAGGAGAGCTCCTAGTAAATTTGCAGAACGCAGTAACTTACGGATTTTGAACACCTTCTACAGAAAACGAGGAAACCGTAATTAGACATGAAGGAGCCCTAATGGCGACAATAAGAACGAAATATACTTTATAATGAGTGCACACCCAGGCATCGTGCAGGATGTGGAAGTGGTTGGCAAGGTACGATGCAGTCACCATAGAATGGTACAGTCTCGAATTCGTCTAGGCTTGAGGAAGGAACGACAGAAACTGATACGCAAGAAGCCAATCAATGAACTAGCACTGAGAGGGAAAGCACGGGAATTCACAGTCGCTTCAGAACAGGTACTCGGCACTTACTGAGGAAACCAACCTTAGCGTAAATCGAATGAATGATAATCTGACGAGTATCATTACGGAGTGTGCAGTGGAAGTTGGAGGCAGGGTAGTTAGACAGGACATTGGCAAGCTTTCCCAGGAAACGAAGCATCTCATAAAGAAGCGTCAAAGCATGAAAGTCTCAGGTACAACAGACAAAATAGAACCGTCAGAGCTTTCGAAGTTGATTATTAAGCGTAAGGTATCCAATTTAAGAATGTATAACATGGAGTGAATTGAACACGCTCTAAAGAACGGAGAAAGCGTCAAAACAGTGAAGAGGAAACTTGGAATAGGTAAAAATCGGATGTATGCACTAAGGGACAAAGAAGGCAAAATAACTACCGATATGAATAGGATTGTTCAAATAGCGGAGGAGTTTTACAGAGATCTGTACAGTAGCCGCGACAACTACGACCTTAATAGTATAAGAACTAGCAGTAACCCAGATGACACCCCACCAGTAATGATAGAAGAAGTCAGAAAAGCTTTGGAGAGCATGCAAAGAGGCAAAGCTGCTGCTGAGGATCAAGTAACACCAGATCTGCTGAAAGATGGAGGACAGATTGTGTTAGAAAAACTAGCCACCCTGTTTACAAGGTGTCTCCTGACGGGAAGAGTACCATAGTCTTGGAAGAACGCTAACATCATCTTAATACATAAGAAAGGAGATGAGGACTTGAAGAATTACAGGCCGATCAGCTTGCTCTCCGGAGTGCACAAGCCATTTACAAAGGTAATTGCTAACAGAGTTTAGAAAACATTAGATTTCCATCAACCCAAGAAGCAAGCAGGATTTCGAACAGGCTACTCAACAATCGACCACCTTCATACTATCAATAAGGTAATAGAGAAATGCTCAGAATATAACTAACCACTATACAAAGCCTTCATAGATTACAAGAAGGCGTTTGATTCAATAGAAATATCAGCAGTCATGCAGGCACTGCGGAATCAGGGTGTCGATGAAGTATATATAAACATCCTGGAAGAAATCTACAGGGGATCAACTGCTACCATAGTGCTTCATAAGGAAAGCAACAGAATACCAATAAAGAAGGGTGTAAGGCAGGGGGATAAAATCTCCCCAATGCTATTTACCGCGTGCTCACAGGAAGTTTTCAGAGGCCTAGAATGGGAACAGTTAGGGATAATTGTTAATGGAGAGTACCTTAGTAACCTGGGCTTCGCCGATGACATCGCATTGCTGAGTAACTCAGGGGACGTATTGCAACTCATTATTACGGAGTTAGACAAGGAGAGCACAAAAGTGTGTTTTTAAAATTAATCTGCAGAAAACAAAAGTAATCTACAACAACCTCCGAGGAGAGCAGCGGTTTGAGATAGGTAATAGGCTACTTCAAGTTGCAAAAGGGTAGGTAATAACCGCAGAGCCGAACCATGAAATTGAAGTAACTAGAAGAATAAGAATGGGGTGGAGCACATTTGGCAAGCACTCTGTTATTATGACAGGTAGATTGCCACTATCCCTGAAGAGGAAGGTATATAACAGCTGTATCTTGCCGGTACTTAGCTACGGAGCTGAAACAGGGAGACTTACAAAAACGGTTTAGCTTAAATTGAGGATGACGCAGCGAGAAATGAAAAGAAAAATGGTAAGGGTAACCATAAAGGGCCACTCACCAGGTCCCATACCAAATTTTAGTTAGACAGTGGAAGTTGTTCGGCGTCCAATGAGGAACTCATTGCCACAAAATTTATTTGAATCGGTTCATCAAGAGTGGAGAAAACATGTTTTTTAAGCGGCGCGAAACGAGGATGAGAGGAGGCGAACTCGAAACCCTTGCTCCTCCTCCGCGTAGCCTTCGCAAGCCAAATCTCTTCCCCACCCTCTTCAGCATCCGACCAAGAGGTAACGTGCGCATGACGTGCTCAAACAAGTCCAACCCCCGAGCACGCGACTGGCGTTGCTTTGTTGACCAGCGT
This sequence comes from Rhipicephalus microplus, assembly GCF_013339725.1. Taxonomy (NCBI): domain Eukaryota; kingdom Metazoa; phylum Arthropoda; class Arachnida; order Ixodida; family Ixodidae; genus Rhipicephalus; species Rhipicephalus microplus. The sequence goes on along the minus strand of NC_051170.1, from coordinate 125,965,413 downwards.
TATTTTGTGGTCTTCTGCCTGTTTCTGCGAAATGGGTTGGGAACGCTATCTTAGACGGGCTAAAATAGATGCGCACAATGAGTGCGCGAACGCGTAGGAACGTTCCACGGCGGTCGTCTGCTCGATGCGCTGACCACGGGGACACGAACGCATGCGAAACGCCGGCACATTAGCCCCGCACCTCGTTGCAATTCGCGGGAGAAAAACGGAAAGAGGACGCTCACATTCCCTTATTGCGTCTCATTATTTATCTAGAGTTTTATTGATCATTTCAAGGAAAAAATTACATAAACTACACATACCACGTGGAGAGGGCGCGCTGGTCGCAGAAGAGAGCGGACGCGCATCACGTCGGCTCCGTCTTCCAAGAACTATTTGCCAGTGATTTTCGGTCATTCAGCCCATGAATTTTACAACAACGGGTGCGGAAAGTGACCAGGATTCCACTGACACCAAAATTCAAGGTTGGAAAGGACTTTTTGCCGGAATCGAGAGGTTTTCAACCCGCGCCCCGTTGGCCCGACGCTCACGCAAGCCGGCCACCCGATGTGACGCGCTGAGCGTCTCCTCTGACACGGGCGCTTTCTTCGCCCATCAACGACGGAAGTCCAAGTGAACGGGGAAGATATCTCCCCCGAAGAGTTTCTGGAGGGCACGGATTGGTGCACCATCGGATCTAAGACCCAAGTTAACCGCGCAAACGCGCAGAGCAACACTCAGAACGGAGCCCCTTCCTGCAGCAGCGAGGGAGCGGACTGCAACCGACAGTGTTCGCATCGACAACCGCGTAACATCAAGCAGCAAGTCATTAGAAAGAGCAAAATGCCACTTCTCCCACGGAGCGATTTTAAGATCGTGATACGACCACGAGGAGGCCTCGACGTGGCCACCACTGGAACCGTGCGCCTCGCATCGGCGATTTACTGCGCAGCCAACGTACCGGCTCATGAAGCAGGGAAGGACACGGTGTGTTCCAACAACCATCAAAACATCATCGTAGTGAGCTCACCCCATGCCTCTCACGCCGATAAGTACAGACAGCTTCAAGCCATCACCATCGGCGACCGCCACCACGAGGTTAGTGCGTACGAGACGGCCCCCGACAACACGGTGAAGGGAATAATCAAGGGCATCCCGTTGGAAGAAGACGCCAAGTCCATTCATACCAGCATCGTTCACGCACGTAAGCCTTACGCCCTGGCAGCCAAACGGCTCAGTAACACCACGACCATCATAGTGGCGTTTGAAGGACCGCGAGTGCCCACTTACGTCAGGTACGGCGGCGCTCTCCTTCGCTGCACCTTGTACCGCAAGCAAATCGACATGTGTCACTGCTGCGGGAGACTTGGTCACCGCATGGACGTGTGCCCAAAGCCCAAGGACAAAGTGTGTCGTGGTTGTGAAGCCCTTAACACAGGCCCCAACCACCAGTGTTCCCCCCATTGCAAGCTGTGCGGGGGCGCACACATGACGGCGGATCGCAACTGCCGTGCAAGGTACAAAACGCCCTACATCGTGACAAAGAGACAATGGGAACGACGCAGGGCCAACGAGGAGGCAGAGGTCACTGCCACCAACTATTCCACCAGCAAGCCCCGCTCAAGATCCAGGACACCCAGTCGAAGCCACTCCCGATCTCCTAGCCGCACACCGAGACCCCCGGAAGCAGCAGCGACGCCGAGCTCGCAGCCGAACACCTGGACGGACCCCAACGAGGGACGCGAAGGCAACTGATTCGGTGAGCTTTGCAGATGCGGTCAAAGGAAAACGCGCAACAAACGCGGAGGCTGGCGGCACAACATACACTTAGATAGAGGCGGAGATAGCTCAGTTAACACAGACGATAAAAATTATGCAAAACCAAATGGAATGCATGTAGGCACAGATTCACGCAAAGGACGAACTCATACAAAAGCTCCAGTCTGCCGCTCACAGCGAGACTGATCAACAGGCAATGCAGGAAACACAAGAAGAACTTGTAGAGGACGGTGAGGTTGAAGGCCCTGATACTAAACGCGGGCCGGCTATTTCCATTAAAGAGTCATCACGATCCGAGCGTACGCGCGCAGCAACAGACGACACCCGAGTGAAGGCACTCGAGGCTCGCGTGAGCAGTCTCGAGGAAACTATCACCGCGACTATCACGCGTACGATTCAACAGAGCTTGGAGAGCATTTATCTCAGATTGTCCAGATTAGAAGCTGCCAACAGCGTGCTGGTGACGTCGCATAGCGAAACGGCGCCACACATGTAGTACCACATAACCATGGCAAGACATCCTTCGAAACAAAAACATACAATATGGCAGTGGAAATGCAGAAGTTACAAAAAAAACGAGCGCACCTACAACAATACCTGAAAACGATCCCCGAACGCCCAGACGTCATCATACTGCAGGAAACAAACGGCCCCGCCAAACATTCAGGGTACCAGTCTATAACAGGCAAGGAGGAAAATCCAAACGTCCCCACACTGGTCAAGCGAGAGCTCACGGTTATCGAACATGACACCCAAGTCAAGAATATTGAAAAGGTCCTCGTAGAGCTAGTTCCACCGCGTAAGACGCCCGACAGCACCTTCGAACTCAACGTCTATAGCAGTCAGAGATGCCGCAAACACCGCTTTCACGTCCTCTTCAAACGAGCACTCGATATCGCCCAGGGGCAACAACTCTTCATTGGAGGCGACTTAAACGCGGTGCATACGCCGTGGGGTTACAAACACGATCAGCCGAAAGGCAGGCATTTGTGGGAAACGGCGCAACTAGCCGGCCTTGAGCTGGTCACTGACCCAACGGCAACAACTAGGCAGGACAACAGCGTCAGCACTGACACCACGCCGGACCTTACCTTTACGTGCAATACACGAAAGGTGACTTGGAGAAACACCATGCAAGACTTGGGCAGTGACCATTACATTATCTCTATAGAAGCAGAAGGCGGCCCACAGGAACACAATGCCGGTCGCCAAATGAAGATCAATTGGGGACTACTACGAAAATATCGAGACAAGCAACAGATTGAAGACATCAAAGACATTGAGCAATGGACCGACCAACTTCGGCGCGACATCGAGAGGGCGACGCAAATGGTGCCGTCAGCAGCTGGGCTTGATAGAATAAACACCCGGTTACTGCACATGTGGCAAGCCAAGACCCAACTGCATCGCCGTTGGAAAACACAACGACATAATAGGAGACTGCGAAAACGAATAGCACAGCTCAACAAAGAAATAGAAAGCACGCACTTAACCTGCAACAACAGCAATGGGAAGAAAAATGTGCGCAGATGGATGGTCAGCTCTACGAGTCGCACATGGCAGATACTGCGGTACCTCTTAAATCCCGCGAACGCCAAGACCGCACAGAGGCAAGGCATATGCAAAATCATACACGCTTACGGGGGAACGGAGCAAGATTTCCTATGGGAAGCGGAACTCTATTACATATTCCAAACGCCCCCGCAAGTACATCTGGACTAGAGGGGAGAAGGCAACGCCATCCTAGACGCAGAATTCTCAATTTCCGAAATCGAGGCAGCCCTCGTCAAACTCAATACTAAGTCAGCCCCAGGCCTAGATCGAATATCGAACAGGGCACTGCGCAACCTCGGTTACAGATCGCTAGAGAAACTCAAAGATTATATTAACGAGTGTTGGGTGCGTGGAAAGTTACCCCAGCCATGGAAAGAAGCGCAGATCATACTTATACCGAAACCCGGAAAGAAATTGCAGCTGCAGAGCCTGCGCCCTATCTCCCTAACATCATGTGTAGGTAAACTGATGGAGCATGCGTTCCTCAATAGACTAAAAGATTACTTCGAGGACAACAACCTATTACCACACACAATGATTGGGTTCAGAAGACATCTTTCCACACAGGATGCTCTTTTGCAACTAAAACATCAAATCATAGAAAATCCTGGGTGCTCAACGAGAGCCATCCTTGGCCTGGACCTGAAGAAGGCCTTCGATAACGTTCGTCACGACGCCATATTGCGACAAATAGACAGATTGAACCTCGGAATGCGAGTGTACAACTACGTCCAAGACTTCCTCAAGGGAAGAACCGCACGCATGGGAGTGGGACAACTAGAATCATTTCATTTCATTTCATTTTATTATACTGTCAGCCCTATTTGGGCTATAACAGGGGTGGAAAAACCAATATACATACAGAAAAATAGGTACTTCCTATGCAACTTCTATTATACATGACAATGAATGACAAGAAATAGCCAAAGCACTCTACTCTTGAGGACATAGAATAAGCAAAATATAAACTATACGAATCAAATTAAATCAACGTTGGAAGCTTGGGTACACCGCAGGGTTCGGTGATCTCGCCGATGCTCTTCAACCTCGTCCTGCTGGGGTTACCCGAGCGATTAAATCAAATCGATGGACTGCACCACATGCTATACGCGGATGATATTACGATCTGGACGAGAACTGGCAGTCACGGAGAAATCGAGGATCGCTTACAGGCGGCCATAGAATGCGTGGAGCATTACCTCGTAGGAACGGGACTCACCTGCTCGGCCGAAAAATCCGAATTACTGCTATATAGACCGATGAAAAAGGGACGCCCGCCCAAAGAATACGTACCTTCAGAAAAACAAGAAATCAAACTAACATCATCAAACGGCTCACCAATCCCAATGGTAAAGAAGATCCGGGTACTGGGGATGATGATTGAGCAGAACGGCGGCAATGGTGAAGCACTGCGCAAGATAATGGCAAAAGCCACCAGCACGATGCAACTCATCCGACGCATCACGAACAAACATGCGGGCATGACGAAGGCAGCGTCATACGACTCATACAAGCCTTTGTTATTTCCCAACTAATGTACACGGCACTGTTTCACAAATGGACAGTTGCGGAAAAAGACAAGCTTAACGCCCTGATACGCAAGACGTACAAGCTCGCGTTGGGACTGGCACCCGGAGTTAGCAACAGCAAACTCCCGGAGCTAGGGTTGCATAACACCCTCGAGGAACTCGTGGAGGCGCAACAAGTTTCCCAGCTCGAGCGCCTATCCAAGACCCACCCAGGCCGACACTTACTCGAAAAACTTGACATCACGTACCATACGCAGCACGGCATCAAAGTCAAAATTCCAAGATCGGTACGAGAGCAAGTATACGTACCCCCATTGCCTCGCAACATGCACCCCCAACACCATACGGGATGGCGTAAAGCTAGGGCACAACGCATTACTCAAAGCTACTCCAACGACACTGAAGCGGTTTTCACTGATGCCGCATGTTATACCAATAAATATAGTTTCGTGGCAGTAGTTACCGACCATCGTGGCAAATACATCACAAGCCTCACTGTGAACACGGCACACGCTGAAGCAGCAGAGGAAGCAGCTATAGCACTGGCCCTCACACAGGCCAATGCGACATACGTGATTAGTGATTTGCAAACAGTGATTCGCAATTTTGCCAACGGACGCATCTCGCAAGAGGCGTTTCACATACTCCAACGACATCCCATACATCCAGGAGAAGTCGACTTCGATAACCGAAGGTACCTGTTATGGATCCCGGCACATACCAGACTGAGCACCCCCAATGAAGCGGCTCACCGCGTTGCTCGAGGCCTCACTTACCGAGCATCGCCGGAGGACGACGAGCCCCCGCGGGGAACTGCAGACATCTGGGCATGGGAGGATCGTATGACAAGGTTTCACGACATCACCACACATTACCTGTTACAAAGACGCTTATACCCATCTCCTGACGAAAGGCTAAACAGAACGCAAGCGGTACACTTCGGACAATTACAAACAGATTCATACAGAAACCCTAGACTCATGCGCGCCATGTATCCAGACATATACACTACAAACATATGCACGTCATGTGGCGAGGTTGCCACCCTTAGTCACATGCTTTGGGAGTGTCAGGGCCTAATAAACCATTCGAACAGTGCCAATTCGTCTCACTCTTCCACCGCCAGCCTCCGCTCGCGTTGGAAGGGCGCACTGCTCAGCTTGAACCTGACAGCACAACTCTGGGCCGTCCAGTGTGCCGAGGAAGCCGCTTCGAGACAAGGTCTCGGAAGCGCATCCGCGGTGGGTGCCCAGGCCCACTAAAAAACGCCGGACTCGAATCATCTGGATTCGACAAATAAAGTTTATGTTCACATGCCACGTGAAAAAATTTTTGCCATGTCACGTGGTATACTGTTGACAACATCAGAGCAAAGTCGTCTACGTAGAAGACCAACGTCACTGCATTGCCGTGTACGTAGGGCCATTCATACGCCCACGTCATGCCCTCATTCTCTAGGCGTGCGCCGGCAGAGGGGAGGGGGAGAAGCATTCATCTTGAAATTTGACCCATTTCCGTGGCGCGTAGTGTTGCAAATTTTGGCAGACGTGATCATGAACGCCTCGTCTACGCATTGCGCTTGTCAAATCAAGATTGTCAAACCTGGTGAGTGGCTCTTTAGGATACAAGAAGAGAGCAGAGTGGATTAGGGAACAAACGGGGGTCAAGGATACAATAGTTGAAATCAAGAAGAGGAAATAGACATATGGGCCGGGCATGTAGCGCGTAGACAGGATAACTGCTGGTCATTAAGGGTAACTAACTGAATTCCCAGAGAAGGCAAGAGAGTTAGGGGGAGGCTGAAGGTTAGGTGGGCAGATGAGATTAGGAAGTCTGCGGGTGTAAATTGGCAGCAGCAAGCACAGGACCGGGTTAACTGACGGAACATGGGAGAGGCCTTTGTCCTGCAGTGGACGTAGACAGGCTGATGATGATGATGATGATGAGAACGCGGACATCACCTGCAGCGAAAACGTTTTTCTTTAAACTGCACATTTCACTCTACCAGTGAAGGCGTGGCTCAATGTAAAAAAGATATATGTGCTCTGTAGATTAAATTGTAAACTTTGTTACCAACCTGAGAGGATAAATATTGTTTTAAGAATTGTCGCGAACAATTCTATATTTCGTGCATTATAAAAAGAACAATGAAAAAACTTCTAATCACACTTAATGGCATCATTTTCCTCCCTTTCAATAAGACTCCCGGTAATAATATTCCATATGATCTGTTTATGTTATTGGGAATTTATTCAATATAGAAAATTCGTATGATTGAGAGAGATGTCGAGGCGCCACGGGTCGACGAGGTCCGTTTTTCGAGAAGAAGCTGGTCAAGAGAGCAGCGTTCTTGAAACTTTTGACTCCGTTCGGGAGTGAATTTCCCTTCTGGGCGCTTGTGTGTGTTTGCCTCACTTCTGATGCATTATAGTGTTCATAGTTCACAATTACTGGTGTTGAATCCGCGCATTGAAAAGCATGGCGAGTGGCTGTGTTGGCTAGCAGAGCGGGCTGTGGGGTGAAGGGTCACTAGTTTAAATCCCCGATATGTTGCTTTTGAGATTTTTTCTACTCATTTATTTTTTCTCTATGACTTTTTACATATGTAAGCTCATGGATATACATATCCGGAAAATGACGGTGACGGCACTGGGGACGGCAAAAATCAGGCGACAGTTTCTAATAACTGCATTCTAGCGCAATAAAAAAAGAAGGGTTGCAGCACTTTATGATTCGGAAAAAAGGCATGTAATCCCAAATAAACAAATGAACCACTCATTCTAAGTTTGGACGGTAGTGCATAGTTGTTTCGTAGTCGAAGTTAAAAGAATGACAAGAAACACGTTAGGTTCACTGAAACGAGTAGCACCATAGTGCGTGCTGCCCAAATTTGAACCACAGAGTGAAAGAAAAAGTGGAAATGAAGGTTTTCTAGGGTATAGAACGCTCAAAAAGCAGATTAGGAGTGCTCACCAAACGAAAATAGCAGGCGCTCTGTTTTCTTGTTTGGCATGACCTTCAGTTGGTCGAGATATCTTTCTTCTGCGATGCGCATTTTCTGCATACATTATTACGTGAGCTTCCGGTTGGGCGTAACATGGGTGACAAAGTTCCTTCATGCAGTGAGCGTTCACTTACGGTGTCGTTTAGATGGGGGCTTCAAACTTCCATCTCTGTGAGGTTAAATTGCGTGCTTTTCTTGCTATTTTTAATGCGAGAGCGTTAAAGAGCACGTTTCGTAGAAATTGTGGCATCGGCGTCGGTGTCGGCGTCATTGGTTGTGAGCGAAAAATTATCATCTTATGCGTGACCGAAAAATAAAGATTGATTTGAAATAATAATAAAAAAATCTGGGTCGGAGTATTGATCAAACAAGGCTCGTTCGGGTACGAGTGGAGATCGAAACCAGGTATTTCGCGTGGCAAGTGAATGTTCTACCACATGATCACGCGTCTGCTTGTGAATACAGCGAGGTTTACTTTCTCTGCTTTTAAATGCAGTGAAAGTAGCACATGCTTTAGATAAGGCGCCCGTGTTCAATACATTCAATAAATACAATATAAATATTGCAGTTATAAGGCATGGTCCAAGCACCCATTGCCTTCGGGTGTCAAAACATGTGAATATTATAATGACTTTATGATTTGAAGCTGGCAACCCAGAACAAAAGGCACACACGCTACTGCGCCTGTTCTGTAGAAGACACGTAGTAGGTGTATAGCATGTTCCGAAGGGTTTCATGAGCTAAGTGCAAGGTCTATTCAAATAGGTCTCGAAGGCTCTGGCGGAAAGCGGTTCAGAAGCTACTGTCAGCGACATCAGCATGGGGAGTTATAGGAGCTGCGATTGAAGCACGACTATGTGTGGAGGGAACAAACAGTAATAGTGAAAACCCAATTTTAATTCAAAGTCGAAGCAATCAATAGGCTTTCCAAATGGGATTTCTTTTCCCCAACAATACTACGTAGATGTACTGAACGAAGAATACATGACAATTTTTATTATTACGAAAAAATTTTTGTTCTAGCACCCTGTGCCCACGTTATTATTACTCAGTGCAGCCCTTGCACTTCATGGGTATACATGACAAGGTCCACTCGTAAAATTAGTCAAACCCCCGTATTCTAGAACTTCCCTTAACTGAATGCTTTGCCTTCACTCAAGAAAGCCGATGGAAGCGCCATCTATAGGCAAGGCAAGTCACTGCATATCAGCGATAGTCTGCTGCGATTCTTGAGTAGCGTAGCGTCATTTTCAGCCGAGTGGTGGAGCAGAGCTCAACTCTGTCAAGTGAAGGGTGAAAGTCGAGTCGAGGAGCGTTTGTGAATACGGCCGGGTAAGAAAACACACCCCCTCACATGTTTTAGTGTTCTGCGCTTGCTTGCGTGCTCTGTTGTGCGCGATATTGTTAATTGCGTTTTATCGTCGGTGAACGTCTTCAGTGCAGTGTCCAATGGGCAACGGAATGATGCGAATAACATTTAACGCCAAGTGCTTTCGTCGGTAGCTGCGGAAAGGATGTGCTGTGCAAGAATACAGTAGCAACAAACGCATGCCCGGTGACCCATGTCTTCTAGATAAGAAATAAGGACATTGGTTCGGAATGCACTGCTCGCTGGACTTTCATCCATCAGCATTCAAGCAGCCCTGTTTCCTTCTTGAGCATGCCGTGCCTACTATTCGTGTTATCGGTGAGCAGATTGCCAAGTTATCTGTCACGGTGCAATTCGCATGTCTTCATTCGCATACATAGCAGTGATAAACCGGTGCATAATGCAAAAAAAAAAAACATAACGCAGGAACTGTTCGCAGATTTCTTTGTTCTTAATAGCATTTTGTGCCGCGTAATAAAGTTGAATTTTTCTGGCCTTTGAATAAAACTAATATATCATCTTATTGGCGGGACCAGGCGCTATTTTTTTCTTTTAAAACAGATCAAAAGCATTGTGCATGCATGCTAAAGAACCTTCGTATGTGTGAAACAAATAAGCTACGCTGCCTATATCGTATGTATGTGCTGCCACGCGATTGGTTGCCTTATTTCATCGGTAGAGGGTGCCACTAACAGTGAATAAAAGTTCAGAGAATAAGTTCCTTTGTACAAGCGAGGCAAAGTGAACGGCAGTACACCTAAATATCACTATTTAGTCACGAGTTCGTATTAGATTAGCTGACGTTGACTAAAGCGCACTCGACGATGACCCACTGGCGATCGCCTTAGTGCAAGTCCTTAGCCATCAGAGGCCTATGAAGAGCAACTTGAGATCAAGTTTCATGCTAGTGCATACAAAATCACGTCGCTTGATTAGGAGCTATTGCGTCAAATACGCTTTATTTTTTTTTTGTACCGCAGGAAGTGTTCCCTCCTCTCATAGATGACGCTTAGCCCCATGAGCAACTTATCAGGCGCCATTTTCTGAACGCATGGGCTTTTATGAAGCCTTCGCTACCAGTCTATAATAGCTTGCTAAGTGTTTGAAGTAAGCACTAGGAACAGGTTCTCGCTATCGTTTTCAACTCATTAAGGCGAAACATAACGGTCCACAATTTTCTAGAAAAAAAAAACGCCGAGGTCCTAAATTGTCGCGTTCCACAACTCTTTGATTAAAAAAAAAAACAGCCCTAAAACTGATACTTAAACAGTCATTAGGTTTTACAGCGAAAGCTGTTATGAGATCACAACTCTGGTCACGTGCTTTTGTCCGCCACTGCTGCTGCCGCTGGTGCCCGTAACCATATGGCGTGAAAGAGTAAAAAAAACCTAGCACCAATGACAAAGTGGGGGCTAGAACTCAGGTGCCCTGGGTGCCAGCCCGGTATTTACTACTGAGCTACGCCGGTGTTGGTGACTTGTTGGCAAACATACCTCAGGCAGGCCTGATGTCGGGAAAAGAATCGCGTAATTACGACTTATAAAGCGTTTTACAACAGCGAAAGAACAACCAATCGCCGCACAATGCGAATAGCGTAACGAGTGGGCTCTCGAATGCTCCACCCCATTAAAAAAGCTCGCTTTCGTTCTCTTTTAACAGTGGCACATACCCACTTCAGCCATAATTCTTCATCGTCAGCCACCGCACGAACAATTAGCTCAAAATCTCTTGCAAATGTTTAGCGGATTCGACGCTTCTCAGAATAATGACGGAAAGTAGCATATAAAATGCCGGCCTACTACCCAAAAATTTATATGAATTCCTTAGTGGGTATAAAGCAACTGTGCTTGCAGCAGTTACCCAATGAGTGTTTTGAGATGGCTCTGAAAAGCCACTTGTCTAGCTTTCGCTGTGACTGTGCTGTGCCGTCTGCGCAGGTCTAGCGTTTTTGTTAATTACTGAATTGAATGTATATTTAGGTGTGGCAAAAGTTTTCCGCCTCAGCTTAGAGCCCATTTGCGATTATGACAGGGACTTCACCGTTATAAGATATTTATAAAAAATATACAACTTGAAAAAAAAAACACGTTGTAGGATGTGCGAGGCTGGCGTGTACAAGTACCAACGCAAGAATAATAATCACAACAGCTTGTGTTGTAACGTGGACCATAACGTGAAACAAAAAAGAGCTTTACGTTGAAGTTGTGCTACCGGTGACAACGCCGCCTTGTCGACTTGATTGATTGATTTGTGGGGTTTAACGTCCCAAAACCACCATATGATTATGAGAGACGCCGTAGTGGAGGGCTCCGGAAATTTCGACCACCTGGGGTTCTTTAACGTGCACCCAAATCTGAGCACACGGGCCTACAACATTTCCGCCTCCATCGGAAATGCAGCCGCCACCGCCGGAATTTGATCCCGCGACCTGCGAGTCAGCAGCAGAGTACCTTAGCCACTAGACCACCGTGGCGGGGCGCCTGTCGAGTTGCGGGTCCTCAAGCATGCGGCAGTATGTTCGCTGAGCCATGGCCGCCTGGAACGGGTGCGCCGTGGTTCAGCGCCGTGGTTCAGCTATCAAATGAAGCTGTAGCGAAGGAGGCTGCACGAACTCGAATTTAGCGCAATAGCTTCCATTTACATAAAAACATTCAGGTATTAGTTTGATAAATAATCGCAAATGTATTCACTAAAAATACTAATACATAAAAACCTGTCGTCCAGCTCAGGACAACTGAACAAGATTAGAACAGAAGAGCACTTTGGGAGGAATATGGGCCGGTGTGCTGGGAATATTTCTCTTGATTATAGTTGTTCTGGCCACTTTGCTAACCAGGATGATAAAGCAAATGGAATCGTTCATTTGAACTTGTCAAAATATTGAAGCATAGATTCAAGAATTAAAAACTTCTCTACTCTATATAAAAATTATCTTTTGATAATATTCCCATATTTCGCCTCCTCAAGAGAGATTCTCGCCACGCACAATCAATTCTCACCATTTCTTTTATCCTCTGAAAAAGAAATCCCAGTAAGATACGAACGTCGTTCAACAAAGATAAGAGCACGTTTCAATATGTAATAATTAAAGTAAGCCAACGTTTTGCGTATCAGCGCTTATTTTAGTATGTTTCAGTGATTGTCTGTTGCCGGGGCAGAAAGACGTAATACCGGACATATATTGCGCTTTCGAATCTCAAGTCGTCCCCCTCACGTGCGCACATCAGTAGCCATTGGGCGGGAAAGAAAACGCTTTCGGTAAACGAATGACGAGGAAACATGAGGCAGAATTTTTTTCGACTGAGGCCAAATCGCACATCAAGTTATCGCTGATGATGTCGTTGTGGGAAGTACCTCATTTGTGGCGCCCATCACATTTTGTGCGGCACCAGCTTCAAACGATCATGCAAACCAAGTTCCCATGTGCCTACAGCTGGATTTCTGCACGTTTACTTGGAATAAGCATCCCTTTATGGTATTTTATCGTATTGCTCGCTTGTGAACAGGCTTTCTAGTTTCGGCTTTCTGTTTAGCGTTAGGTCTTAGATCTGGACCCTCAAGAAAACAGAAATATTTGCCATTGTATTAATGCGATTTATCTACCTCTTGGCCAAACTTCTTTCATTGATGCTTCTGCATTTTTTATTGCACAATCTCCGTTACAGGTCACTGACGTCTTTCATTGGCAGAAACACGTTTCGAACTTGAGTGGATCATTCTGCAAAGCAAAAACGAAACAAAAACAGTCCTGCTTTTCTTGTTGTATCTAGACATGAAGTAGCTTGATGATTACGATGACTAGCCAAGGCGACCTCAGATAACGTCATCGATTTTGTTACAGTTATTTAAAAAATGTTTCACCTTTCGTCCATTTGTGGTCGAAATATCAGGCTTGTAAAGAATGACTCTAATGGTTTAAGTGAAGATTTTTTCGTCTGTGGTAGGCTGTCACGTATCTGGAAGAATGTTATCGGTGGTGCTACGGTCTGCAGAGAACGTGCGATATAAATTAAAGTGATATTGCGGTTACTGAATGCCAGCTACGGACCGTGTCACAGCGATGCCTTACACATTTTGGCTAAACTGCGTTCAGGGAAGCCTAGGGCAAAAAGCGGAAACAGCAAACTTGCATACCTTCGCGACTTTGAATGATTGTGACATCGGTTGCAAAGTTTAAACTGTTATAAATAGGAACAGCCCATCAAATACCACTCATAAAGAATCTGATGCGCTTACTTTTTGATGTGCAGCATTGATCCACTTATTTTGAAAACGACAAATAAATTATAAAAATGCTAACGATGCCTGTAACATGTGCTGGTAAGCTAAGTAGCTAAATTTGCAGTCAATTTACGTGGGCTGATTTGTCTCAGCACAGTAAGAGCACAGCCCCGCCGCGGTTGTCTATTGGCTAAGGCACTCGGCTGCTGACCCGCATGTTGCGGGTTGGAATCCCGGATGCGGCGGCTGCATTTTCGATGAAAGCGGAACTGTTGTGGTCCCGTGTGCTCAGATTCGGGGGCATGTTAAAGAACCCCAGGTGGTCGAAATCTCCAGAGCCCTTCACTACGGCATCTCTCATAATCATATGTGGTTTTGGGACGTTAAACCCCACATATCAATCAATCAATTATTAAATTGCAAAAGAAACTGTGGAAGACTGGTATAATCCACAATATACCAGAAGAGGCGTTCAATGGAATCGATAAAGGCATATTGGTAAGACCACTGTAGGCATAATAAGTTAGGTTTCAATGAAGCGAACTCATTTATGCCCAAAATCTCGAATGTATTTGGGATTTCAAGGGTAGTAAGTGGTACGTTCATGGCGTGAACTGATCAGGTGAGGATTGTACAGCACAGCACTCATAACAATTACTGGCACTTTAAACTGTACACATGCAAATAAAGGTAAGAAATACTTAACCCAAGAATATATAAACAGCAAAAAAAAAATTGGCAGGTCTCACGTACAGTGGGAATCGATGGTATGCGAAGCACAAATGAGAAAGGTTGGCATGCCACTTTAAAATCAGCACAACGTTAAGAGGCGGCGGTAAATGATGCTGTACATGACTTCCGTGTCATATTTATTATGTTCGGATGTGTCATTTACCTTCATCATCTATTCACGTCACGTGATACCAAATTTAGTATATGTGGAGCTAGCGAAATGGCCACGAGCACGCTATGAGCGTGGTATGTTGTCTTGTTCTTACATGCCACGCGTGTCGGGATTATCATGTTTGCACCAAGTCATATATTTCGTGATCCATTGACGTCAAGTAACACCGAATTTGGTATATGTGCAGCTAGCAAAACGGCCGTGAGCACATCATGAAGGGCCCAATATACTCCAATGTAGCGTTGATGCGCGCGCACGCTGGGCAAAGCGACGTTACGTTAGCAAAACGCGAGCTCTCTTATGTCTGACGCCAGGCGTGACCGGCGCGACCAACGTCCGTCGGCGCCGCCCGACAGCAACCAGTGTTAAATTCGACATGCTGCATTTCGCGCTGATGCGTTACCCAGACAATACTGTGTGTCCCTCTTTTCGAGAAGGAGGGACGCCGGACGCGCTGAAACGCGAATGCGTCAAAGCAACGCAGCGCGGCGCGCGCCTGCGAGTATATAAGGCAGGACTGGCGCCTGGCGTGGCAACGCCGGCGTGACACCACAAAATGAACGCCGGCGATAACGCGCACTGCGTCACGTCTAAATGTATTGGCGCCTTCACTGTGACATGGAGTCATGTTCTCACATGACACGCATCTCATGATTACCATGTTTGCACCAGTCACATACCTTCGTCATCTATTGACGTCACGTAATACTAAATTTGGCATATGTTAAGCTAGCAAAACAGCCACAAGTGAATCATCAGTGTGGCATGTAGTATGTTGTTACATGACATGCATGTCGTGATTATCATATTTGGATGTGTCATTTACCTATGTTGTCCGTTCGCGTTTCATAATGCTGAGTTTGGTACATGTGAAGCTAGCAAAACGGCCGCGAGCACATCATGAGCATAGCATGTAGTCATGTTGTTACATGACACGCATTTCATGTTTATTATGTTTTCACCAGTATCATACCATCATCTTCCATTCACGTCCCGTAATACCAAATTCGGTATAAGTGAAGCTAGCGAAACGGCTGCCAGTGCATATTGAGCGGGGCAGGTATCATGTTGTTACATGATACGCACCTCATGATTATAATGTTTGCACTAGTCACGTACCTTCATCATCCATTCAAGTACCGTAATACCAAAGTTGGCATACGTGACGCTAGCGAAACGGCCGTGAGCCCATCATGAGCGTGGCATGTAGTCATGTTGTTACATGAGATGCATGTCATGATTTTCATGTTTGGGTCTGTCGCTTGTGTTGGCCATGCAATCATGTCGTAGCCATACCAGTTTTCCAACATGCCATGTGAACGGAACCACCGCAAGAGCTGCAGGACCATGACATCTAAATCATGGCATTGAATGACATTCATGTCGTATATTTCACGCTATGACTAGTCGGTTATGTTCTTCATACACTCATGTTATGCCATACGAAGTTTGGTATCGATACCATCCCCTAAACGGCCAGGAGAGCTAAAGGTCGTACGCGGATAGATAGATAGATAGATAGATAGATAGATAGATAGATAGATAGATAGATAGATACGCTCAATGTCGCCGAAGTTCGCTAAGGAACGCTTCGCATTTAAAAATGCAATAAAAGTATTACTCTAATTCGTCGCGGGATTCCGTGGTGTGCATCACCATGGTACTGCGTCTATGGTACTGCGTCACCAATGCGCTTATGTCGCGTTCGCCCACTACCTTCGCCGTCTCCCCCATCTGGATTCTGCTGGAAGTCATCAGTGATTTCTCAAATTCGTATAGGCAGCATCGCACGTAGCATTGGTTCACTGCCGGTGACTTCGGTATCGTCCCCATAATTTCAGTTCACTGCTTAGCAGCTTTAGCGCGAGCCAGTGTAGGTGTATGTGTAAAATAACGTCGCCGTCAAACAAAAGCGATTGAGCGCACATTAAGTGGCGCATAAGGACAGCCTCCAAAGAAACCTGCTTCCTTTAGAAAGCAGGTTTGTTTGGAGTAAATAAAACCCACACCAACGCAGCCCGACTCACTGGCTGTTGTCACGTTCGCGGAAAAATCAAAGGGATCTGGTTAGTGCAGTGCGCTGCCGAAATTCGAAGATTGTTGGGCGAAATCGCTGCGTCGCAGCAGGGATTCCGCTGAAGCCAGACTGCAGGTTCGCTAATGAGGTCCAAACTAACGGGGCCACTCAGCCGTTTAGACCAAAGCGGAGTGAAAAACATCTCATTCATAACTCTAAGTTAAAACAAAGAAGCTGAATACTTGCAGATTCGTTTCTAATATGTGTGCGATGACACCCTAATTGACAAGTCACTATAGTGGGCTGAAATTATTGGGCACCTGCATCTTCCTTAGCTTGTCTGGTGTTGCCTGTAATACTGCCTAAGAATAGCTAGGTCTACGGTTTGTCCGTTGACTTAGATATTTCTAAATAGTACTCGCTTGTTGTCTGAAAATTTCTGAATTGAATGTTTTTGCTGCATTTCTACATTTGATACCCTGCATCTATGCTTCACTTTCTGTTTTGACGACCGTTTTGCTTTTTCGTAAAGCTTTATTAAAATACACTGAGTGGTTGTGTCGGTATTGCATTTACGTATTTGACATGACTTTTATATCTGCAATATTGGAATGAAACCGCGCTTCAACATTCTCTGAAATGGGACATACTCCTAAACCCAATTAAGGATATGAAATTAAAGCATGAAGTAGTGTACTCCTCAAGGCGGGAAAAGAACGCCAATTATAGGGGCCGTGCAACAATTTTCTGCGTGGTCAAAAAACACTGTTATTCTATAGCACCCACTAAGCCTTTCGTTAATGTTCTGCAAACGCGCCAGTTGAACATTAAAGCGCAGCACGCATCCTGGGAATTCGCAAATAATTCTTGAAGTCAGACAGAAATCATTCTCGCTTTTCTCGACAAATCGTGCCTTACATTCAAATGCCGGTGCCATAAATCCAAGGTCTACTGCGATTACCTGATTTGAGCATCGTGAGCCACATATATGCAGTTACCACGGCCGCCGTGGGGTACCCCCATATGCCCGCAGTGTATATTCACAATCTCACAAAAAGTAAACCACGTGTTCGAAAACCAGAATTCGAAATGAAATGTTCCAGGTCATGGCGTGCGCTGATAAGGGGACACAACTTCTTACCCCTTTGAAATTACCCCTTCTTTGCGTAGCTTTCGCGTTCTATCTAGTACTAAAAAAAAAAGAGCGAGAGCACTTTAAGTGTGCGACATATGCCTATAATTCCACCCGCTATAGTAATGCAGTGGTTATGGCGCTGAACTGCTGCTTCACAGGTTGTGAGATCGAATCCCGGCCACGGAGGCCGCATTTTTGATGCAGGCGAAGATGCTAAGGCCCGTGTACTCATATTGAGGCACGCGTTACAGGCAAAAAAGCACATGATGGTTGAAATTATAGAGCCCTCTACTACGGCGTTTCTCATATTTAAATCAAGGTTTCGGTACACAAAAATCTCAGAATTATTAGTACTATTCCTTAACTTTGCTCATGCTTGACAGATTAAAAAACTGTAACAATCTATTCCTGAAGCAATAAGCACATTTAACGAAGGCACTCCATGATCTCTTGAAAAGAGTGATGCTTCTCGAGCTTCGTCCCCTAAAAGGATGTGGAGAGTTGAGACCGGCTGGTGCAGCCAAAAATGGTCACAAGTTCCGATCAGTGAATACCTCAGGCAGGCCCGCTTAAGTTGCCCAAGCGCCTCGTAGCCGATATGTCCATCCGAGGTCACGACGTCGGGAGCTAGGTGGGAACCATCGGATGGATTTCGAGAGGCCATCTTGAGGCCTGAGTCTTTCAGATTAGGCTCAGAATATAGGGAAGTTTCGGGGCTGCGGATAGCCAGAAAAACCCCCCAGGAAAAGAGGTGGAGAGAAACCGCCAACCACGTTCACTACTCTCAAGCTCCGCCTCAGCTTCCCGCTGCCAGTGGTTGCAGCGTGCCATGAGTGCACCCACGATGGTCGTCTTCCCTTTCTACCTGCGATCGGCATGCTCGCGGCCTCCGCTCCCATAAGCTGCAAGGTTCGTTTAACCACTCAGTGCAGTAGACACTTTTTAAGCGAACAACTGTAAGTGTGAAAAGCGCAGGGATCATTTTATCGAGGCAACGGTGGGGGGGGGGGGATGAACATGACGCATTGTGTGAAGAATTCTTGCGCCAATTACGCACAATTTCTTTGACATAAGAATGTCTCAGACTAAGGACGAGCACATATATATAGTAACAAGGGCTGCTTTCCAAGACTATCTTACACTTAGTTTAAAGCAGATTCTTTAAATTTTCAGTAAAACTGGTCTAATATTTCGTAAGTGCTAAGAGAAAGAGAATAGAGAGGGTAACGACGGCTTCTGTATGGCCTCATGAACAGAATTCTGCGATATATACAAAGGAAACCTCAAACATACAAGATTTTATTTGGTGTTACCACATTTGCCTAATAACGTGTCATTCGCCGGGTTTAGCACTGTAAATAATTAGTATACGATGCTTGTTTATCGGCTAAGGCTAACGCCTGTGAACATTAAAGTAACAAAGCATCGCCTGCACTGAATACAGCTGGAATTTCGGAAAGGAGCGTGTGCTTTGGTTTCCTTGGGCAAGTTCTACTTCCCGAAAGGAGATGATAACTCACGCTTGAACATCCCTGCATAAGAGACATTGTTCGCAACGTCTATTTTTATTTGTGTTCCACACAACTTCAGTACAGAAACCGATAGATTGCGCGCCATGCCGCCATTGAAAGTACACTGCGCAGAAAACACACAATAGGCGCCATCTGTCGGTGTTCCTATGCCAACGCGCAGAAAATATGTCTCTTGATGACAATAGTCGAAGTAGGCAGTCGAAGTACGCTGTAGACGTTCGGTAGTGATATCCACCTTTGCTAGCATGACAAAGACTCGCCAACACTTCCTGTCGACACGAGAGGAAGTGTTGTTGTTCGGCCATGACCCTGTGCTCCCTTTTAACGCGCTTCTGCTAAGCGGAACAAGTTACACTTCAGAGTAAATTCGGGAAGCAATAACGAAGATCCAAGACCCGGGTCATGTTGCTCGACCATCACTAGTGGATTCCTAGCACAATCATTGGCGCGTATATGATGCCCGCTATTTCGAAGTCTCCTAAGCAGCTGATACTCTGGTCCTGCTTTGGTCCCCCTCGTGGCACGTTGGACTTCCGGAGAAGTTACTCCCATGCTATTCATGCCCTTATCGCATATTAAGCTAAGTGACTTACGTCACTTCCGGAATCACCCCTATCGACCCCATTATCAGTCACCTAATACTGACGTAGTGCATCTTTCGCAGCTCGAACCACAACACGTGACTGCCCCTTCATTAGCACCAGGTCGGTGCTCCAGCTAGAGGAAAATTATATAACGGTCTGAAGGGGGCGACGAATATGACTGCAAAGAAGACGTTGACAGACATTGCGAACAGTGCGCCATCTTTCCAGCCACTGAATTTATTCTGTGTGTATATCGTGTAAATATCTTCTCCAAAATAATACTTAAACGTATGCTTTTCTGACGGCCATTCTCCACCGACGATTAAATTTAAAAATTTACGTGACAAAATGCTTTGGGGCTGAGTTAGAGTTTTCAGCAGTGTTTAAGTGTTTTACCTCTGCGTAGTCGGGGTTGAAGTTCCAACTCACATTACACGAGAATCTATGCTTCATGCACAGTTTATGTTTGATCTTTTCTACTCGAAACAGCTTCAATGCACCACGAATGGGTCCTGCTGTGTACAGAAAAATGACAAAGGCAACCATGTGCATCATTTTCTGAGCCTCATAGGCTTTGCGCCCGACTCAAACTACAGAAGAGAGAGTAATACAGGAACGCGTTCTTTGTTTTGTGTTCTTTTTCTACTTCATGTGAAAAGCTGAAAGCTATACTACACCAACTTGCTCAATCTTCTGCGCTGTTTGTGACAGCGTAAAAGGGAAACTCTTGGTCCAGTTATATTATCCAGCTCTTCACCTGAGAGAGAGCATCATAGCGTTTCTTGCTTCAGTAAAAATGAAAGAGTGCAAGTTGTGGGTCACTGTAACCGCGTGCTTCATGGCAACAGGATTCTCTGCTGATGCCCCGGACAGGTGTCAGCTCTTTGAAAGACGATAGTCTTTCTTGGGGACCTTCGACGCAACAATTTTAGTCTGTCTGTCTGTACACTTGTCTGTTTGTCCACCCTGAACGGTTCCGGGTATTCTAACGCACCAGCCGATACCCCAAACGGCCGACCCCATCCTTAGCACCCACCAACATTGCTCAAGATTTAGCATTCATACTTGTGTAATTGTCAATTAAAAAGCAATTATTGCGCATATCTGACGCAGCATAACAACACGTATATATTCTGTATGTACATTTACTAGAAAAGACATACACAATTAATTCTAAGAACCGTAGCGTTTATCACGCTACGTTGACCATGGAAAAGCATGGAGGAAAGAAAAACTGAGGCGAGGCCCTATCCTATCTCAATGCATTGCGAGAAGTGTAGGCGGAAGTGACGGCAAATTTATGGGGCAAATAAACTGGTATGGGGCAAGACAAAACAGCAGACGCTCCGCGGCGTGCTTCTCAGCGATGGTTCGCTTCTGCGCGGACTTATAGTTCCGGCGTAAACTTAATGCGTATTGTATGGTTTGCATGCACCAAAATGTTGCGAGCACACCTTTCCCAGACTGTTCGTGCGTGACAGGCCCCAAACGCGACAGGCTAAAATACTTCGTGAGGCGTTTTTGTGCAACAGCACGGAAAGCACCGGTACGCTGTCCTAATCAAAATGATTCAGCTTCTGCATCATCGTATTCGAACTCACCCGACAGTGACTTACGCGTTCTACTCGCCATGAGGCCTTGCTTTTTTTTCTCCTAGCCAGATTTCCCGGTCTTCGGACCCATTAGCAGTTCTTTGCTCGTATATAGTGTCAGTGTGGCAATGCACGATTTTGAAAGCTTGCTTCGCAGCTATTCCGTTCAATGCCAGCCTAGTACTTGACGTACTTGGCGTCGGTAAGAAGGCACCACTGTATTGTACACACAATCGTGCCCGTAAAGTGTGTAATTTCAGGGCGCGTGCACACAACTAACACGCAGCGAGCGCACACCGTACAATACATACACATTTATTCTGATAAGAATAAAAGTTTATTGTCCTTCCGTATGAACGACACAACTTCGAAAAACGCGACACGATGCCTACGACACTAAAAACGAAAGTTGACGTGTGTTCTGGCTCAGTTGACGCAATGAGTAAGAACCAACGTAGCGTACAGCTGAGAGCTCTGCATGCAAATACCATGCACTATTGATCAACAGTGAAGCAGACATACATGAAAAGTGCCACCAGGTACATCCGGCGGTGCACGCTATTCGCACCGAGTATGCAATACGGCTGGGCATCGCACAGCTTTCCTAAAACACGCAAAAGAAGCAGCACTTGTGCATTGACTTCCTGCCGGCAGAGAACACCTTGCACTCAGCCGGGGCCGCTTCGAAGGCCGCTGCGGCGGCTGTTTGCAGGACATCTCGAATTGTTTGTCTGCTTTTCCGCTAGAGGTAGTGCGGGTGCTTGCGATGTGGTGGCTTCATGAATATGACGTCATGGCTTCTCCTATATGTTTGCTTCCTCCATGATGGAAAGCTTGCACGAAAAGGCTGTGTTTCCAACGGTTTGCTAAGACGACACGGAGGTGGCACCTACCTGTCGCCTTGCGTTTTATACCTTATCATCTCTGCAACGGGTGCACACGCCCGTCTCAGAGCTGCGCGTTTCGTTTTCCAAGAAAACTGCCAGATAGCGCTCATGTCTCACGTGTGACATGATTTGCTGCACTCGTTCACCTCCGCTGCACGCTCGAAGCCCTCTAATGCAGCGCCTACAGAATAGCATTCCCCGATTTCTTGTGCAGAGCATCAAATAAATATTTTGTTCAATCTATACACACGCAGGACAATCGCCTTTCGACGACATTTGCAGATTAACATGCAGATACGAGACCAATTTTTTTCACTGTGGTTCGATATCTCTGCGAACCTTATTACGTCAAAGCGAAGGTGAAATCAGGAAATGGGTGCATGTTTCGAGAGCGCTGGGGAGTAGATGTATTGGTCACTAAGGAACCGAACAAATCCATCTTGAAAACACCGCGACAAAAGAAATATCGATCTTGCATGGTTGGGGACCATTCGGTGCCGGCTGAGCGTGATGGCCGCAAGAGCTGCCGCCTGCAGCAGGTGGGCGTTCTTTCATGCATCCGCTTGGTTCTCTTCTCGTTATCAAGACATCTTCAGTTCCTTGTACAGAAGTAAATGATGTTTATGGTCCCGGCAGTTCTCGTCCTCTCGCAATTTAATGTTGAATAAGGATCGCGCTGCGATCGATGAGCAAAAAAATGCCAGTAACTGTCTTTGTTTCGTTAGGTTGAACACAAATAAGTATTCCTAAAAATCGAGAACACAATTTAGTTGACGGAGAAAAAATAATTCCTTCAAAAGCATCATATATGTGACCATGCACTTCCACAGTAGGCGTCGTTCGAGGGTATGCTGTCTTCCCGATCATAACATGACGACAACTTTGCAAGTGCAGCGGTGGTGGTTGTTAAAGCAACGTCGCTGCTAGCCCAGCTTTATACAGTGACTCGGTGCTTAACGCCCCCCTTTTTTTTTTTGAAGACTATTGGCGACATCTCTACGCGGCCAACTTAAGTGTGATAGATGTCAGAAAACTTGGCGTGTGGTACCTTGTGGGATGAAGAAGTTTCCACTGTCGCTCGTTGTTGAATTTGTGGAAGTGAGCTCACGTGATCGTTTGCGAAAATAGCCCATGTTTATCGTCTGCGAAAATGGCCCATGTTTATTGCGACATGTAGTGTCAGTTGTAAGACAGCGACTATGTTGATTCATCTTTACGGACGATGAAACAGTCACTATTGTATGTAGTGTGTGCTGCAAAATTAGAGGTGCGTCGTGTTTGTGGAAGCATTGTGGTGCATCGTGTCTATTAAGATCACTTGGTACCACCGGTTGTCGACAAAACTATTAGGCTTCGACATTTTAGAGAACATAAACATTGGAGGGCACTTGAACTACGTCTGGAGAGCGGAATGCGTTAGCGTACTCAGGCCACGTTTGCACTGCCTTCTCAATCGGTAGCCGCAATTTTCTTATCAGTGGAAACTTCAGCCGTTCCACAAGGAAGGAAATGTCGGTGCATATAAAACTGGCCATTTAAACTTATACTAGAGCGTCTACTGCAAGTAAAGTTGTGAAGTGCCCTTCTCGCCTGTAGCCTTCCTCTTGCGAATTAGCGAATCACCCACTACACGCCCTAAGACACCAAGTGTACCTGCGCAGCTGCCCACTTGGTGTCTTAGGGCTCGTAGTGGTCGCTTTGGCTGACGATTAGGATGAAAGATGTGTGAACGCTTTGTAATAGGGGGGGCGGGGGCGTTTAATGCCTTCACTCTATGTGTAATGCACATGTATTGACATCTAACGTGATTTTATGCTTGTTCCTCACAACAGTACACGACAATCGTGCAACAATTTTTTTTCGGGAGCATTTACAAGCAATGGCGTGGCTCTGTGACAGAACACCTGCTTGCAGTACGTCTGCCTTGGTTCAATTCTTCAACTCTCACGTGAGTGGCACCTTTTAATTCCTTTTGTTTGCATCTCTCCCAAACTCTCACTCGCAGACGCCCCTGTGTTTCTTTTGTGCTCGTAATTAATGATGCCGAGACCGAGGCTGACACCAAAACGAACTTCTGAATATCTATGAAAGAAACTCCTTAACGCTATCGCTTTGAAAATGTAATGGACGTGAATGTGTGTGAGTGCGTTCGTCTCCGGCTGAAAAGTACGACGACGCGTCGGCTCCTAGCATATTTTGTGATTGCCGATGTGGTACGTACTACAGTTCGCCATGCCGAACACGTGAACCCATTTGAGGTATCGCGTTTCCCTGGTGATCTGACACGTCTTGATGCACATGAGGCAACCTACGCCATTGTATTCTTGTCAGCTCACAATTTACAGCTCGATCTTCATAAAATGACAATGCACAAGCGAACTTTGCGTATGAATTTTGAAGCAACAAAGTGAGCATGCATGCAAGAAAGCTTGCGCCGGATGTATTGTGCGCTGTGAGGTCTTCTTGACTGGAGAGTAATTATTGAACGAAGCTCCCTCGAACAGCATCGATTGGGTCTATAACAGAAGGCCAATTAGCCATTTTGACGCATTCGGTGGCTTAGGTTTGAAACACTGCCACAGGGATGCCTCTGATGTCATGTGGAATTTCATCCTAACTGCTAAACGAGTACAATTTTAATCTTGTCTTATAAGTATTCCTTATGAAAATGTGGTAACATATAACTAACCTATTTAGGTTTTGTGTTATCAGGGGAAAATTGTTATGTTTCATGTCTCGAGCAGAACGTTTTCGCCATTTTTAAAAGTATTTCAGCACACATTGCAGCATATCATATTGTGAGCATTGAAATGTTCCTTGCATAAAATGTTAGTTGTTGAGCAAAAAAAAGTATTTTAAAATGGAAGAGGGGGCCACGGAGTGCGGACGTGTTGCGCGTCGGCTCCGCAACTTTCCTATGTTTTTGGTGGATTGTCGAATTTATCGTAAAAAACGCTTCTCACCATCGATCGGCGGCAGTTTCAAGGACTTCCCTGACACCAAGTTTTTCCAGGTGGGACCACTTTTTAGCCACTTATTTGCGCCTTTTATTCCACCACGAAAGCAAGAACGCCAAGTCCAGCGTCTCTGCGCACGACGCCATAGGCCGGCCGCTGCGGCGGTGGGGCCTGCAAGCCTAACGTGTCGCCGGACCTCCTCGGAGCTCCCGATCCCCGACGGCAGCGTACAAGGCCTTTGCCAGGGCTAAATGGATGTCGTAGAGGTAGAAGGAGAGGACATTCGGCCGGAAGATTTCGGCGAGGGAGCAGGATGGTGCAGCGTAAAGAGAACGAAACAGGCCGACGGCGCGTCCGAGTCAGCGCAAGACCAGAAGACGGAGACGCAGCAACAGGCGGCTGCCGCGGAGACTACAGGGATTGCCCCGGATACTGCCACAGCGGCGCAGAATAAAAAGAAGTGTGCTCGTTACTTGCAGCACCTCGCTAAGGCGAGCCGAATGCCAGAGCTACCGCCCGATGACTACAGGATCATTGTGCGCCCTCGCGGCGGATTCAACGGGGCTGAATACAAGATAGATCGCATTTACTGCTGCCTTCGTAACGCGGCAGGTATCGGTAGAGAAGCGGCTACAGAGGACAGCATCTGCCTCAACGTTAAGCAGAACGTCGTGGTGCTCAGCACTCCGTCCGCGGACAGAGCCAAACGCTACGGAGCCATCAGCAAGCTTTGCATCGGGAACCGAGAGTTCGAGGCGAACGCCTATCAGGCCGCCCCGGAGAACACTTCCAAGGGCCTGATTAGGAACATTTCCAAAGACGAGAGCCCGGAGGACATCGTTAACAACCTAGTGACGCAGCGCAACCCCGGCGTGCAGCATGCCAAGCGAATGGGCACCACGGACAACATCATCGTATTGTTCGACGGTTTCCATGTTCCCAGACACGTATACTATGGACCTACCTTGTGAGATGCTCCCTCTACAGAAAGCACATCGACGTGTGCTACGCGTGCGGGAGGCTGGGCCATCGCTCCGACGTGTGTCCCAACCCTGCCGACAAGATTTGCCGTGGCTGCGGAAGCAGTAACCCACCGTCTGACCATCGCTGCGAGCCGCGGTGTCAACTGTGTGGCAAGGATCATCTCACGGGTGACCGCGTCTGCAAGGCGAGATACAAGACTCCTTACATAGTCAAGCGTCGCCGCCTAGAGCGAAAGCGGCGTGAAGAAGAGCAAGCGGCCGCAGCGTCCGACAGCATCTACAACAGCGGCATTAGCACCGAAGGCAATGGAGGTTACTACAATCATTATCCGGCGTTTGACAGTCATTCATCCAACGCCACCCGAAAAGGACGCTCGACAAGCCGAGACGCGAGAGGCGGCGGCGGTAAATCCCGGTCCCGCTCTCGCAGCCGGACACCAAGGCCGAGAAGCATGTCGAAGACGCGCGGTGGCGCCGTTCCGGGCGACGCAGCTGTCAACCAAGGCACCCAACAAAGTCAGCAGCATCAGACGTGGCGGCAACCGCAACAACAAGGACCCATTGGCACATGGCAGCAGGTGAGATGGGCGGATGTAGCCGCCTTTCGCGCCGGCGGCGTTGTTTCGGCGGGACGTCCTGGCGGTCCCGCCCTCGGTGGCGGTGGTGGGAGCGAGCTCAAGCTAGCGGTAGAGCGAGCACTAGAACAACGCCTAGGACCATTACAATCGATAATTTCAAAGCTGAAACGCGAGAACGCCGCCCTTAGAGCGGAAAATTCCAAATTGAAAGGAGAGGCTCCACGAATGCAACAACCGCAGCAACAGTCGACGGCGACGCCACCACCCACGCCTCGGTCTTCGACTCCGTCGAGACCCGAGGCGGCGGGGATGGGCACGGATGACGAGAGCACTTCGGGAGAGGGGGCAGGCGGACGCGAAGACCGCCCGTGTATCGCGAAAAGGATAGCACTAGATCCTGCCAGGCACGAATCCACACACGATTTGGCCGTTATGATAAGCTACAGAAACAAATCGATACTATCGACACCAGCCTCGATGAACGTTTTGCTAAACAGGTGGCACAGATGAATGACATGTTCAATAGTGCGATAGCTAAGCTCTCTGAACAAATGACACAAATGCTCACCGCGCACACGGCGCGCATAGAAAACATTGAAGCGCGACTCCCGCCATCTGCGGGCAGACCGATTAGAACGGTGAGTAAGCCCTACGCTAGACAGCAACAGAGTCAGCAGCAGCAGAACGCGCTGCCAGACGCCGAGCTGCAGATTCAGCCGCACCCCAGTCGCCTCGACGGCGATGGGCTAAATTAAACACAAGCATCACCATGGCTAGACACGTGCACACTCACACTAACACACACAAACAACAGTACACGATCTGGCAGTGGAACTGCCGGGGATATAGGAGGAAGCGGGGAAATCTCGAGCAATTTATTCGAAGCCGTGAGACGAAACCGGACATTATCCTTTTGCAGGAAACAAATTATCCGGCAAAACTAGCTGGTTACAAAGCCATAAATGCGGCCGTGGCGGACAACAGGCGGAAAGAAAAACGTGCTACACAGCGCTCGGCGCGTGGTGGGGCGCCGGGGGCGGCCGCGGGTCGCCGAGGGCGGGGCGATCCGCTCTCGTCGTCGGCGCGACCGCGGTCGCTGCCGTCGCCCCCGCCGCGTCCGGCGCCGGTCGCCGCCGTGCTAGTTAGACGTAACATCACGGTGGCGCAGCGCGAACTTGAGTGCGTAAGGATACCGCATGTTTTTGTAGAATTAATTCCTAAGCGCGGCCGAGGCCTGTTTGTACTTAACGTCTACAGTAAACCCACGCTACAGCACCGATTTGGGGAGATGCTCCGGAGAGCAAGCACGGCCGCCAACGGCGCACCTCTGCTAGTTGCGGGTGATTTTAATGCGCCCCATGGGGCCTGGGGATACACGCGTGAAACGCTCAAGGGCAAACACCTTTGGGAAGACTCGCAAGACCAACGGCTTGAACTGATCGCGAACCCCGCCGATCCGACGCGCCGGGGTAACAGCGTGAGCACAGACACGCTACCGGACCTCGCGTTCGTGTCGAATGTCACAGCGGCGTCTTGGCAAAACACGCAGGAGGACCTAAGGAGTGACCACTCTCTGATAGAGATTACGGTAGACACGGGCCCGAGCGTTCGTAGAACATACTCTGAAAGCACAGGCCATAAACTCAAATTAGTGCAGTGGGACGCGTTCCGCAAAAAGAGAGCAGAAGGCGGGCGGGGCGACGAGCCGATCACGGATATAGACGAGTGGACCGCGACGCTCAATCGGGACGTAGACGCGGTAACGTGCCACATCCCGCCCGAAGCGAAGCTCGAAGTAATCGACAGCAGGCTCCTACACATGTGGGAAGCAAAGCAAGCCCTACTCAAGAGGTGGAAACGCCAAAGACATAACCGGGCGTTGAGGAAACGCATAGCACGGTTAGACAGAGAAATTGAGGAACATGCGTTCCAAGTCTGTAGGTCACAATGGGAAGACCTGTGCAACGGCCTCCAGCGACAGATGCGCAGGGCGAGTGCTTGGCGCCTTTTCCGGCACTAATTGGATCCGGAAGATACTCGTGCCGCACAAGGCCATAAAACTCGGAGACTTGTGAACGGACATAAAG
This sequence comes from Rhipicephalus microplus, assembly GCF_013339725.1. Classification (NCBI taxonomy): domain Eukaryota; kingdom Metazoa; phylum Arthropoda; class Arachnida; order Ixodida; family Ixodidae; genus Rhipicephalus; species Rhipicephalus microplus. Next base: position 125,936,722 of record NC_051170.1, on the reverse strand, counting down.
GCGATGACCTGCTCGGTGTAATACGTGACCGTTACTTCAAGTCGGCAGAGAGCGTCCAACACCCAGATTATGACGGCGTTGCTAATGAGCAACTAGACGCCGAATTTAGCGAAGCGGAAATTCGGGCAGTCCTTTTTGAACTAAACACCCGATCGGCGCCCGGCCTGGACCGGGTTTCGAACAAGGCTCTCCGCAACTTAGATGACAAGTCAATCTCCCGATTTGTGACTTATATCAACGAGTGCTGGCAACGCGGTTCCCTTCCTGAAGCGTGGAAAAGGGCTCGAGTTATCATGATTCCTAAACCGGGCAAGCAGGTTGCGCTTGATAATCTAAGGCCAATTTCGCTCACGTCTTGTGTAGGAAAAGTTCTGGAGCACGCAGTCCTCAAACGCGTGACTGACTTTCTCGAAGTCCACGATGTATTTCCGCACACCATGCTAGGATTCCGCCGCAATCTCTCCGCACAAGACGCGTTGCTTCAGCTGAAGCACCACATTGTTGATGACATTACCAGCTCAACCAAGGCGATCCTTGGCCTAGATATTAAAAAGGCCTTCGACAGCGTTAAACACGAAGCAATTTTAAACAGAGTTCAAACATTAGGACTAGGACAAAAAACATATTGTGACGAAGGAACGCGTTTATTTACAGGAAAATGGTTGAGATCGGTACAGCTCAGAGCCAGAAACCGGCGACCGAGCTGCTCGTGAGCCAGACCGCTTCTACCTCTTCCTCTTCATGCGCCCATCGAGGTGTGTCATTTCCCCCGTTCGCAGACGATGCCCACTGGGCGAGTCAATAGGAAGGTTGGTGGTGATATGGCTTGAGGCGCGCGACGTGTGTCAGCTGTGTCTTGCTAGAGCGCCGACCATTGCTTGTGACGCCGGAGATGACGTATGTGACGTCACTGAGACGGTCAATGACTACAAATGGTCCGGAGTAGTGGGCCAGAAACTTTGGCATAAACCACGTTTGCGGACAGGTGTCCACAACCACACCAGGTCACCCTTTGTGTAGGCAACGGAGTGATGGTGGGCGTCGTACCGGGTCTTGGAGCGCTGTTGAGATGCAATGGTTCGAAGGCGTGCGACGCGACGGGCTTCTTCAGCGCGGCATAGTGACTCGGCAACCGATGTTTCCACATCTAACGTAAAAGGCAGAATGGTGTCGAGGCAACTGCGAGGGGAGCGGGCGTAGAGCAGGAAAAAGGGCGCGTACCCTGTTGTCTCGTGTTTCGCGGTGTTGTAGGCGTATGTGATATAGGGCAGTACTTCGTCCCAGTTTTTGTGCTTGGCATCAACATAAATTGACAACATGTTCGTTAGCGTCCTGTTGGTCCGCTCTACGAGGCCATTCGTCTGGGGGTGATACGGGGTTGCGTGGCGGAATTGGCTGGCAGACAGGCGTAGGATCTCTTCAACGACGTCAGCGACGAACTGACGTCCCCGGTCGCTAATGACGACTCGTGGAGGGCCATGACGGAGAATGATATGCCGAAGCATAAACTGCGACACGTGAAAGGCTGTTGCAGTAGGTATAGCCGCAGTTTCTGCGTAGCGCGTCAGGTGGTCGACGCACACGATGACCCATCGATTGGCACTGGCTGACCGCGGAAACGGACCTAGAAGGTCGACACCAACAATCTCGAAGGGAGAGCTAGGAGGTGGTACGGGATGGAGAGGTCCGGGTGATGTAGTCGTGGGACGCTTGTGACGTTGACATTGTTCGCAACCCGCTACGTATTTTTCTGTGTCGCGTCGCATCTTGGGCCAGTAAAACCTTTGCTGGATGCGATGAAACGTTCTGGCGAAGCCCATGTGCCCACTGGTTGCGTTGTCATGGCAGAACTGAAAAATTTGGGGACGTAGAGCGCGTGGAACTACCAGAAGCAGACGGGCGCCTTGGCCAGAATAATTCTTCTTGTAAAGGACGGCGTCATGGACTACAAAAGAGCTTGAACTGGCCGGGTCATTCGCGGAGGCAAACAGGTGATCTAAGCAATGATCCTCGTGCTGTGCTGTCCGGAAAGCCGCGATGTCAGGAAAATGAGAGTCAATAGCTGTGATAAAATCGTCAAAATTATCAGCTTCACACTCGGTCGTTGGTAGAGGAAGCCGTGACAGGCAGTCAGCGTCTGCGTGGCGATTACCGCTCTTGTAGCGGACCGTGAAGTCAAATTCTTGTAACCGTATGGCCCATCGCGCAAGTCGACCAGATGGATCACGTAGGCTCACCAACCAGCAAAGAGAGTGATGATCGGTGATGACTGAGAAACGACGACCGTAGATGTAGGGGCGAAACTTGTGTACGGCGAAAACGACGGCGAGGCACTCCAATTCGGTAACCGTATAATTACGCTCTGCCTTGCTCAGGGACCGGCTTGCATAGGCGACGACGTGTTCAGCATTGTTGTGTCGTTGAATAAGCACCGCGCCGAGACCAACTCCACTGGCATCGGTGTGGATTTCCGTGGAAGCAGAGGGATCGAAGTGGCATAGTATTGGCCCGGAAGTGAGAGCGAACTTTAGTTGCTTAAACGCTGACTCACAATTTGGTGTCCAGTGGAAAGGGACGTCCTTGCGCAGCAAGTCAGTCAGTGGCTGGGCTTTTTCAGCAAAATTAGGTACAAAGCGGCGAAAATAAGAGCATAGGCCCAGAAAGCTTCGTAGCTCGCGGATAGACTGTGGCTGCTTAAACTTGCTGACGGCGTCCACTTTCTGCGGGTCCGGCCTAACACCAGCTTTGTCCACAAGGTGTCCTAAAACCAGTGTTTGCCGTTCACCGAAACGACATTTTTTTGAGTTCAGTGTCAAGGCGGCTTTCTCCAAACATGTTAGAACAACGTCAAGGCGATGATTATGTTCTTCAAAAGTTCGTCCAAAAATAACCACATCGTCCAGGTAACATAAACAAATTTCCCATTTAAGGCCTCTCAAGACGGTATCCATATAGCGTTCAAATGTTGCCGGAGCATTACACAAGCCGAACGGCATAACATTAAATTCAAATAGACCGTCTGGCGTTACAAAAGCCGTCTTCTCTTTATCAACTGGATCCATGGGAATCTGCCAATACCCGGATCGCAAGTCTACCGAAGAAAAGTAGGAAGCTGAATGAAGGCAGTCAATTACGTCATCAATGCGGGGGAGGGGGTACACGTCCTTCTTGGTTATAGAATTGAGACGCCGATAATCAACACAGAACCTCCAGGACCCGTCTTTTTTCTTTACCAAAATAACAGGTGCAGCCCACGGACTTGACGATTCTTGAATTACACCAGTGGCTAGCATCTCGCCAACTTGTTCAGCAATAACTTTGCGTTCGGACACGGACACGCGATAGGGCTTTTGTCGGAGAGGATGAGCAGAGCCAGTATCGATCTTGTGACGAGCGCGCGTGGTCGGTATCTGAGCCCTAGGCACCGTCCGTGCAAAATCAAATACTTTAGCATGTCTCGCCAGCAGTGCAACCAGGTCTTTGCGCTTCTGTGAGGAAATGGACTTGCTAACCATTTTTGAAAATTCAGCTTCCATACCAGAAGTTTCCGGACCCGCCCTTTCAAGATCGCTTAAAGCTCCAATGCAGGTGCTGCTCTGCTTTTCGAACAGGGCAAGGCGCATACCAGCCGGTAGTACAACCGACTCGGGTGAGCTGTTTATCACCCATAATTGAGCCGTCTCGTCTGCGAGAGATACAATGCACCGTGGTACAAAGATGTTTTTCTTGAGACAAGCTACAGGCAATGGCTCAATCACTATGTCACGTGAATTCAAACTCGAGTTGGTTTCCGAAATGGTCACTTGTACGCTGGCCGTGGACCACGCTGGCAGAAGTACATCTTTAGCTACAGTGAGGTTACCTTTCTCACAATCAGGCTGCTGGGCGAGAGTAGACAACAGAACCTCACCTGCTCCACAATCCACGGTCGCACGACACTCTCGCAAAAAGTCTATGCCAAGTATAACGTCATGCGTTGATTGAGCCAGTACTGTGAATTCCGCCTTGAACGTTTTACCGGCAACACTAACAGACGCAGTGCAGACGCCGACAGGACGCAAGAATGCGCCGCTCACTGCCCGAAATGTGGCAGGTTTGTCCCAGTGAAACATAACCTTACGGCCCAGTCGTTGCTTAAAAACTAAACTCATCACGGAAACACTTGCGCCAGTGTCTATCAATGCCATCGTGGGAACGTCGTCAACAAGTACCTGAACCTTATTCTGAAGCATAGAAACTGGTGGAGGCATTCTTTGATGAAAATCGGTACGTCCAGCGACCTCACCTCCGTCGGCCGCGCTGGCTAGTTTCCCGGTGGCGGAGACGACATTCGTGACCGGCGCCGTGGCGATGGTGACCGAGGTGGACGGGTGGTGGGCGGCGTTAAGCTGCGCACAGATCCGGGCGAATCACTCCGGTTGATCGGCTGGTAGGCGTGCCGCTCGTCAGTTGGGTTGGGGGGCCAGTAGGTGTAGCCAGGCCGTTGGCTTCGTTGTGCAAACGTCGCGGATCTCTGAGGGAATGTCGAACGTGGATTACGTCGCATTGGGCAAAATCGGGCGATATGTCCACGAACACCGCACTGGTAGCAGACGGGCCGTTCACGGGGCATAGGGAACGTCGCTGGATGTTGAGGGTACGCGGCGCTCTGTTCCCACTGAGACGCAAAAGGAGGTGGATGGCTGTTGTAGCCGTAACGACTGTGGGGAGCATGAGGCGGCTCTACATAAGAAGACGCCGGTGGTGGAGCCCTTAGCTGAGGGCCGCGGTTGGAATAGCTGCGCTCCTCGAAACTCGTAGCATTGATACTTGTGGACGGTGTATCGCACGGTGGTTCTCGGGCGTTCAAGGGCGCGTAAAGGTGACGACGAAGTTCCTCACGTACAATGAGGCGAATCGTTGACGAAAGGTCGGTAGGCACGGAGTCTTGGCACACATCGACAGTGGCGACGGTCGTAACATTGGCAAGGCGTCCGAACTTCGTAGTGATGCGGCGAGTCTTCAGGGCCTCAAACGTTCGGCAGTGCCCAATCACATCGGCCACAGACTCAAGACTCTCCTTGCCGATAAGGAAGTGGTAGACGTCTTCCGCAATTCCTTTGAGAATGTGGCCCACCTTGTCCTCTTCCGTCATGTTGGTGTCCACACATTTGCACAGTTTCAGTACCTCCTCAATGTAGGTTCTGCATGTCTCACCACAAGCTTGAGCTCTCTGCGACAACATTTGCTCTGCACGTTTCTTCTTCGTCGCAGGGTCGCCAAAGCACTTCTTGATCTCCTCCATAAACTGGTCCCATGTTGTCAAGGTGTCTTCGTGATTCTCGAACCACACTAAAGCACTGCCATCGAGAAATAGACCCACGTGGGACAACTGGCTGGCCGCATTCCAGCCATTGGCTCGGCTCACCCGTTGATAGTGGCTGAGCCATTCTTCAACGTCATCGCCAGGTTTTCCTGTAAATGTGCGTGGCTCTCGGTAGTGGAAAGACGGCGCCCTCGCGACCGGCTGCTGGATGTCTCCGTCCAAGTTCATATCTTGAGGTAGTGGTGGCAAGCCCGCTAGTCGACGGCTGCGGCGAAGCTCGTGCTCTTGCGGTTCCGTCGTTAGTAGACGGCTGCTCTCCGGTCTCGCTTGACAGTAGCTGGCTTACCCAGCACCTTCCACCACAACTGTGACGAAGGAACGCGTTTATTTACAGGAAAATGGTTGAGATCGGTACAGCTCAGAGCCAGAAACCGGCGACCGAGCTGCTCGTGAGCCAGACCGCTTCTACCTCTTCCTCTTCATGCGCCCATCGAGGTGTGTCAATATAATTACATACGTGACTTCCTTGCCGGCAGACGCGTACGCGTCGTCGTTGGAGATGTGGAACTGCAAGAATTTGAGATGGGCTCGAGGGGCACGCCACAAGGCTCCGTAATTTCGCCATTACTCTTTAATTTAGTTCTATTGGGGCTACCCGAGAAATTATTAGGCATACAAGGATTGTATCACAGTATCTACGCGGATGACATCACCCTCTGGGTTCCCGGTGGAGGATGTGATGGTCACGTCGAGCGTACGCTCCAGGCAGGTGTAGACGAAGTTCAGGAGTACTTGCGAGGAACGGGCCTCGAATGCTCGGCAACCAAGTCGGAACTTCTAATCTACAAACCTACAAGTAGAGGTCGCAAAACCCCGTGCGACGAGGAAAGGGAGTGCTACAAAATAAGCGTTCTATTGGCAGATGACACTCCCATTCCACACGTAGACAAAATTAGAATTCTGAGGTTACACCTGCAGGCAAACGGCCATAATGGAGAGACGGTGCGAAGACTACGTCGTTCGGTAGACGACACGATCCGACTCCTACGTCGTATCACGAACAGACGTACTGGTATGCGCGAACACTGCGCGATCCGTCTAGTGCAGGCGTACGCAATAAGCCGTATAACATACGTTGCCCCCTACCTCAAATTGCTAGGCTCAGAAAAAAACAAGATCGAATGTATAATACGAAAGGCTTTCAAGAGAGCAATTGGAGTTCCACTGAATGCGAGTACTGAAAAGTTACTAGAACTTGGACTGCACAACTCACTCGACGAGTTATTTGAGGCCCATGTCGTTTCGCAAAACAAACGCTTGTCGGGGTCTAAGACGGGTCGACACATCCTCGAGTCACTTGGCATCCGGTACCACACTCAGCAGGGAGAAAAAGCGGATGTTCCTGCCTCGGTTCGCGACCGCCTAATTGTTCCGCCGCTTCCTAAGAATATGCACCCGACGCACCACGTCGGGCGCCGTAACCAGCGAGCTAGTGACCTTCAAAAGAAGTACGGCACTAGCGACGAAGTTGTGTACGTAGATGCCGCGAGATATGGGGACGGGAGACACGCACACGCCGCTGCGGTCGTTGACCGTGCGGGCAAATGCCTCGCGAGCGCCACGGTGACCACGGGACATACGGAGGCGGCCGAAGAAGCCGCGATAGCCCTAGCAATCGCCACGGTGCCGAACGCTACGATCGTAATCAGCGACTCGCAGGCAGCAATCCGCGGCTTCGCGCGCGGCCGCGTCTCGCGGGAAGCGGCCCGCATCCTTAAGATGTGCGGTGATGGTGACTCAGCGTCGCGATCGCCACAACAAAATTTAACAGTCTTCCTCCTTTGGACCCCGGCACACACCGATGTCCCGCTTCCGGGCAACGAGGCGGCCCACGCCGCGGCTCGAGGTCTCACTCGCCGAGCCGCGACACATTCCGTGGCCGCCGCCTCCGCTCCCGAGAACGGGGCTTCTGATCTGCCGGATCGAGACACTTTGACAGACACGCAGCGACAACACAGACCACAATGGTCGTGGGGTGATCGTCTCATCACGTTCCGAGATATTACGCAACACTACAGACTGGAAAGGCGAAAGTTCCCGCCACCGCATGACAAATTAAACAGACACGATGCCGTAAGCTATCGCTTACTACAAACCCACTCTTACCCCAGCCCGGTCGTCTTACGCCACTGCTACCCGCACTTACACATTACCGATCTATGTAAAGCATGCGGGCACAGAGCAACGCTGCGCCACATGCTCTGGGAATGCGCCGATAACAATGGTCGAGAAACGGCCGCCGTTCGCGATGCGCCTATGGCGGCTGCCAATACCAGGCAACAGGAAGCCTCGAGCTCACTCGTTCCCGCCGCCGTCCCGTCTGCGGGAGCCGCGGGGGACCTTCTCCGTCGGCGACGCCGCCGCTGGGAGGCGACGCTCAGAAGCTCGGAGCTCAACGACCAGCTCTGGGCTGTCCGGCAGGCCGAAGATGCCGCCCGAGTTCAGGGACTCAGCGCCGCCATCTGAGGCCACCAAGACCAAGCTGCCGGGCAAGTTCTAATAAAGTTTCCTCTCTCTCTTAAAATGGAAAAATATGAAATGTGCGTAATTTTTATAATAAGATGGCAAACAGTGCAATAAAAACAATTTATGTGCAAAAATATTCAGAAGAAACAGAATGCGGAATAAACATTTTGAAAGCAAGTGATAAAGGAAAAGTATAAAAAAATGCCGCCATATCCACGAAGTGAATGATGATGAGTGGGCGAAGCTCCGGAGGTAAACCCGGTATACCATGAATCCTCCGTACATTTTGCCCACTCGATTTTATTGCAACGCTCCTCCTAGCGTACGTCACCGCAGTATATCGAACGATGACACGCGCCATATGTGGCATCATTCCTATTTTATAACACCTCGCATCTTTCATAATCAACTACACGTACCGCCGTCTAGTTTATAACATCTTGCATCTTTTGGACGGACGAACGGACGGACGGATGGACGAATGGACGGACGGACGGACGGACGGATGGACGGACGGACGGACGGACGGGCGGATGGATGGACGGATGGACGGACGGACGGACGAATGGATGGATGGACGGACGGACGGACGGATGGACGGACGGACGGACGGATGGATGGACGGACGGACGGATGGATATGGCTGTACCCTTTAGATCGGGCGGTGGCTAGCGTAATACTTAGAACTGAACGAGAGGTGGCTACATACAGGGGACGCACGGCCCACGCCTTAAGGAGCTTCGCTCCTAAAAATAATAAATGTTACACACAGTGTTTCTATTACCGATTCCTAGGTGGGCTGGTGCCTTTTTTTCACAAAATTTTTGTTTTTCTGCGATACAAGCCTGCAGGTGTTGCAATATAGATGCATACGCTTGATGTGAACGATTATTCCATAAATTAGATGTCTAATGAACTTCACTAGCTAGTCTAGCGTTACCTCCTTTCGTGAGCTACCTCTCTCCGCATAGATTGGCGTTCCAATATATGCGTTGAAGCATATTTATCAGTGTTTTTGCAGATGACACAGCAAAAGAACAACACCACGCGCACTCTTCAAACCTCTAGCGCCGCGGCGTAGTTGCAGTGCTGAGATGCTTGGCGGCTTTCCTGTCTTGAGGAGAATCTCTGCAGTCGGCGTCAACGCACCGCTTTCTGGCGCCGTGTGGACCTCGCACGTAACCACAGTAGCTTTAAAATTCGGCAGAAAGGTGAGCAGCTCTGCACATGTGGCGGGAGAGACCACGTGAGGCCGCAGACGAAAGCAACCCCTGAACAGCTGCGGATGTTCCAGGGTGACGCGAAACATCATCGCTATGAGAGCTTGAAGCTAAGGGGCTGTCATATTCAGAATCATAGCTGGTCGTCACTCAGGTTAGGTGCGGTTTCAAGACGAGTTCTAGCAGCCCACGTCACGTCACTGTGCAAGCGAGAATCCATGCCCGCGCGATGGCGAAGCCATATATTAGCAACTATTTACTCTGAATGCCGCTGTGTGCCAGATATAGCGATACAAGCAAAGCCGAAGCCACTTGCAATTAGTCAAAAAGGCCACTTTCCCACTTGCGGTGTACCTCCAAAAACTTTATTTGCGCAATAAATCAACCCGACTCCAGGCAACAGTTCTCTAGGAAATAGGTGGCATAAATTTTAGGCCATTATTACCACTAAAACACTGGCATAATGTGACTTTATTTTATATTTTACTTGTAAAAGTTATTTTGATTACAGGACTTTGATGCTATTGAAGCATAACCATTATTGGTACGCACGTCTGTCAAGTTAATTAGCTACGTGCATTCTTCCAAGAACACCCACACATTGGTTCAAGTAAACGTCTGTCAACAATCACCATGTTGCCAAAACTGACAAATTCACACTGATTCTGAAAGTTCAGTGGCTGCACTAAGTACTACAAAGTGCTAGGTGCGCAAGAAGCAAATTCAAGATGTGAAAACTGACGAATGAAAGCGTCGTTCACCGGTGATTGATTTTAATTATTATGGTAACGAAAGGGTTAAAATTGTTCCAATCAGGTTAATACGGCCGCCTTGAATACGAGCTCAGAAGCATATAACTGGTAGTCCTAGTTTAATCTATTATGTGTTATTTCCTTTGCATTTCTATACTTTTAATCACTCAACATTCTTCAATTATCTTTTTTTTAGTTTTCACCTATGCGTTTTTGAGTGATTGTTTGAAGAAAAAAACAAACAAGCTAACTAACCAACCTCACAGTAGAGGTTTGCGCAGACGAAGGACGTACAGAAATGGAGAACAGGAGGTGGCGTTGCGAACAGCTTCCAGCGTTACACGTATCTGCGTTCGTTTGAATAGCGCCAGATGATGCTGTCTCCCACGCACTTACTATTGCTAAGAAAAGTCTGCTTGGAATAGAGCGAGTATCTGTAAGATGAGATTTCCTAAAGGAGGAGGCACATGAAAAAATGGAAATGGTGGAGCATGGCCTAATTGAATGTGACGATACTATACCTGATATATGAATCGGAGTTAGCCTAGATACAGCTCTGCGTTTCAGGTATAGCGCAGAAAATACAAACATGCGATCGCAGTACCGTTACCATATTGGAAACCAAAAACATAAATTGCGTGAAAACTAATGTTACTCAACTTGAAACGCAAAACCTTAAGCTATATAAATTCTAAAATTTTGTTCGTTAAGCTTGCAGCACCTACTTCCTGTTGGCAACACTGTATGAAGAATGAACGTGGAGCCTGGTGACTCGCAGGTCACCGCAACCTTTTGAAGGGAATGCTCATGTAATCCATCCATCCATCTGACCACGCACCCTGCCACTCATCGTTCAATACATCGGCAGTTCCACTAAAATCGTAATAATGTCAACACGAATGGCGATAGCCTACGGGTTCTCCCAGATACAGAATGGAGGCACGGGGCACGTGCTGCCACAGTGAACACGCATGTAGCTTTTTCTTCATTACTGCAGCCCTTTCGTGCTATTAGCAGCTTCTAGACGATCCATCCGTTAACGAGGACCGATTCCTCGGTTATCGTTATGACTTTACTGGAGCGCTTCTAGCTACTTCACGACTCAATTGAATATACTATCAAATTAAAGAACGCTTGTAATGATCGTATCCGGACAATGCGCGCTAGTCATGTTTACGTAGCCATAGTTAGGCGGGTAGGTGCCATTGCCTTTTATGTCTCGCAGTTTCTTTATGTTGTGAAATTGCTAACAGTTTTTCTTTCCTGAGCATCCTTTGCTTTGCGTGTTTCGAAAAACCTGATCAGACTGGTGATTCACAAGTGACTGGTTGACATGGTTCACCTTTCCGTATTGCCCTTTCTATGCTAATTCTTGTGCTTTCAAAACGCCTTTTCGTGTTTTAATGCGTTAGCCATATTACTAGGGAATTGCTCTTTGTATGGGACCGTCAAGTATCAGAGCACATGATATCGGTCACAGATGTGCCGTGCTCTCTTTAAATAGCTATCCATGCTATATCATGACTTTTGCGCGCCAGACAACAAGTCTGTCTCACAGCTATTTCACTACAGCCGTGCTCTAGCAAACACTTAGAGATGACCTATCGGGCGAGAAGTCGCTATAAGATATGAAATATTGAGTTGGAGATGCGCAGAACTCTACCAGACATTGCATGATGTCATTTGAGCTATCAGTGGACGCTTTAAAACTTCCTACTCACTGCGAGGGCACTAGGTCATCAGTCGGAAATAACCATCATTACTTCACGAAGAAACTGTGCATATACATGGTGCGTGCATCGGATCGCGGACAAGTATTTGGCACTTGGCCATTATTATTATTATTATTATTATTTGGTTTGAGTACATAGAAAACACGAAGGCAGAGAAAATAGGGAGGAAATAGGCTGACAACTGCCACCTATGGGCACGACGCCTGCCTGCCCCTTCGGGAAGGGGATATGGTGAATAATGACGCAATGAGAACTTCGAAAGTGTACTCACAGTAGGCGCTCTTGGACAGTTTAAAAGGGCCTATGTTTCGCGTGCAGACTTCAATGACAAGTGAATTACAGAACGCAACTCACAATGAACAGGAATCAATTAAGAAACAGCAAAAACAGGCTAGTTAGTTGACATGATATGATTTTTTACACTTCGATATAATTACCTTCAGGGAACGGCATACTTTAATGTCAACAGATAAACTATTCCAAAAGGAAATTCCGGAAAAATGAATGATTTGTTTGCCATAATTGGTGCGAACTTTTGGCAGTAGAAAGTTATTTTTAAGGACAACCTTGTGATATTGTTATTTGAGAGAATGATAGTAAAGTGTGGGAGTTGGTTATTTATAGTTCTATACATGTAAATACCAAGGTTATATTTAACTAGCTCAGATACAGTTATTATATTGTTTTCGTGAAGTAGTAACTTAGCGTTAGAGAGATATATGCTTGACGTGAGAATCCTTATCGCTTGGTTTTGAATTGTCTGAACTGACGTAAGATGAGGGGTGTATGTATTACCCCGTGAAGTAATACAGTAAGAAATGTGCGAATGAACAAAAGAAAAATACAGTGACATAAGTATTGATGGATTGAAATAAAGACGAGATTTAATCAGTAGTCGAACGCCATACGTCATTTTTTTCCTAATATGTGCAACATGTCGGTGGTATTTCAAGTTAGTGTCGAGTTCAACGCCTAGAAATCTACAGCAGTCGCTCACAGGGATGTCATTGCGCGCAATTATAACAGGAGGGATAGAAGGTAAGAGTTTTTGTGGGGAAAGAAGACAACAAATTTTGTCTTAGACGAGTTAATTTCTAACATGTCATTACTGCACCACCGAACGAGTTGTGCCAGATCAAAGTTTAGTTTTCCAGTTAAGGATGTAATGCTGCTATCGGAGTTAAAAATTGGGGTGTTGTCAGCGTATAATATACAACTGGATGAAGAAAGGCATTTCGGCAAACCGTTAATATAGAGTAAAAACAAAAGAGGCCCTAGAATGGACCCCTGGGGTACACCACTATTAGTTAATTTGGTTGACGAATATGCATTAGAAATCACCACCTTCTCTGTCCTGTTGCAGAGATAGCTACGCCATAATAGTAATGTTGAGCCAGTTATACCAAATGCTTCAAGTTTATTGAAAAGAATGTGATGATTTATCGAATCAAAAGCTTTAGTTAGGTCGATGAAAACTCTGCCCGCATAGTAACCGTTGTCAATAGCCTTTTTTAATCGGTCAGTAAGTGGGATTAGCGCAAGGTCACTGGAGTAGCCGGAACGGAAGCCAAATTGACAAGCCGATAGTATCTTAAATTTGTTCAGGTAATTTGTGAGACGTGTACAGATCGGTTTCTCAATTACTTTGCTCAAAAAGGGTAAGATGCAAATGGGGCGGTAGTTATTCAATAACGAAGCATTTCCTTTTTTATGTACGAGGATTATTTTACCCTGCTTCAGTTCATGCGGGAAAACACCTGTTATAAACATTAAATTCACAATTGAAGAGAATACATTTGATATAGGGTGAGCTACCATTTTTATAATGGAGGGGTGAATGCCGTCAAGGCCAGCACTCGTCATTTTTAGGGTACCTATAACGCTGATTATTTCATCTGGAGTTGTGGGAAACAGAAAGAACGAATGGGGGAGGCGATCTAAGGCCATTTCATTTAATAAAGGTAGGGTGTGCTCGACGTTAAAGAATAAGTTTGCAAACTGATCGGCGATGTCAGCTGGGTCACTATAAGTGACATCTGTATGAAGAACTGTAGCTATTTTATCCGAACGTGGGTTCCTATTTAAAAAAGAATTAATGATGTCCCATTTTTTTCCTAGTACTATTTCCGGCCTCAGTTATCTTTTGCGCATAATACTTTCTTTTAGCTTCCTTTAGCTGGGTGTTTATTAGGTTGCAAATTTTTTTATTTTAACCGTGTTATTTTTTTAACCGTGTGAAACGGTTGCCTTTTAGTTTTTTTATAGAGGTTGTCACGTTTGCGCATGTCTGTTAGTAATCCCCTCGTCAGCCAGGGATTTGCTGGTGATGCGATTATTTTTTTGCATTTTTGCTTATCTGTACAAGATTGAACAAGTGATAGGAGCAAAGATGAAAAGGGGGTGAAAGCGTCTTGTGCATCAGCTTTAAGATAAACTTCAGGCCAGTTAGTGTTAGCAACGTTATCAATAAACTTCTGCTTGTCCAATATATCACGAATAAAGGAAGGTGAATCACGTTTTCCAGTGGAATCGAAACGCAGAAATATGGGATAGTGGTCAGTAATATTAATTTCTAGCACTCCAGCGTCTGATGCCGTGAGTAGATTTGAAAATGCATATTCAATGAGGGACCCATTGCTATTGCTGTTTGGTCTAGTTGGAAGACTGATTAAAGATTCATACCCAAAGCTGTTTAGTGCAGCTAGATAGTTGATAGAGTTAGTGAATTAATGTTGATGTCAGCAGTGATATTAGCATTTTTATTTTCAAGCGAAATAACATTTAGGGAGCGTTGCAAGTTTATGCAAAATTCAGTAACTGGAGAAGATGGTGAGTGGTATATACAGCCTAATATGAATCTTTTGTTATCTATATTAAGAAAAGTATGCTCAAACTCAAGCCAGACCAATTCACAGTAGAGCGTGTTTAATTCGAGATCAAACCTTCGTTTACAGGAAGCGTTAGAAAATACGTATGTGGCTGCGCCATCATGATTGCAAGATAACCTGTGACTGTAATATGGCATGTAGGAAGGGAAACCGAACAGATTTCTATCGTCTTCTAATAACCAAGTTTCTGTAACTGCAATTACTGAGAAAGGGTTGGTAAACGTGGAAAGAAGACTTTGAAATTCATCAACATGTTTTCGTAGGCTTCTGGCATTGGGATGAATAAAAAAGCGGGAGTTACTCTCTAAAAACGAGTTTAGTTGCACAGGTGACAGAAGAGCCGACGAGGAAGCCATGGCTGGCGCATGCGCATTATGTACAATGGGAGCCAATTAGTTTATTTTAGCCAGATCAGCCTCATCGCGTATCCTGTATACTTTACTGTCGATTGTCTTGCGAGCTTTGATTTGGCAGTTTGTTGTCCACAAAAACATCCACTTTTTCTCTTTCTTTAGGGCCATAGCCTTAGAAAAGAGAGCCTTGTTCACAGGGGTCAAATGCTCATTTACGTACACGGGATTGTCAGGTGTCTGTGTTATGTTGATGTCCCTCAGGCAGAGCTTAGCTTGTCGGGCCTTGCTTATGAATTCAGTCTTCTTATCCCTTGAACAAAATCGCGCAAGAAGGTTTTTGTTGCATTCCTTTGCTGTAGGAACACGGTTAACGACGTCAAGGTCAGATGGTGACACCGGGCATCCGATCTTTTCACCCACCGTTTGCAAGATCGCGACACAGTCTTCCCCTTGTGTGCACGGTACACCTCTGATCTCGACGTTTGCGAGCCGTGAATATTGTTCGATTTCAGCTAGTTTCTTAGACATCATGCGGTTTTCAGACTTCAGTAATTTGTTTTCGGCCATCAAGACAGCGTTGTCTTGCCTTAATTCCTCAACAATTTTTTCCGTGCATTTTGCGCTAGCAACAAGGTCATTAACTTCTTTCTTCATTTGCACCGCATCGAAACCAGAATGATGCAGCTTTAACAGAATCCTTGCGAACACCGACTCCACCAAAGCCTCGGTTTTCAGCTTCTCCTCGAGTTCTTCTAATCTCTTTGCAAGTTCAGCATTCGTTGGCATTTTGGACACAGTTAGAAGACACTCAGACAAGCTCAAAATGCGAACAACGGCAGCAGCGACAGCAAATGAAAAACGAAAGAATCGGAAATGGCGTGAAAACCAACCTGCAGTAAATTATACGGTAACCTCGGTCAGTTGCTCAGTGCGCTGCCGCTGCTGCCAATGACATCCCGTTGACAGTGCCGGTCTTTTATAGCGTTGCTTGACGATTCCAGTGCCGCCCAGTGGTGATATCACCGAAAACGCAGCCGTAGGTAGAGCTGCGCAGTCTCCGAAGGCGCCATGAGCAAGGTAGTCCGTGGCAGCAATCAGGGCGTCCGGCGATGAAGCAGCACCTCGGGAAGCAAGCTTGGACGATCGGGCATCGGCCGAAGTAACTGCAGTAAATTATACGGTAATCTCGGTCAGTTGCTCAGTGCGCGGCCGCTGCTGCCAATGATGCCAATA
Organism: Rhipicephalus microplus; assembly: GCF_013339725.1. Classification (NCBI taxonomy): domain Eukaryota; kingdom Metazoa; phylum Arthropoda; class Arachnida; order Ixodida; family Ixodidae; genus Rhipicephalus; species Rhipicephalus microplus. The sequence goes on along the minus strand of NC_051170.1, from coordinate 125,920,712 downwards.
CATGGTGCCAATACATGGTGCGTGCATCGGCTCGCGGACAAGTATTTGGTACTTCGTCATTATAATTATTATTATTTGGTTTGAGTACATAGAGAACATGAAGACAGAGAAAATAGGGAGGAAATAGGCTGAAAACTGCCACCTATGGGCAGTCTGCCTGCCCCTTCGCCTGCCTGCCCCTTCGGGAAGGGGATATGGTGAATAATGACGCAATGAGAACTTCGAAAGTGTACTCACAGTAGGCGCTCTTGGACAGTTTACAAGGGCCTATGTTTCGCGTGCAGACTTTTCTTTTGTCATGACACAGTTGACACCTGTGGCTACCGAGAAGCGAGCGAGGCAAAAAAAAAAAATGGGAAGGCAATGCAAATGACGATATCGCAACTTACCAATCAGGGTGAGCTCACCTTGAATAAGGGAATTTAAGCACCTTTTTTGAACATTCATTAAAATGTAGGACGCCCGTATTCCTAAATTGCCTATGTCATCCGCGTTCTAGGCATGTCGTAACTACCATAGAAGTTAGGTCAACGCAAGGTCATTTTGATTGATCATAAAAAAAAACAGAAAAGAAAATTTGTCTGAGTTACTCGACTCATAGAATCGATTCTCTCACACCACGACTTCCAGGATGAGGGTGGGACGCCTTGACGGTTACTCCAAAGACGAGAGCAGAATCCAAGCTGCAAAAATGCTAATACATGCTTTGCACTTAAGCAATGGTGGCGCCGTCACCTAGGAGCAGTTGTGTGAAGCGCCAAAAGCCTGTGACAGCGTCTGAGCGCACCAGGACGCGCTTATGACGGCGTTGCGTTGGAAAAGCGTGCACCGGCAGGAAGCCCTATGCTTTCCCGCAATACAGGCGTACACTAAGAATATCACCTCTGACATTCATGAATTAGAGTGCGAAATTACTTTCCGACTTGCCAAAGACACTGAGGAACAGGATCAAAATGCTTAACCGAGATGTAGCTATGGGAGTCAGCGAGAGTGCACCAACGCCCGTAGAAATCTGTCATGTTAGTCAATCATATTTCTACACGCAACTACAGCTGTTTAGGCAGAGGTTTTTTTAGTGATAGTAACTATGTCTTTCTTTAACAGCGCAGATGTTTAAGCAGCCATGCTATGTATGCCATATTGAGATTGATTAGTGGTTAGGTGCCACACCAATAATAATAAAAAGTAACAGACAATAATACCAAGCACAACAAAGAAGACGTTCCTACTAACAAACCTATGTAAAGGTGAAGAAGTAAAAGTGGACGAGAATAGAACTTTTCACGGGCAGGGACCGAACATGCGATCTTCGAATGATGCATTCGTCGTCTAGCTTAGAGGCTTAGAGTTCGGGGCTTGGTGTTCAGAAATGAGTCCTCGCAAGAGCTCGCCGCAATACAGATATTGAAATATGTATGCACATGCTGGAGGCCTAAAATAGAGATATTGAGTTACATTTGCACCAGACGTCACGGAATGTTCTGCGGATACTTTTACAAAACAAAGAAGAGAACGTACTCATTAATGCAAATACAAGAGTGAATATATTGGATTACTTTTTTGGATATTGCAATCTAGGAGTGGTGTTAAAATGATTGTAGGAGCGACGAAGAAGGAACGAGAATGATTGTGTTAATCAAATGATTCAAAGAATCAGTCAGACGATGAGAAACTGAACTTCTGTAAGTATATAGTGAGTTCGAGATTTTAACCAACACATGCAGAGTGATCCACATCATGATTGCAGAGGAGCCTACCTTTTTTCCCTAATGTCTGCGTACAGGAGGCAATAGAATATTAGTTTAGAGGGATAAACGAGGATTGTCATTGGTTGACTATATTGATTGATATATGAGGTTTAACGTCCCAAAACCACCATATGATTATGAGAGACGCCGTAGTGGAGGACTCCGAAAGGATTGTTATCGGAATTTGTAAATTTCACTCTGTGTAATATACAAGAAATTCAGATTACGTACCATGCGGTAAGCGATTACTGCTAAGTAGAAAACAATACTATTTGAAATAGGAAGAATATTCAGTTAGGAGAATGGTTGAGCCAAATGAGTGTGATAGGTACTGTGTGTTGTGAGACGAAGTGCCTGCTTTTGGATATGCCTTAATGGGCTTAACGGAGTTTTATATACAAGTCCACAAGATTCAATGCAGTAGTTCAAATCCCTACGAAGGAACGGAAATTAGGGAGAGGTTAGAGTATGGTGCCTGAAATATAGCCGGGATCTGAGCGGAACTTACATTTCATAGGCAGTTTTTCTTTATATTTGAATAATATGGTCATTGAAGTGTAAAAACAAATGCCACAGAAATAAATATGCAATTTCAGATGGCAAACTTTGCATAGTTATTCACATACGTGGGGAGTGCATTGTCTCTTTTTCTTAAGAGGCTCTTTTCTTGGTCATTGTTATCTCTAAGCAGTGCTTGCTTTATATGCCGCGAGTTTAATAGTCATGTAACGCATTAATTAGAACATGTTGGTACATTCTGCGCATCAAACGACATGTCATCTATAAACTCTAAACGACTTGAGACCGACACTGTAGATATCAACGTTTCCGCAAACGTGACGCATAATCAGCATTCTTTTCATTTTGACCGGCATGCGTCCCGTGCTTCTAATATCGTATGAGCGTATGGCAAATTAGATTGTACTAAGAGTCAATGTGTCCACAAGGAAAGCTTGTGAATTTGAACTGTAAGTTTACAGTGAGAGTTGTTCAGGTAAGTAACAAGCATTTCTCGACGATGGTATAAACAGTATAATCACCACTTATCACTGTTACATTGTAGCACCCTATCGAACTTTTTTCGTTCTTTTTTTGCATTGCTCGAAAAGCACAGATCTTGATATAAAAACGAAGATGAATCTGTTTTTATGGAAGCTTAGTGTAAATATTATTGGTCTACCTAGTCCAACGGAAAGTTTTCGATAAGTTTCATTGTCATATATGTGCATTATTTATTAGAAGCAAGATCAACTGCGTTATGCTATTAGGCAAAAGAAAATATTTGTACGGCTGGAGAAAATAGTTGTACTTTAATTTAGCATGTAAAATGATTATGCAAATTACTTTTTGCGTAGGCAGTCATGAAGGAGTTCGTGTTTCTACTCGGTGCCCTTCTTTCATACGTCAGCCGAGTCTGTTCTTCGTAATCGATACGACTGACCTCGGCTTAAGGCCTAAACATTTTTAACACTGGTGCAGAAGGTAATATCGGTGATATGAAGCCATATTTCCTGTAGTGGGGCTTCAACCAATATAAAAAAAGTAATCAAAAAGAACGCAACTTGGATGTGCCATTTCAAAGGGACTGACCACAGTGGTGGAAGCCTTTGACAGGACATACGAGAAGCGACCAGTGAACTAAGCCTGCTTTACTAGTTTGAGTACGGTACTGTGCCTCCCTTTCATCTGCTACAAGTGCCCTATGCAGCATTCTGTAAGGGTATAGGACAGAAGCTGTACAAAAGAAAGCCACTAAAAGTTTTACGGAACGACTACAGAGACGTACTGTACTGGCTGCGTCGGTGAAAACTTAATTACTGCAAAGCAATGCGCAATACGACCAATTACTGGACTGGAAAAACGCCGAATTCATCGCTTTGAACCAGAACCCTTAACTCAGCTAGATACTGCCTCAGGGCTTTGAAGCTGAGTGACCGAATGGCCAGAGGACCAAAGTGACTTCCATTAGAGAGCGTCATACGTTGTCAATTAGTACGGACCTTGTTTAATCTCGCATACATCTACGGGAGCATAAAAAAGTTAATATAATGAAGATTGGTGACTTCAAAAGTTAACAGCTTTGGGAAGTTTAGCGCATTTCTGATGATGGCAGGAAATGTTAGTCGTTTGCTGTTTAGCATAACTTCCAATGAACTAATGGTAAAGCCTTCGGATACCGGAGTTATTATTGGTCGCCATTAGAAGTAAAATGCTTACTTATACGTCTTTCATCTTACCTGATGACAGCGTGCTTGTTCATTGTAGCAACAACAGAAAACTGTAATCAGCAACGCGTAATTCTGTTACATCATGAGTTATTCCAATGCATGTTTCAATTTCTTCGCTCAGAAATACAACCTTGCCACTCTGCCTTTCAGAACCTGATCGATATTTCTGCTTTGCCCACATTATTTTAATCAGTTATGAACCACAAATCTGACGTTTGAAATGCAAATCGAGTCGTTTGAAAAATAGCATTGTTATTTCGATTAGGACGTGGGGCAGGGCAGTACAATATTGTCTGCTTTATGGTCGCTATGAAAGAAGAGTGGCAAAATTTACATCTACAGGGGGGAGATGATCTATGGAACTTACGGTTAGCAAGAGTCTGCCATCGATATCCCATGTCTGAGGTAGTGGTTACGTATGCAAGTACTTTCATTATGAATATTTCCCAAGCTCGGCTGAGGGCGAGTTTCTGAAGGATACGAGTAGGGGTGGCTTCTTTCAGCCTTTCTCTGTAACTGTATTTCAAAGTTTCAAAGTTTCAAAGTTTATTTGCAGGAAAATACAAAAACTTCCCTGCGGGAGGCAAAGACTAAAGGCTAAATAGCCTGACGAGGTCTTGACCTCCTGATACAGTCTGCATCAGTGCCATATTACACATATTCATACATCAGTAACATACATATACAAATAAGTGACATTATACATATCTTATTTAGTTACATAGCTTATTTCTACATGATATACATTCAGAATATGTTTTACATAAACAGGAAACAATTTTGGTATCAAACGATTCTGTTTAAGTATCATTGTTCACAGTAAGAAAAAAAATCAACTGAGTATACAAGTATTCCTAAATATAAAAGCCTATGGATCTACTATGTCTTTAGTCAAAAGAAGAAAGGATTTATGATGACATTTAAATTGTTTAGTTTTCAGAGTAAAGTCTATATTCGATTCGTGAAGGTTTAGCAATTGTATGATCTTATAATCAATAGCCTGCTTGCCATAGTTCGTGCGTGTTTTCTTAGTTTTGCGGGTAGAATTTCTGAAGCCATATGTTGTTGATACAGTGCGTGGAAAGGAATCCTGTAGTTTATGTTTGTGGATGTGTTGCATCAGTTTAAGATTATATACTTTCCTAGCAGATAGAATTCCATGTTTAAGAAAAAGCGGCTGAGTGTCTAAGTCCTTGGGGTGACCTTTTTATTTTTCTATTACACGGAGCGCGCGCTTTTGCAAGATTAATATTCGATCGTAATTGGTCTTAGTTGTTGTTCCCCATACAAGCATTCCGTATAGAAGCTTGGAGTAAAACATGCTATAATATAATGATTTACATAACCATGAAGGGAGGAGGAAAGCAATTCTACTCAAGCACCCTACAGAACGAGCTAGATCTACCAAGAGACTATTTACGTGCGGTGTCCATGTTAAGTGCTCATGAAACCAGACTCCAAGGAATTTTTGTGTGCTGACTTGTTCGAGTCGCTGATTGTCAAACAAGATTACTATATTATCACTGATGTGCTTGTTAATGGGCCTGAACATAATAAATTTTGTTTTTGTGTGTTTAATTTTAGTTTGTTTTTTGTTAGCCAGCCTGAAAGTTTCGAGAGATATACATTTGTCGAAGCTTCTACTTCCTGAATGGTGGAGCCTGTGAAGAATATACTTGTGTCGTCAGCGAACATTTTAATTTCGGGTGTATACTGAACCTCTGTAATATCATTTATATATAAAAGGAAAAGCACGGGGCCTAAAATGGACCCCTGCGGAACTCCTTTCTTTACGCTTAAATAGTCTGACTTTTTACTGTCTATGCTAACAAATTGTTGTCTGGATGATAAATAGCTTTTAAATAAATCAGAGACTATTCCACGAATTCCATAGCGGCTTAATTTCAACAGTAAGATATTATGGTCAACAGAATCGAACGCTTTACGCAAGTCAAGGAAGACACCTAACGTGAACATTTTATTTTCAATATTTTCTATTATGCGGCTTTTTACATCAATTAGTGCCTCTTCCGTGGTTTTATTTTTGCGAAAAACCATATTGATGCGGTGATAAGATATTGTACTTCTCAAGATATTTCATAAGGCGCGTATTTATACATTTTTCATAAATTTTTGAGAATACAGGTAATACGGATATCGGACGATAGTTTGTTAATTCAGTAGTGTTGCCACCTTTATGAATGGGTGTAACTTTGGCCACCTTAAGTTTTGTTGGAAAGATTCCAATAAGAAAGGAATAATTTATCAGATATGCTAATACGGGGCTAAGTATAGATGCGACAGCTTTAACTGGAGCCACCCTTACGTCATCATAACCACTCGCAACGTTTGTCTTTAGTTCTTTTATATATCGGTAGACTTCCTCGGGTAATACTTCGTGTAGTACGAGAGAGTTCATGCAACTACTTGTTTCATCTTCATATTGTGTTGAGTCTTCATCATAAACAGCCACATTTACAAAGTATTGGTTAATTGCGTTTGCCAGTTCCTTACCCTCCAGAATGATATTGTTGACTTTTACTTGTTTAGGTGTATTTGACGTTGCTGTTCTCCCAGTTAAGGAAATAACTTGTTTCCATATTTTTGCCGGTTCTGATTTTATACGTGAGAAGGTGGCTTCATAATAGGCAAGTTTAGCCTTCCTAGTGTCACTATTTAGTTTGTTGCGGAATCGCTTGAATTCACGCAATATTGCAATATCTCTAGTAGCAAGAAACCTGTGAAAAAGCGCGTTTTTCTGCTTGATTCGTTTCAGGAGGTCACTGTTTATCCATGGTTTTCTGTTCTTACCCTTTCGTGTTCTGATCTGTTGTATCGGGAAAGCAATATCGTAGCACTCAAGGAAAATAGCTAGGAAAGTATTATATGCGCTATCTGGGTTTCATTGCACATACACAGGTGACCAGTCAGCACGTTCAATTAATTCGGTAAACTTAAGCAGTGATTTGTCATCAATATATCTATACCGCGCGATATTTGGACATTTAATTTTGTGCTGCAGGTTTTGTGTAGAAATGTAGATAGGTAGGTGGTCACTTAGGTCTGAGCACAGTATGCCCGAGGTGTAATCGCAACTATTTAGGCTTGTTATACAGACGTCAAGTGACGTGGAACTATTGTGAGTAATACGGGTTGGATATATAATGGCATTCCGACATCCATATGATGCTACAAGGTTTTTCAAGTCAAGCGCGTACAGCTCTTCACTCATCATATTAATATTTACATCACCCATGATAAAATATGGTTTTTTTATCTCATTAAAACAATGCATGAGGTTTTCCATATGACTGAGAAAATGCCTCTTATATCCAGTTGGGGGTCTATACACCACGGCAAGTACAAAAGAATTTGTTTCTATTGCTAGGCACTCTATGTCACCATTACTCACAGAAAGATCATCAAGCATTTGAAAACAATATCGCTGCCGCAAGTACATAGCCAACCCTCCACCTCTTCCTGCGCGATCCAAGCGTGCTATATTATAGTTAGTGAACTGAGGAGACATGTCAGTATTACACAGCCATGTCTCTGTAAACAATATTGCATCGATGTCCACGTGAAGAGAACTCATAAAGACATCAAATGCTTCATGCTTGTTCCTAATACTTCTTATATTTTGATGTAGTATGGTAAAGGAGGCATCATTAATTATTGGTATTGTTGTTTCTATAGTAGACATGGTGAAAAAAATCCGCCTTCTCTTCTCCTTCCCTTCCCCTTTCTTTACTTAATGAGACCTAAATCAATTGGGCTTGTTATCCGGATTACATCTGACGTTTCATCTTTGCGCGCAAGAATTTTTCCTCCACTAGACCATACGAATTTCCATTTTGCAGATTTCTTTTTTGCTATGGCTGCGCCAAGAAGCTGCTTGTTCTGTCGCGTCAGGTGCTCGTTAACATAAATAACGCTTTCCGCTCCCTCGTAATCGAGGTGACTAGAAAGGATCCTTTGTTTCTTTGCTTTTGCTAGCACCGCATTACGTTTGTTGCGCGAGATGAGCCGGACAACGATGTTCCGTTCATTCCTTTTTGCCGTCGACACCCTGTGACAGATGTCGATGTCACTGTCAGATATTGGCTCGCCCACAAGCTCACCTATCTTTTTCACGACGTTAGTAGAGTCAAGTTCCTCTGGTGCACCCTTTATCTCAAGATTGTTACTTCTTTGATATTGCTCAAGTTCTTCAACTTTCTTTTCAAGCCGATGATTCTCGGCTTTTAGTTTTTCGTTCTGAGAAACCAGTTCTTTTACTTCCGCTCTTAGTGCCCTGATATCGGATCCTATTTTCTTTACTTCATCGCATGTATCGCAGCAAAATTTCAGGCTTTCTTTTAGTGACCTTATCTCGGCACGTATTTCCCGTTGAAAATCAGAGATTAACGTTGCGATTTCTTTCTTGTCACCCTTACTCATGATAGGAACTTCACTTGACAAGTACAAAAAAAAAGAAAAAAAATGTTTGTCCGGCAGCAGTGCAAAAGGCAAGGAAAGTAGTCGAGGGATACCTCTTTCTTACCTGCAAAGAATTGCAGATGTATTTTTGCCGTCTGATCGCTTTGTGCACCGCTGCCGGACTGTGTGGGAGACGAGAATCTCAGCGCTTATAAAGCCAGCCGAGGATCAGCTGACAGCCTTCTGCGCCGACTCCGTGTTATCTTGTTCCAGCAATCAGGCCAGCAGCGTCACGATGCCGGTTCTCGATGCGTTGCGGGCCATACGTCAATGAAGGGTAGTTTTGCCGTAGCGTCCAACCGAAGCGTACACGTGGAAATTCCCTGCAAAGAATTGCAGATGTAGTTTTGCCGTCTGATCGCTTTGTGCACCGCTGCCGGACTGTGTGGGAGACGAGAATCTCAGCGCTTATAAAGCCAGCCGAGGATCAGCTGACAGCCTTCTGCGCCGACTCCGTGTTATCTTGTTCCAGCAATCAGGCCAGCAGCGTCACGATGCCGGTTCTCGATGCGTTGCGGGCCATACGTCGATGAAGGGTAGTTTTGCCGTAGCGTCCAACCGAAGCGTACACGTGGAAATTCCCTGCAAAGAATTGCAGATGTATTTTTGCCGTCTGATCGCTTTGTGCACCGCTGCCGGACAAGGAAGCTTTGCAGACGTGTCTTTTGAAACTGAGATCTGAGAGACAAACTTGTGCCAGTATGGATACAAAGATCGAGACGTCCACGTAGGAGAGGGGCGATACGTGGAAGCAGAAATCCCGCATTTTAGGTGGCAAGAGTTTGCGCCACCTCGTTACCTACACCTTGTATCCCCTTGTGATCCTGTGCGCAGGCAATTGTAGTGCAAATTCCAATTTTTCTCCTCTAGCAGGAGACACCTCCGTATACCTAAAGCTGTGATATACTCTGTATTTTACTCTCTATCATTAACGCTTCACATTTGTCAGTGCAAACAAAGGATGGTGTTACGTTATTCAGGGCGGAGCAGATAACCAAACGTTTTGCTTCTGTAGTCCTGTCGTATTCAATTATGCATGTGCAGCGCATGGCTCCACCGCTTAGAAGTTCGTACTGTGCTCGAAGGTTTGTACTGCAGTAAATCTGGTTTTGGTTGCGTGCGGAATGTGTCGATGAGAGAGCCGCTGTCTGGCTGCAGTGTCCCGGAGTTACATACGAGCATGCCTCGTGTCCAAAACCGGGGCGTCCTGCCGTAGTATGTATATATGGGCGCCAAGAGTTATAAAGTGGTCTGAGTATTTCTGAGAATTTGCGCTCTCATCTTGCACAACTTGTTGAACCTTTCATGATTATTGTTCACACTTCTAAGCAAACCTTCACTGGGTGACATGGGCGTTAGATTCCCAAATATCGTTTATTTTTTAATTTGGAGGTTCCTCTAATAGTCCAAATATTGTCAGGATAATTTTTTTAGCTTTCTTTTCAGCAGTATCATGGGGCCCCATAAGTGATTTTACAAAGTACGATTATTCTGACTACGGTAACGCATATTAGCTGGTGCACTCGACAAAATTTGTTGGTCATACGCTTTATTAGGGTCAGAAGTTTGGGTGATCTTTTTCTGGGCTTAGCGGTTCACGCCTCTCCCATATTACAATTGTGAATGGGACTTGATGGAGTCCTAGTGTCAATTTTGTAGCCTACTTTGGCGGCTTCGTTAAGCGAGAAAACTCACATTAACGCACAGACGTCATTGTGAGCGAAAAAAAACACACTTAACAATGCCCTAATAGGAACATCATACGTAACTTCCATAGAAGTTTCCTCCAAGGTCGAGCAGGAGCAACGCTTCAATACAGCTTGTTCGAAAAATGCCACGGCTTCTGAAAGCGTGTTTCTTATAGCTAAATCACATTTTTGTTACGTTGACGGCGAGAAAAAAAGGCAACTTCAAGATATTGCATTGAATCTAAATTACTGAGAAAAAAAAAGCTGATGTATTGAAGCTCTGGTAAGAAAGTTATATGATCATAAGCATAGTAAGAAGGCGGTTCAACTCCCTCCTTCCTGACAAACTTTTCAGGTTGTCTGAGCATTTTTAGACACCACCCCGGCCCACCGTTGAATGAAGTTCTTGCTCAGGCCTTGCTTGACCGGTATGCAGAAAGTCAGTTCAAATATTCCACCTGCCCGGTCTATTGCGCATTCCCACGTGCCTCCCTTCAATGTGTCCCTCATCTCTGTTCTGCGTAGCTTGTTACGAGTAAAACAGCCCCACAGAGACTATACAGTGCTGAAAGAAGTGAAATACGTGTTGCTGACTTCTAAAACGTACACATGTGTCGTTTTTTAAAAAGAAGTGCCAAGTGAAGTTATACTGAGACTGGGCAAAAAAAAAAACACTTTTTGCTACTGACTATGTGGTGGGGCGTTCTCCAACACATTTTCGCAATGTGTTTCTGTACCAAAACTACTTCAAATATACATTGCAGCTATAATCTACATAGTCCTGTATGATCGGTATTCTGTATCGAAGTTTGTATTTCGCCCCTATAGATTGGATCATTCTATTCGGGCTTGAATTAGCTCGTAAAATAAGTAGACGATGATTTGAATGTACGTTAGAAGAATATTTTGCGATAAAATTAGGAACACCCATGTCCTTGTATAGGGCGTAATGGGCGTTATTGCGATGACCAGAATAAATATTACCTGTTGGGGTTTAACGTTCAAAACCATAATATTATTATGAGAGACGCCGTACTGGAGGGCTCCGGAAATTTCGACCTTGTGCATCTGGTGTTTCTTGACGTGCATCGGGTGTTTCTTGACGGGTGTTGACTATAGACTTCAAGAGCATGTGGTCTTCGAGGTAAAAGGTGGACAGTTTTGGACTGTCGGCTGCGTTTTCTTGTCCTTGGCATCTATTGAAGGTCAAGAAAAGTGCCCCAGTTTTTCTTCTTCTGCTGAAGTGCCATGCCGTTTCCGATAACTTTTGCTTCTTGATAAATATGCTAGTGCCGAATATATTCAGCACTAGCCTATTTAGCCTGTAGTGTCTTGTATTTCAAATATATCATGTTGGGGTGAAACTACGTCGTGATACAGTAGCGCTAGAATAAAAAAAATCACGAAAGGTAAGAAGGAACCTAAAAATTATTCTGTTATTCGAGGTTCGCCTTGCAACATCATGTCCTTCACAAAGTGCCAACTAGCCAGAAAAAATCAATCGTGGAACGTAAACACGATAGCAAAGCAAGTAGGACACAGATGAAACATATTACATCAGACCATGTCGGTTGTTTTAGTTATGGTTGTTGGCGCAGCGCTAATTTAATGGTTGTTGTTCAGTTTGATTAAAACATGTGCAGGATTTTCCTCATCTTGTATTAGAAAACTTTTATTTAAATCAATGCTGGTCAAAGAACACCATATGTTCAAAGTTTGCTAAAACCTACATTACGGCATGCTTGATAGTCGTACTGTAGTTCTTGCATGACAAACACCTGGTAATATATAATATATATTTGAAGTTGACCCTGTTTTATATTCAGTTTTCCTGTATAAGACAAAATACCGGGACCAGAGCACAAAAATTAGCGATATTTTGTAAATTTAAAATGTGTTCGGCGATAACCCCGAGGTCATTCGACTTACTATGCCATGTGGTTTTCCTCATTTTAACACGTCTAGTAGAATGGCACGCAAACACAATTTGTGCTTGTTTTATTTTTATTTTTAGTTTTACTGCAATATTCCAACCACCTGGGGTTTGTTCACAAGCGAAAATGCTTGAGCAAGAACCCCACGTGGTCCCACGTTCTGAATCCCTCCACTACGGCGTCTCTCTAAACATGTGGCTTCGCGATAATGAACCCCAACCACTATTCGTCCTACCGTTTTACGTGAGAATCAAGTATAATAACAATTGGAGATTTGGGTCATGAGACCGCGATATAATTATGAGCAATCCCAGGGTTGAAAGCTAAAAATTTTCGGCCACCCTGGCTACTTTAACGTGTTCACATTTTGATCTAAGGAGACGGCTATATAGAATTTCGGCTTCATTGAAACGCTGCCACTACTGACGAGTTTATAGCTGTAGGCTCAGGAGTCAAACACAGTACGCACTTATACCACAGTTGTGGGCAAAGGAGTTTGAACTGCGAAACTAGAGCTCAATTTTTGCGTGAAAACTGCATCACAATTTACTAAGCATACTTCTGACCCTAGTCTGTTTGGTGTTTTAGCTGGATGCAAATTTAACAAATTTGTTATTTAGCATACCGGTAGATTGCTTAGTGCGGCATTCCCTAGTCACGTAAGTGCTATGTTTTGCAGCTGAAAATAGAATTATACTTGGTAGGAAAGTATAAATGATTCAGCTGATGCATACATTCGTAAACACAAACTACACGATTCCTTTCCGCGTACTGTTTTGACAAAAATGGGTTTAGAAACTTCACTTACAACAACGCGAAAGCAAACAAGTGCCGTAACGTGCAAACACACGTACGCAGGTGATAGAATTTAAGATTGTTAAATTACTCAGTAGCTGCAATTACTAAACCTTCATGAATCAAAATTATATTTTACACAGAAAACTCATCTATTCAAGCGCCATCTGGAGTAGTTTATTCTTATGACTAACGTCTTTCTAGATCAATTGTTGTTATCAATCAAGCAAACTGGCATAATTATTTGATTTCAATGTTTATTTTAGTAGTTAACCACGCTAGAAAAACAGGCAGATATGATTTCAACATTGTTTTATTTTCGGTGTAGAATGCACGTACAACCTAATATGAATGTATAGATCATTTCGAGTGTATATCTCTAAGTATATGCATATATCTTACTCATGTTCATAATACGCATATAATGCAATATATCATAAAGATTTGCTGTTTTATGAGTACATATGTGAATTTATATAAATATATCTCACTAATGAAAAGTATAGCATGTATTTTCACCGATGCGTACTGTATTACTTACCGCAGGTCAAAAACTCCTCAGGATATATATTGAGCCCTGATAAACAATGTTTAATGAACAGTTTAATAAACGTGTTTATTAAACAGTCAAAATGTTTAATGTTGACAGTCAAAAAGTTTAACAGTCAAAATGTTTATTAAATGGTCAAATAATGGATTTTATCATGAGAGAAAATTATGAATGCGGCCTCGTAGATAATGTTTTTATATTCGTTAGGGTGCAGGTCCAGAAGAGTACGGGCCAAATTTCTTGAAAAATCCCTCACTTACATGGTCAGTAACCTAATTGATAATTTCTAACGATGACGCTTTGGTGCGTTCAAGGACGTCTTCATAAGCTCATGAAGCACGCCTTAAAATCCGAAATTTTTTTTAATTTCACGAGCAGCGTGGCAGAATTTATTCTACTCAGTTACTCCTGAAACCTAACACAACGCCTACTGTTCGCTTCATTTCTTAAAACGCTGTTCATGTCAGGTTTGTTCTGCGTTAATAGAACCTTTTATTTATATTTATACCAAATCGGAATTGATGCTCAGTGATCGCATAGCACTGCTCATGAAATGTCATCATTCACTTACAGAATATTTTCTCGACTCTTTTTGAAATCGTCGGAATGAAGGTTAATGTTACGTTGTCATGGTGAACGCATAGCCCTCGTTTTTGAAAATAAGCATGCGCGGTTGTGTGATTTGTTCAATTTTAAAAGGAGGAGCACATTAAAAACAAAAACTAAACTGCGCACCTTTATCCATCCCGTTTCTTTTAATTGTCTGGGGTGCTGTTTTATTTTTGTAGCAGAAACCTACCAAATCATGGAATTTTCCTGAATTGTGCAGTTCAAAAAAGCATGGCTTGCATAGTGTCAGTAGTGTGCAGCAGATGTGGTAATTCTGCGTTGACTGGGCCAACACCAGGGGTCATAATGGCTGTTTCATATATACTTGGTGAATATACGTGACAACAACGTTCCATCCGCAAGAAAAGTGCAAGAAAAGAAAAAAAAATTACACTATCTGCTGCTAGAGCGACCGTTAGGCGATGCGAAGTAGCGCGAAGTGTTTTGGGTGACATTTCTGTTATTATTTCGCATTTCGTGTTATAATTTGTGTTTTGTATATGTTGTTGCCCCGCCGCGGTGGTCTAGTGGCTAAGGTACTCGGCTGTTGACCCACAGGGCGCGGGTTCGAATCCCGGCTGCGGCGGCTGCATTTCCGATGGAGGCGGAAATGTTGTTGGCCCGTGTGCTCAGATTTGGGTGCACGTTAAAGAACCCCAGGTGGTCTAAATTTCCGGAGCCCTGCACTACGGCGTCTCTCATAATCATATAGTGGTTTTGGGACGTTAAACCCCACATATCAATCAATTTGTATATGTTGTTAAGTAGTTGCATCATAAGTTGTTTCGCATCTAAATTATTATGCCATTTCCCGCTAAAGGGAACCATGTGTGGATGTGAAGCAGCGAAGAGATGGTGAACGGCACTCACGAAAGCACGTCCACATCGCCTTAAGCTGGTGCCCCAACATTCAGAACCTCTGCCTGACTACAGCGGCCGGTGGACATCGCATCATGCCGGTTTCGACCATTCCCTTTCGATAATTCCAGCTGTCCCAGATAAGAACCAAGATTCCTACGCCCGATATAGTAATTTTACTATTCTTTACCTTCGCATGCCCTGTTGGCATGAAATCCCTGCACGAGATAGTTGGAAGCCACGGTTTTTTCTGCGTGTTGGACAGAAACAATGCGTAGCTGTCGGACACTTGGCATGATGTAGCACTCGGAGAAAAAAGGATGTGAGGATGCCAGAAGAATTTTTAGAAACTGTTCAAAGAATGCGCTCGTTCTTCGTATTTTCAGGGTGGTTTAGGAGCCCATGAAAACAACGAGGTGACTTGAAACCACTATCACGTCGACATCACTTCGCTCCCTTAACGTTAATCATAAAGTATCATCGCACGCTTCATGATGACTTCTTTTCTTCACGACCAGTAGTATATAAAAAAGCAGCAAGCATGACTTGCTGCTCGTTTTTTTACGCTAAATGATTCATTTGACACTCGAAAATTCAGCAGATCCCATACCACCTAAGACTTAATTTTTAGGCCTGTGGTACTTTCCAGGATGGCCGAGCTTCTCAGGCAGACAAGCTCGCTCTGCGGCAGCCATGACACGAAGACAGCGCGGAGCACGTGATATCAGCGTTGATAAAATGGCTACAAGAATGCGCGTGGTGTTGGAAACGCACGTGGGAGATTTGCGGCTGGTTATCAAAGAAACACCACGTGCGAACTATGTCAGCGGCATCACTCAGTCGACATATTTACAGTGCAGCGACTTTAGCGTGATTGCCACGCTATCTTTTTGCCAACTCAACTGCGCGCGTCCCATAGGCGTGTTCTTGGGCGTATGTCTTCTTTTGGACAACTTCTTTCGTTCCAGCTGTAGAAGGGAAATTTCCACATCGAAGGCAGCAAGGGTGCACACGCAGCACTCTAGTGCTGCTCGTTTCGTTCCTTTCAAATGTTGCAGATAAATATGAGGACGGCTTGTTACGAGGGGCACTCGCATCATGGCGGCAACGCAGTTGTGATTGGATACGTCGTGAATGTGGTCAAATGGAGTAAGAAACATCGAAGCTGCGTGGTGATACCACTTTTACTTCCGTGTGCATGTGTGCATAGTCTACGGGATAAAACTGACAGATAAATTGTGCCTCTCGGCGTGAGAACTGCTTCCGGGCAAAAAAAAACGTGAAGGGCATACCCGATTTTCGCGGTAGGCGTCTGTCAATCAAAATGATTGACGCATGAACTCGGATACAAACTCGTATTCTGAGAAGTCCCAAGTTCTACTTGTGACAGTGATGATGCTGTTGTGACTGTCAAGCGTTTGATGTGGTGAACGCTACGCGGCAGATTCTTTGCATATATAATAATTTGGTGAGCTTACACTATACTTGTGCAAGGCTGGAGCCATAGAGAAGCTTGTGATAAGCTAGCTTCTTGCAGCTTATTTGGTTGGTCGTATACTCATGTGCGTGGTCGGCTTCTACGTCACGACCGCGTCAGCTTCGTCCTCCTAATTTTATTGTATTATTAGCTGAGGCGTAACGCCCATTACACAGAGCTATGTTGTCTTCATTGACAAGGCTTCAATTAAAAGGTAACTATCTAAGGTGCAATCAGCAAGGCCGTGAAAAGAATGGAGCTATTAAACGTAATTTGTATTATCAGGATACTAATTGTCATCATATTAGTAAGTGCTAATTAGCAAGGATTTACAACAAGAGTGATATTACACCTCAAAAGAAAAGTAAAGCGCTAAAGGCGACGACGAGCCTCATGTGTTATTCTTTACCAAATGCAAAATAAACTAAATGAAGAAATACGGCTAGCTAAGCCCTGGTATTTTCAACACACTTTGTGAAACCTTATCCGCACAGCACACCAAAAATGTTGGCCTTTTTATAACGAGAAAAGCAATTGAATTGACCAAATTGTTCACTAAGGCCTCGTCGTCGTCAATAAGAAATGTATCGCGGAGCACTTTAATTATTATTTTCAAAGTGTATTTTCTCATTCTGATACCGCTATAAAGCCTGAACGCATGCCATGTCACTCGAACCCTGATATCATATATGAACCAGAGGTTGTGTCAATGCTTTTGAACCTTAAAGTTAAATCCTCTCAAGGAGCAGATGACATACCGAGTGCCTTTCTGCGCAGGTATGCTGAAGCACTAGCTCCCTTTCTAGTAACCATTTATCGTTCCTTGTTGCCATCAGCTACTGTTCCTGCAGGCTGGCTAACTGCACGGGACGTTCCCATTCCAGAAAAGGGCGGCTTAGCCCAACTAACCTGTTATTGCCCCATTTCATGGACGTTTGCATGCTGCAAGTTAGTCGAACATATTATTGATAATGAAATAACAAAGTTTCTAAATGATAACACTGTACTGTCTCCTCGCCAGCATGGTTTCCGCAAAGGGTTATCCCCTGTAACATATAGCTTACGACAATCATTCACTACCTTGCTAGTACTCTTGACAAGTCAAACCAAATTGATGTTATATTTTTGAATTTTAAAAAATTGTTCGACCTTGTTCCTCATAGTGAACTCGTAAAAAAATTGCAGTCAATTAACCTTCCAGCATACATTATTACCTGGGTTGCAGCTTATTTGTCTAAACGCAAGCAGTTTGTATCGATGATAATTATTTTGTAATGCACTTTCCATAACCTCTGGAGTTCCCCAGGGTAGTGTTTCAGGGCCATTACTGTTTCTAATATATATAAATGACATTGTTATTGAAATTTGTCCCCCATTACAAATTAGGCTATTCGCAGACGATTGTGCTTTGTATAACGAAGTTTGTTCCCTTAATGATTAGTTAATACTTAACTCTAACCTTCAAAATATTTTGTCGTTGTGCAAGCGGTGTGGCATCGAATTGAACACTGAAAAAAACTGTTTATATATGTAACAAAAAGTTAACAAATTGTCGTTCATTTACAACCTAGGATCCACACCGCTCACCGAAATAAACCAATATAAATACCTTGGAATCACAATAACCAGTGACCTAAGCTGAAATAACCACATTTACAACATCTGTAACTCTTGTTTCAAGAAACTTCATATCCTCAGGCACAAACTAAAACATGCTCCTCATGACACTAGACTTTGGCTTACACAGAACTAATCCGACTAAAACTCGAATACGCTTGCATTGTATCAGACACATGCTTAAGTGCCACTACTTACAGCACGTCGAATAAGGCATCGTCATGATCTTTTTCTAACGCCATACAGCACCAGAACTAACCTATTTCAGTTTTCCTTCTTCCCATGAACTGTAAACGATTGGAATACCCTGGAGGCACTGCAAATAGTAAAGGTAGATTCTGTTGAACATATATCTGGTTAATGATATCAACAATGTCACATTGATTAACCCTTCGTTACATAGTTTTACTGTTACTGTTCTTCAGTATTTAAATAGTGTTATTGCTGTCTTTGATCTTGTATGAGTATTACCTAATGTTCATGCGTGTGCATTATGTTCTCTATTATTACTTTTGTTTTGTTCTGATGCTATTGTTATTCTTTTTTTTCTTTTGGTCTTTTAAACTTGTCTTATTTTGTTGTGGTTTCTGTGCATGTATGTATTTATGTGCTGCCCTCCTGAATAGACCTACTTAGGTCTGCAGTATTCTGTACATAAAAAATATAATAAAATATTACAGCTTTTAGGCTCGTTCGCTAGGCAGCGTAGCACACTGGCTTTTCCTTTTAAACACGATTAAAAAATTTAAATCCTAATGACAATGAGAAAATGATGTCTATAAAAATGATGAAAGATCTGTCACTATATAGAGCAGGCTTTTCACTTATGCAAGCATCTGATCGCATGGTCAAGCCAGTTGTCCGAAGTTTTAAGGAGTATGTTGTTATGATATTTTTCTTTTTTTTTCATTTAAAGTTTACACTTAATTCTGCGTTTTTTCGACTGGTTTGATTGCCAGTTGCATAAGCTCGTTGTAGAAGAGGGTCACGAATGGTAAACAAATAGTATAGCAGTCTCGGCTAAGCGTTAAATGACGTATGATAAATGCGCAGAAGACGAGTACAGTAACAGGTTTGACACCCACGAGCGCTCGTGTGTGTGAAGCTTCTTTTCAGCCTCCGTCTCGTGCTCGTTTACCTACTGTATAAAATGGTAAAGAATCCTATATCTCGATATTAGGGCGAACCAAGCGCTTCGTCATGAATAATTGAGGTTTCCATATGAGCTGCGCACACACAACCCAGAGTTTCTGAAAGGGAACAGCTTAATGAATTTTCTTGCTTCACTACGCAGCGCTTAATGTTACGAGGCTTTGCATTCACCAGGACTACGTGGAATTCGCCGTCGCATTTGTACGCTCATGCAGATGAAATGTCGGTCTTCATTGCAGATACGATGATTCTCCCTGTTCAAGGCGGCTGCCCTAACACACCTAGTCGGCAACGTATGCGACTGTGTGCTAGAGATCGCTGCTCCTTTCTCGGACGCGCGACGAATAACGTTAGGAATGCATCCACCAGACTGCCGAGAAACAGTGCACAGAAATAAGGGACTGTCCGGAATCAAGGTATATGGGCTGTGCATGGAAATCACGTTGCTTTCATTGTGCAGAATACATCCAAAATCTAGGCGTCATTCGCTATTCGCTCTGTGTCCCGATTTCACACAGAGTCTGGTCTGTAACATGATTATCGCTCCTTTTGCTGGCAATAATCTTCAGGTTAGGGTTTTTATACCAAATGTTTACTAATGCTCACCATTTCAGCATTGCAGTAACGCTTGCAAAACGTAATGACTAGCCTGCAGATAATGATATCCTAAGATACCTTAATACCCGCCCATAACCATCCCTGAGAACATTCACGGGAAATGTACAGCTGAGCTGTTTTCTTTCCACACCATTCAGCTTCTCCTAATGCATGTGCAGCGCCCGATATCGGAGCAATTCAGCTGTAGCTTAGAAGCCAGCAGCTCAAGCAATAAACAGTTTAAATGACTCATCAAAGCAAAGCTATCTGAGTAAAGCGCTCATCGGGTAGAATCCGTTTTCCGCAATTGCACCACTGTTCCCTTTTCTCTGGGCACTTTCCAAAGTAAAGCGTTCTAAATAAATCACCTTGGTTTCTATTTCCTGGGTTTTTATTAAACTTTCCACTTCTATGTTTGAGCAAGGCCACCTTGTTTTTCGAGCACTGTTGTATGAGTGCACAATGGCGTGATTATTCTGCTGAGAAGAAAGTTAGTATAATTTCTCCATCAAACAACGTGTTTTCCTCTTGCTGCTTTACTCCATGCAAATCATACTTTCTTTGTTCCATAGAAGAGTGCTTGCATGGAAAGTGACAGAAAACACTTTCTCCTAAGTAGCGGGAAATAAGGGGCACTACTGATTTAACATGAACCTCCTTCAGACGCAACTAACAATTTGAGAACATAACCTATATGGGACTGGCGAGAAGTGTGGGGTAAACCTATTCAGCCGTGTGCATTAATTCCCCACCACCAATGTACTGCTCCTTTGTGTGAAGATGTGAAGAAAAGTGAGTGTGCTTATGCGCACTGTATACGTATACTGGGCTGCAAGTGACGCTTCACAGTGAAAATGAAAATGAGATACGTATAATACGGATGAAATAATATGCTTAAGTAGACCTCGAAATCAGGCAGTGAATGAACACAGAGACACAAAACGACATTAAAACACACGCGTGAGGAGTAGTCTGCGCAAAATACTAAGCAAAACGGTAAAAAAAGAAAATGTTTTGCGGAGACAACCATAATTCTTTTTTTTGGCGCACACTTTGTTTTAATACCAGTCACAATGAAGCGCGAAATTCTTCAATGAAGCCACGTGTACATAAGGCTACTACTTTGTATTCAATGTAGTCAATTTTGATACCTCGATACTCTGTGTATCACGCGAAACAGGTGGCACCTTGATTTTCACTACTTACTTGTAGGAGCATTAATGCGGAAACCTCAGCCAACATGTGAACGCTGCTTACTTGCAGGTGGCCTCTAATCTTCAAAGGATCATGAATTGCAGTGGTAAAAAACCATTGAATTACCTCATTATAGCAGCTTATTGTCTCACGAATAGTTCGCTGCAAAAGTGTTTTGAATTCTTGATTACCAAGTGCAGTTAAACAAATTCGTTTTGCGCATAAACAATTCCTGTTTATCGTAACCATGAGAGCGCTGCAAATGAAGGAGCAGGATAAAGTGGGAAAGAATGTGTGTCAACGCGGGACAAAAAGAGCGTCCTTTTTGTGCATCATGTAATGCCCGCACCCGATATAATCACTCCTGTGCAATTGTACAAATTTTGACATACTGTAGAGCGTGGCACCAGCACATGCTGTCAATTCGTACAAAGAAGCTGGGGCGCCTGTTCCAAACGTCACTCTTGGTTGACCTCAGATATCGGCCAATAGCAGCAATCTCCTCTATGGCATGATAATGAAACCACTGGCAGCTCAGAAGAGAGCCAGAAGGGGCCTCTGTATGAAGGGAAGGCACACGAAAGAAGGCTGCTTCACACTCCGCTGGTAAACAATCCCTGTTTCGCAAAGGAAGATTTCGCGGGGGCCGTTCCCAGTCCCACCTGTCTTTCGTTGTGGCTGCCCTTTCATTAAGCACGAAAGGGTGCTCAGCCCTATTAAAAAACTTAGTAGCAGTATCCCAGCATCATGCCTCATTATTGAACGAGTGTGGCGCTGGATATTGGGACGCTGGCAAGCTGCAGAAGGTACCGTGGATACTAGGACACAAGTTATGGGGCGATATCAGGCTTTTAAATCGTCTTTCAAAATTTTGGTTACGTTCACGTTGTAACTGCGACAAAAAAATGAGTGCAAAAAAGTAGAACCTACCACCTTCAAGCAATACACACTTTGAGGGCGAAGGGTTACCCGCCACACCACACTTGCAAGACGCCATTGCCCGTATACAATTCAACAGATGATTGTTAGTTTGCTGTAGGCAGCCTTGGTTCGGAACGTCTATCTGGCACGTTTGCTGCAAAACTTATTAGCGTAAACACCAATGCGTTGCGGCAAGCTCACTGCCTCGCTAAGCTGATCACACTGTGCATCTGAATTGCTCACTGAACACTGTAGCTTTCGTCGCCCTTTGAAAAATATTTTCGTCCTACTTGTTTACGTTCCACGTACTACAACCTCAGCGATTCACTCTAGTGAAAATGACGATTAGGCCTAGGGCCGTACTTCGTGAGCCACAATTACTCTGAAGATAGTAGATATATGTATTACGAAAAGCCCAAGAACCCTTCAAATGTAGTTTCGATCATAACGAAGCCTTGTGAGGTGATATTTCCTCTTCGACAAATCACAAGTTAAAAACGCCGACATTGGGTGTTTCAGTGGCTAAGTGTGACCGGTGACGTGCGGCTTTTTGAAGCCGGAACTACTGACAGCCAGAGTAGGTTGATCTTGATTATCAGTCTAATAGTACTGTCATAGTGTGTTCCGGACTATGAGTTCTCTCAATGTGGTTTATAGACTAGATTGACGACACTCGATCACTGTACAGGGAAAGTGTATACGTGCGCGTGCACCCAAGAGGTGATCGCTTTTGTGCACATGCACATCCGCCGCTCAAATAAAACTATATAGGTATAGCACACGAAATAGAATAAAAGTTTGAAAATATTCGGTAAATTTCACGTTCGACATCCTACCATTCGTTATGAAGTTTCATAAAGAGCTCACGGAGTGCACGCAGATTCTTCCCATACGTGCCGACAGTGTTCCAAATGTCCGGGGCACACTCTGCACAGCGGGAGCAGTGACTCCAATAACACTGTAAGACACTAGACAATACACTACAGTGTGGCCCACTGCGTGGCTCCAGTGTGAACCAGCACACTGAAAAGAACAAGGAGACACTGTAAATGCTGTTTTTCTTTTTTTTTGATAGGGAAGAACCTTTCAATGTTGTTCTTTCATGCCGTGTAAGTGGTAAGTGTATGACGTAGTCATTAGGAAAATGGGATTTCATAACAAAAGAACAGCGTTGAACTACAGTCATCGGATCATTTGTAATATATACAATGTTTGTTTAGTTGCTTACAAACTCCACGTCATTACCACCTGGGTTACCTTTCATTGTACATAATTTTGTACAAAATGCTCTTCTACTCTGCACTGCACTTAGTCCTTACTTTCGAAAAATATTACCAAGCAGTGTACTACAGCACTGCGTGATAAAAACAGAGACACTTGCACCAGTATACCTACCCCATGAAAAGCAAATTTGGACAGGAGGTGTTTCATAACAGAATATTCAAGAGAAACGAATGGAATTTCCGCAAAAAGACATTGAAGTGCGACAAATAGCCACCATTTATTTGGTTTCTGAGCATGCATTGAATATTTGTAAGAGTACACGTTGGCGCCCCAATAAGCCGCCGACTGTAGTAGCAAACGCAGGTGAACGTGGAAACTAAAGAGCACTTCCTAAATTTCTCCTGTTATTCTCACGCATGTGTAACCGGAAATAACTGCAAGACTTGGGTGGATAAATGGGAGTTTACTGTATTTAAAGCAATAAATTAGAGAGGTTATAACTGCCACAGAAAACGTATGCCCGCGAAGATAGGAGAAAAAGCTAGGACAGCTGTGCACTTAGGTGACAAACGGTAAGAAACTGCGCAGGTACGCGTCCCTCATTATCATACCAACCATGCATAACATAGAGCTAAATAGCTAAGCGAAATGTAGCCATATGAACATATGAGTACAAAGTACTCGAAATCGTCAACCACTTTCTCTACACACAAAGGAAAGTTTAGACTAAAATTACAAGTGAGTACTCTCTCTCTTTCTGTTTTTTTTCTGTCTCGTTCCCTCATTCGTAGCAGTGCGGATCATCATCACCATCATCATCAGCCTGACTACGTCCACTGCAGGACAAAGGCCTCTCCCATGTTCCGCCAGTTAACCCGGTCCTGTGCTGCTGCTGCCAATTTATACCCGCAAACTTCTTAATTCATCTGCCTACCTAACCTTCTGTCTCCCCCTAACCCGCTTGCCTTCTGTGGGAATCCAGTACGGATATGGTCCCACTAAAATTTTGTTCTGCTATCCGGACAGCACTGCCAAGCAATAACTCAAAAACCAAAAAAAAAACATTGGATTGCCATGTGGTTTGGGCTCTCGCGCTCTGACCGTGGCTATCGGGGTTCAAACCCCGGCTAGCCTCGCCAAAAAATTTGTTTCCCATTTGGTATTTCTCTTCGGACTACTCCCCACTTCCTTTCTCCTTTGTCCTTCCTTAGCTTTCTCCGACATCCTGCTAGGTGACGCATGGTAACGCCCTCACTCGGCTAGGTTTTAAATGCGAAGCCGTGGGTGATTTGTACATCCCTACCGTGGCGTCCAAACACCCACTGCGCATGCGCGTACCCTCCACCTCTCTCTCTTTAGCTATCCTATACGGAGTGGCGCGCACGACATGTGGTGCGACAGCTACGTACACCTCTGGGAGTGCCACGGTAGTTCCGCGGTATGAAATCACAGAGCGCGTGCGCCTCGTTATCTCCAGCACATCGCCTAGCGCCAGTGTCAAGGCCACTGCCAGTGCCAGCGTTAGCGGCATTGTTAGAGCCAGTGTCAACGACAGTGGCGTGGAAAACAAGTCTTTGAAAACGATGGCCACAAGGCCGCTATTTTGAAAGTGCCGCATGTACCGACGCTTGGAATCCCATACTGTCTCTATATAAAGACGCAACAATTACCGACAAAAATAATCTCTCTCTTCTCTTATAACTGTTATAATATTCTCATTCGTTCTCTGAATAAATTACGCTGTCTCTCGCTAAAGCAAACCATCTCTCCTGTGCTTCGCTCCTACACATGATTCTCTTTAACGAAATATGGTGTAACTTTTTTCTGCGATACGGAATGGGCCAAATGCCTCCTTAATTGCATCGTTGTTAAAAATATAAAAAAACACGCAAAGTCATTCATGCATTCACATAGCACTATTCCGAGGCAGAGTCATCTTTTTTTTTTACTCTTCAATGAGTGCATTGATCTTGTTCATACACTCAACGAAAACTTGCTACATTTAACGTGATTTTACTTTGCCTCCTTGGTCGGAGGAACTTCCCCTGATTCTGTCCTGCCTCAGTCATCGGGCCGATTTCAATCAAGCCATCATGTCTTGCGATAACGTCTGACGTTATCACATCACATTAGCATGTGACGCTGTGCCACAATTGTGATATGTGACGTAATGATGGTGTTATATGCCGATGTCATAATGTAATAATGACTTTTTGATCACTTGTCCCCAATGTCGCTGAACACTAACAGTACAGTCAATTTTCGCGTCTGATGATGCACAATAAGGTTTCTTCTTTTTAAGTTGCACTCGGGGTGAAAACTGCCGGCTACACGTAGAAAGTATTCGCCTGCCCTTCCGTGACGCTGATGACCTCGGCCAAGCGCACGAACATGTAGCCCGCTCGGCGTTCATTGCGGGAAGTGAAACAATCACTTAACATGTAGTAGCGCCTTCTACCATTCTCAATTTCCTCTCCTGCATTCCATCCCAATTAACATCATTGCCCTTGCTACAATGTGCTATAAACGGCTATACCATGATTCACCCGTCCTCCCTCCCCTCATTCTCACATCCTTACCCATATGTGTCTTCTCTCCATAACTTTCATTTTATCACTTTGTCTACTACATTACACGGTTTTCCTTAATAATGCTTCACGGCAGACTTGTAAGTCTTGGGAGATGGCCTCGCCAGGATAGACATGAGTCTCCTATATGAGTTGCTTTACCTCGCGGAAGTATTTCACACTGCGAATTGTGCATGTATGTCTGTAATAAAGAAATTGAATTTAACGACCTCTAAGACGAATACTGTTTTGCCTGTATCACACCATAAATGCTGTGCTAAGCATCTGCATACGCGTAGCTACCACGCCCCCTTCTTTTCTAGACACGCGTTGTACTGCCACCTCTTGTAACGCTTCCCGAGGCGCCTATCGCACCGCCGTCGAGTGACCAAATGTGCCGTTTGGGTTCGCGCCGGCACCTGACTAATTGCTGTGCCGTGGCAAAGGACGCAGGTCATCATATTTTCCTGCCTCATAAGCCTCGTACTATGGCTCTCACTTCAAATATTTTGAGAGAACAATTGCACGAGTACGTCGGGTGCACTTCATCAAGACGTTGATGACACTGGCCTGCAGCCAGTATCTCTGATATCAGCTAAAAGCACCACCCGCGGCTAGATCAAAGCGCTAGTATGTCTTTAAGAAATAACAAAAAAAAATGATTGCACTTTTTTTGCTGTAATGAGGAAAATCATAGCCTTGCTGCTTTAGAAGAACTGTTCTTGGTCTAAATAGTACTTGCTATGTTATACAGTTGTCCCTAGTAAAAAAAAGCATAGACACAACTACTACATGCCAAAAACCATTTATCATTATAATTAATATCGTGCTTGCTATAACCACGAAAGGCAGGCAATAATCAGTGGTCACGTCTTTTTCTCTTCCCGACAGTTTGTGTGCATTTTAGGCAGCACAATATACTTTATATCTGCCTATTTATTTGCAGAGAAAGACCAGTCACTCAATTTTGCCTGAAATTTGATACTGGCATTGGATGAAACGAGCTCACGTTCAACCACACTGGAAGTGAGATGGAACTCCAACCGGATGTGGCACGTGCTTTGACATCTAGAAAGGGAAGGAAAAATCACTTACCTAAATATGCTTTTATAACTTACGAAGTACTGCACACTACCTCGCACAGAAACTGACATCCGTCAGACTTCCAAATGAAAGATGTCTGGGTAATTAGAAATGACAGAATGATCCGGAATTCTGCCGTTTTATTTGTAAGATGCTGTACTCTTCATGTGGCAAAGACACATGTGACATATGTTCAGGGTGTGTCCCTAGTACAACAAACACATGATATACATCACTATCAGAAATATTGTTTACACTCATTAAGTGACACCAATGTAAGCTTTTGAATAATTATGTACGTTCACTGCTCCTTATTTGTCTAGTTTTCACTGTTAGATTTTTCCGCAAATTACGTTTTGGAAGAAAAGAGGGAAGTTTCACGCTCATAACGTTTTTCTTTAAGCCGGCCCACCACATCTCTATGTCGCAGTGAATTCATTAAAACAGGATAAATGGGCTGACTTATGGCAAGATTAATTTACTGCCTCACCGCCAGAAGTGGCAGCAGTCTTTTATTGCATGTCACTGTGAAAGCAAGGTATTGTTTGATGTTCTTTTAACTTGATTCTATAAAACAGAAGAATCCCAAGAAATAAAGAAGGAAATTGTCATCGAATAATCACTTGAAAAGCCGGCAGGAGGGGCAAAAGGGACACCACGACTTCAATAGTCCAATATAAAAGTTCTTGGTGCCTAAGTGGCGTGCTAAACTGGGGTTCTGGCATAACGCTCAGTCAGCTGCGTATTGATCTTGATCGCAGTGGGTTGTAAATGTTCCTCATTAGATCACTCGACTGAAATTAAACGCGGTTCCCGCCCATAGAGAGACTGCGGCCACCACTCATTCTCTACATTCTATTCCTATCGTGCAAGCGGAGCCTTTCGATCTATCCCGTCGCCCAAATGCGGTTAAGCGGCGTCAGACGGTGCAATTGTTCCCCCCCACTTTGGTCGGTTGCGGCGGCAGCTGCCGGTAATGGTGATGGCGGCGAAACACGAAAGAAGGCTGATAAAGGCACACACAATGAAGCTTTATTTTGTCTGTTTCAGTTGTATGCGGGAATTTTTGGGCCACAATGTGATATATACCAGCTTTTTTTTATGCAATATAGGTTCTAAATACAAATAATGACATTCAAGACCATGCTGTTTTCCCACACGAACTCTACGTCATGGTGGAAACACTTCTTCGTACCCGAAGTTACTGTGAAATAATTGATTGATATGTGGGATATAAAGTCACAACCCACCATATGATTATAAAAGACACCGTAGTAGAGGGCTCAGAAAATTTAGACTACCTGGGGTTCTTGAACGTGCACCCAAATCTGAGCGCACAGGCCTACAGCATTTTCGCCTTCAGCGATATTGCAGCCGCCGCAGCCGTGTTTAGATCTCGCGACCTGCGGGTCAGCAGTCGAACACTTTACCCACTAGACCACCACAGCGGGGCACGGTCCTGTGAATAATTCATTATCAAAAACTACATAGGTTTTATACCTTGAGGAGAGTTGCTGACGTAAAACGTTGTAGGACGCCATGAATTTTAGCATAACAACTTTTGTGAAATCCCCGAAAAACACGCAATGTGAGACAGTACTGATCGTAACTATAAGCGCTAATTCATGCAATTTCTAAACTGTAAGTGCTGAGTCACAGGAAGTGCGCCCTGTGTAATAGGTCAGGTGGTCGCAACTTCATGTGATGAACTTAGCGAACAGGGCCGTCAAAGCACAAGCTTTCCTCTTTCCCAGAACTTCCTTTCAGCACTGAGAAGGCTACTGGGCTCCTTAGTCATAAGAAGTGCGATTAGCCCCTCTTCGTGTATTCAACCTGTGTCGTGATGTGTGCTCAGCGTCTCCATGGCGTTTGCTAGCACGCGTATTGCGTGAGTAAAGGGAACAGATGGTGTTGCCGGCTGAAATAATGGCTACACCCATCGCCAATGGTGCGATCCCCTTCGAATTTTTCAACTCGCGATTTTGCGCTGCGTCATGCGAAACGTATAAACAGACAGTTGTAGTTGCCCTCGGTCATTGTGCTGGTGCTTCAACAGAAATGTGTTTCGACTATGATGCGCAAAGTTCAAGAACCATTACCAAAAGCTCTGCACGTTAAGCTTAACAGGCATGGCTAAACGAACAGCTTATCTAGCAAAGAACGGTGAAATGTACGTGACGCTTGGTCCTGAGCGTGAAGTGGCCCAAGGTCATGACTCATTTCACCATTTATTTGTTGCTGCTGGGTGGTGAGTGAATATCAAGCGCAAGTTCGGATCGAAGCGGCTGGTCGCGTCTGTGAGCGCTATCTTGTTGATATGTGATCACAAATACCGGTGGCTACAGATGCCGTGAGGCACAGTGAATCTATGCGAAGAATGATCAACATATCACGCTTTGATGTCACGTAACATGTGACTAACAAGTACAAATGTGTAATCCCTGCCAAGTCTAAGGTAATTATATATCTGGAACTACGTATCGCTGCGCTAGCGCGTCGCTTGCCTACAACCCATAGCTTTCATAATGCTGAACGGTGGTGGTGACATGGAGTATAGTGCCACAAAGGAGAAAGTCTTCTGAAATACACCAGTGGACTGTGTAAGAGTGGCCCACTGATTGACAAACCGAAACATAACCTGATTGTTCCCGTTCGCGTCGGCTTCCACTAAGCCAGGTGTCCGACGATGCCTTTCAGCGTATAAGACCAATCTGCTCCTGCTGTGCTTAACACATAAGCTATAGTTACTTACCATGTCGTGTTGCATATGCACACGCATGAATGAATTTTTATAGTCTGCTTGGGTGGCCGTTCGATAGCACAACCTTCTGAATCTGGAAGAGATAACTGCGTGAAGAATTGACGAGTTTCGATCGTACTCGATGTTGTCACAATTCACTACCGCCACCAGTGCACTGACTACTGTTCATTATTGCTTATAAATGATTGATCCACTCTTTGAGTTTTATGCAGTAAGGAGTCTGAAGAACCTCATTTTTTGGGTAAGAACAAGTACAAAAAAACAACCCTAATAATGAGTTTCCAGCTCAGGTCCCGATGGCTTATCTTTCTTAAGAGTAATTAAACGGGTGTATCTAATGTAGCAAGGTAGCCAGTCGTTGGCGAAGGCGTACAAACAATTTATGGAAGATTTACGGCCTATCCCTTTTGGCCGTCATGACGACACCATACAAGACTTCTCGAAGTTTGAAAACAAAACCAAACCTGCTAATTCTTAATTCTTGTACAAGTATTTATTCAGCTATATGCACTGCGATCGACACCACCAGTGTTGCAATTTTGCGGAGTTCGGAGCCGTAAAAAAGAATAACTTGGCCGAAGTCACGGGTAACGACGAGGCGGCCAAACAGAGGCGGGAAAGCGGTGTTCTTGGGATACCACCCCGGAGTTGTTTTAAGCGCTTTCCCACTGACAATTACCATGTTGGTGGAGACTTTGTGTACTCTATGATGTAGCTGGAATAAATTTGTCATTTTTGCCATTTCATACAGGGCCATGATGGCCTAATTTGAGGCAATGTCTGAAAATAAAAAAATACTTACACCACTGGCAAAACTTGTTGCTTGCAGTCTCCTGAGGCTCTAACTATTAGTAATATACGTACTATTAGTAATATGGGTACTCTGGAAAAATAAAAATTTGAGCACTGAAAGCGTTACTTGTTTACACGGCTGTTTTTTCTCCTACATCCATCTGATATGACTTATTTAGTTTTTCTGTAAAAACAGCAGTCGTGGACAAATGGAGCGCCTAAGCACACAGTCGTGACTGTCTCGACGACGTCGCTCTCAAGATATATGTATAAAGATTCACTGAATAATGATCAAAAGTGATAGATACATACGAAAAAGGATTTTTCGTTGTACGTGGGCAATACTGAAAAACAATTCTATAATTGACAATTTTCAATCATCAATCACGCTTTTGCTTTGTTCTTTCACGTCTCCTTTTCTATGCAGCATTTAGATTTGGGCTCCTTCTGCCATAATCCTAAGTGAGATGGGTGGCATTGAAGTGATGGGTGGATATGAAAGAGTGTGTATTGGAATTCGGAGGTACAGCCACCAGACTAGACACTGGCAGGCGAAGTCAGGAGACAAAAAATCTTTTTAAGAGACGACAAACCTTGAACGCCTCAAATGCAACTGACAATATGGAGCTAGTGGAGCTTCCGAAGTTAATCAATAGGCGCAAGGTAGACGAAACCAGAATGTATACAACATGAATAGAATTGAGCGGGCTCTAAAAAGTGGCCGAACCTTAAAAGCTGCGAAAGCCAATTTGTGCATAAGCAGAACACGAATGTACGCAATTGGGGACAAGAAAGGCAGTTTCATAAACAATATGGATAGGATAATTGAGATGACACAGGCGTTCTACCGAGACCTCTACAGAAGCCGAAAGAGCAGGGTGATTTCGTAGGAAGCAATAACAGCCCAGAACAATTTGATATCTTACCAGTAACGACAGGGGAAATAAGAAAAGCTCTAGAAGGAATACAAAGAGGCAAAGCCGTTGGTGAGGATAAGGTAACAGCGTACCTGCAGAAAGGCAGAAAGATGGCAAAAAAATGCGTTATAAAAACTGGCCACTACACGAAAAGTATTTTGTCGGGAAGGGTGTCAGAATCTTCGAAGAAGGCCAACGTCATTCTGTTTTTGTGAAAGGAGGTGTAAAGTACTTTTAAATTACAGGCTGATTACCTTACTGTCCACCATCTACAAACTATTTACAAGAATAATAACTAATTGAAATAAGCTAGCATTAGAGTTATATCAACTAAAGGATCAAGCAAGATTTTGTTCAGGCTATTCCGCAATAGGCCATATTCATATTATCAATCTGTTAATAGAGAAATGCACCTATACAGTCAACCCTTATACATGGCCTTCATAGATTACGAGAAAACGTTTGACTCAGTCGCAACTGTCAGTGGTAATACAGACACTACAGAATCAGTATATTGATGAACTCTTAACAAACATACTGGACGAAATCTACAGTGAATCCAAAGCCACCATAGTTCTCCATAAAGAAAGCGACAGAATCCTAATAAAGAAAGGTGTAAGGCAGGGAGACACAATCTCTCCAATTCTATTCACCGTGTGTGCTTAGGAGGTTTTCAGGACCCTTTAATGAGAAAAGTTAAGGATCAGAGTTAATGGAGAGTATCTTAATAACTTTAGATTCGCTGATGGCATTGCCTTGAAGAGTAACTTAGGCGACAAAACAGCTCATGATTACCGAACTGGATACGAAAGCAGAAAAGTAGGTCTGAAAATTAATATGCACAAAACTAAAGTTATGTGCAACAGTCTCGGCAGAAAACAGCGCTTTGCCATAGGTGGAAAGGCGATGAAAATTGTAAAGGAATATGTCTACTTGAGGCAGGTAGCAACGGTGGAGTGGAACCATCAGGTTGAAATACCTAGAAAATAGCAATGGAGTGGGTGACGTTCAAAAATCATTCTCTAACCATGAATGGTAATCTGCCACTAATGCTCAAGAGCAAGGTATCTTACATCAGCATCTTGCCGGTACTTACCTACAGAGCAAAAACATGAAAATGGTTCAGTTTAATCTGAAGATGACAGTGCGAGCGATGGAAAAAAAAATAATAGCTGTAAGCTTAATATACAAGAAAAGATGACATTGGGTCAGGGAACAAACTGTAGTTGAGGATATCTGAGTTGAAATCAAGAAGAAGAAATGGACATGAACAGGGCACGTACCACGTAGGCATGATAACCACTGCTTATTAGGCGTAACTGACTGGATTCCCAGAGAACGCAAACCAAAAAAGGAAGAGAAAAAGTCAGGTGGGCCGATGTGATTAAAAAAGTTCGCAGGTAAAACGTGGCAGCAGGAGGGAAAGATTGGCGGATCATGGAAGAGGCATTTGCCCTGCAGTAGGTGCAGTGAGGCTGGTGATGATGATTGTAATAATGATGGTATGAATAAGTCAAATGAACCTCAAACATTGACTGCGAAGCGGCGAATTATGTGCCCGCGAGCAGCTTGTATAGCGACATCTTTTTCTATTTTGATATTTGAGTACTACTTCAGCGAGGTTGTCGTTCTGACAAACTTCGTACCTTCCAGTAGTATACAAGGTCAGCTGCCAGATTGCATTTGGTTCACGTTCTACGGGACGCGAAACAGGCACATAAAGAGCATTCCACACTCACCGACATGTCTACTGGTGGCGCTGAATAATTCTCTTACGTGTAATGCAAATATACACTGCGTGAGGTTCACAGGGGGATAGCTGCTGTGGTAGCTCAGTGGGTAGAGCAATGGAAGCCTTATTCCAAGGTCGCAGGTTCAGTCCCTGCCCACGGCAAGTTATCATTTCCTACACTCTTATTTCTTCACATTTACAATGCAATTCCTCCTAATAACTTCCCCTATACTTTGCTTGGCATTAGTGTCTGTTAGGTCTCATTATTATTGTGTCTAAAACAGAAAACGAGCCCTTGAATGTGCATTTCTTTTCTTCATTGAGTACTTGCTGACAGTTACGGCTGCCATCTGTAGAGTGTGCAGCTTAAGAGCATGACAGCTTTGCCGCAAAGGCGAAGCAAATAACGTGATAGCAACAAACTGGAAGGTCACGCGCCGAATGAGAAGCAGATCTAAACGTGCCCCGCATTTCTCACGCACAAATAACGCACAAAACGTACTCACAAGTAGAGATAAATGCGAATAAGCATCTGAGTTGTTATTTCACTGTGTCTGAACAGCGCGCTTTTCGCAAACGGAGACTGTGCAACGATTGCAGTGACCTTCGTGCGCCCGACAAAAACAACAAAATTGTTCCGGTGAAAGCTCAAAGACAGCCAAGGCGTATGATCGTCCACACCGCGATATAAGGGCGCGCGAGCAAGCGTCCACCTTCTCCACTATGAGGAACAAAGGACTCGTGGGAGATGAGAACGCACGCCACCGCGTGCTCAATGCGCCATCTTGCTGGTAAGGCTGAAAACGTAATAGTTTTTCTCCGAGACAAGCGCCGCCACGCGCTCAATGTGCGATCTTGCTGGTAATGCTGAAAACACTTTAGTCTCTCCCCGAGATGCCCATCACCAGTGGTAAGTGGTAAATATAAAAAAGCTTGCTGTTTGAATGCTGGAAAACGTGCTGCTTGGTGGCTCGGTGGTTAACGCCTATATATATATATATATATATATATATATATATATATATATATATATATATATATATATATATATATATATATATATATATATATATATATATACACGGTGAGTGATAACGATGCACACGATGACGCCGACGTCGACGCCGACGCCAGCAGCAAAATAACGGAGAGCATCCATATAATGGCTATCGCAATAAAATGTCTTAGAACAGTGAGCGACTACAGGGGGCATTGAATCCACTACATGACCACATTGTCGCAATACGCAAGCAGTTTGCTTGGTCATAGTATCAGCGAAGACATTATAAACGTGCCCTAATTAGAGAAGAAAAACGTGAACACTTGGGCGAGTTGTTACTTGAACAGCAAAAAAAGTTTACGACGTGAAAAAAAAGAAAACGACTGAATGGGCGATGAGACGGGACGCATTCAAAAATTTTCTGAGAAGGCAGTTTAATATTGAGACATGCACGTATATTTCATAAATACGATGAAATGGCCCCATGAAGCACAACTAATGTGAAGCACACGAAAGACTCAAGCAGAAAGCAAGCATAAATTTTCCCTGATTTTGTCTTACAGTGTAGAGCCATTTTGTAATTGTGAATCCTAATCAATTAGGCCAATTTCAGTCGTTCCCTAAAGCACATATAGGTATCAACAAATGTGAGTCTGAGATTGCAAAGAAAAAAAAAGGTTAAGCAAAGTACAAGCGCCACGAAAAAAAAAATTCAAGGCAAATCAAAGCACAATTTCTCGCAAAATTTTGCGGTGGAGAGATAATCTAGTTGCTTAGTGGGTAAGTCGGTGCCAAGCGGATATATGCGCGATCAAGACGACCCATACAGGCATCCTCTACAAGAAAATATCGTTACGAGATCAAGCCAAGGATATCGTTTGGACGCTGCAACCAAAAATCAGCCGAAATGGGAGTTTTCTCAGCATATCACCCTTCAAAACTCCCGTGCCCTAATTATGTACTCCGTTGTAGCGGAGTACTCCGTTGTAACGACAGAGTTCATGAATGACACGACCTTGCTAAACTGTCAACAGGGTTTCCGCTCCGTTGATCGAAACTCCGTATTGGAGTTTTAAACGGTATTTTTGGCCATGACGCTCATGTCACGTGGTTAGAAACTACCCATGGACGTTTTAAAAACCCTTTTTGGTCGTGACATGCGTGCGTGTGCGTGCGCGCGCGTGTGTTGTGTGTGTGAGAGAGAGAGAGAGAGAGAGAGAGAGAGAGAGAGTGAGCGTGCATGCGTGCGTCGGTGTGTGCGTGCGGGTATCTGTTTAGCACGCCGGTGGGAAGCTCCAGTACCTTGTGGGGGTCACCGTGTGAGCTGACAGAACGAAATTATCAGCAAAGCGAGCATTCGCAATGATCGGCTGGCGTTTAGCGTGACCATGTCAAGGTCTTTCGCACCATTCGAACGCGCTGGACATCGATTCCATTCTTCACCGAAAGGCCGCAAATACCTCGCTTCATAGTGCTGAGTTTTAAGGAATGGAGAAAAATAGATTCAATCATAACAGAAGTTAGGTGATATCATCGTGAGCGGTTGCTCTTAGGGTTTCACGTATGAGACTTTCGAAACGATACGAAGTGAGCTTCGCTACGGCAGCAAGCTGGCCGGCGACACGATCACCCCTACTGTTGGCTGCGGGCGCTTCTTCTCCAAATTTCACCGGTTATTTCACCGGCTACACCTTCTCAGTGATTATAAGGCCTCGCTACGTCATCGGCATCAAGCCGGCGACGTAGCGAGCTCACATTGCTACTTCGGCCGCTGTGCCTAGGTCTACGAGCTCGCACCAGCCACCGTCGAAGCAAACACTGTGTTTCGCTACAAATAAAGGCTGATAGAATGAATAAAGTTTAGAATGGTTCTTCAGCGCTTCGCGACCGCAGCTGTGAAATGATTAACGCGATAGCGAGCACCCATAAGAGGCGGAGACACACAGAACCAGCGTACAGCTGCCCCTGCACTGCGAGCAACAGGAAACCCGACTGCGAATCGTGTCGTTCGTTTAAGTCAGTTGCTGCGTAGCTTAAACTGCATGGATAGCAGACACCTATTTTTCTGCCTGTGGAAAATGACGACGATGAAAACTGGAGAGCAGCAAGCATTTTGTGTTTACCAGCAGTCGTTCATCGTATAGACGGAGTGTTGCACACGTTGCTTTACAGCAGAAACGAAAGCGGTTTCCTCGTTCCTTTTAAATATTAAGAACAAGCTTCCGTTACAAGTTTATCTATGGCGAACTGAACTCGTTCCAACTACATTTCTAAAATCGGAACGTGTCGTTACCTCACCGTTACATTCGACTTTTTACAGAGAAAGCGGTATGTGGCTAGGAGAAATGAAAAACTGTTCGGCATCGCTGTAACGGGCGGTCTCCATTGGCTGTGCGATCAGTTACGCTGTTTTCAGTGACATACGCAAGCGCGCGCACCATTAGCTGCGTTGTCAAATACGTCATCCCTTCCACCACTGCAGATGTGGCGCCGAGCACGCACGCATCAGTTCTACTCAGAACTTTTACATCGGTAAGCCATGAACAACTTAAGAAGAGCAACCGGGAAACGTGAGTGTGTTCGGCTGCTCGTATTCGCCAGGTCGATGCAGAAAACAAGACTGGGAGGCCGAGTGCCGGCAGCAACAGCGTACCGTTTATCCGACAGCCTTCCAAGCCGTGCTAAATAGCAAACGGGAATGCCAGTGCCGGTAGGGGACAGATCCTGCAAACCACGCCGCTGAGTTGGCTCGCGATGTCAAACGCTTGCAACAACGCCGCACGTTGCGGGCACAAGTGTCAGCGTGATGATAGCCGGAGTGCGTTCGGCATGTCGAACGCACGCTTTTGGCGGGAGTTTTTCCAGCAACACCTAGTCTTCGGCTGTGACGTCGTGACCACCTGTGGTCCGAGAATAACCACTGTGGTTAAGGCATTTCGAAACGCATTTAACCACTCAATATACTCCTCCATGACTGTAATATGCGAGGCACCATGCGCGGCATGTGAAATTAACTCTGTGGTGAACCGAAGCCGAACGTGGGTCTAACTTTGTGTCTGACCTCGTTAGGAAGCGTGAAAAATGTAACCAGTAATTATGAAAGGCTTCAATGTCACGTAGAGTGGAACCTACTACTAGACACTCGGGCCCCACGTTTCAGCTTTCGTTGGTTAACCATTTGTATGCAGTGGTCGGTCGGTTATTTTTTTATACATAAATATATAGTGCAGGTTATTCCTTAAAGCGAAATAAGCTAAAAATATTGATGCTCACATCAATAGTATTTCCACCTTTCCGGTTTTAGACTGGCTCGGCCGGTTTTTCAGACAGTGGACTGGTAGGCGGTTGGCATGTGCCGTAATTGGCCGGTTTTTAGAGCTATAAACGAAGCGTCATTCCAGTTGGCCACATTAATTTTTTCAATTTTTTACTTCTTTACAAAAGTTCTTTCTGTTTAGTTAATAGGCACTGTGTGCTACGTTTTTGTCTGTCTTTTTCAATCTGCATGGACACAAAAAAATTGTATGCTACGAACAATTTTGTTTATATTTGCTGTTCACTAATTTTGTAAAACAGGTACAGATCAGACACCTTTCATCAGGTATTGCTATACATTTGCACTAGGTATATTTCTTGTTGCAATTAAAGAAAAATAAAAATCTGAAAAAGTCTGAATCTAATCGCGGGTATTTTTATGCCAGCAAGGAGACTATATGTGCGCTCTGTGGGCCGTTTCGTCTGTACATAAGCTTTATTTGGCTCAAGGAAGCAACGTTACATTAAATGTCACTGCATGTCAAAGTCCTGCTTCGGCGTCGATTGTTCAACACTAATTTAATCTTCTAGCAGCTAATCCCCTCTCGTCGAAAGGCCGGCTTTTGGTTCGAGAAAAGGTGGCAATCCTCCCCATTAAGCCACATATATTAAGCGAGTCTGGCTTGGCCGACACCAGGTTATAAGTAGGTAAAAGGAATACAGATAAATGCTCCGAGTCCATTTTCTTATAGAGATCACCGGCCGTATAACAAGCATGTGTGACTGCAGCTTGCGTGCTAGTCATTTACAAGATGACCCACACAAGTGATACTTTCAAAGTCGGTCTTTCCAGGTGCAGTCAACCCTTCAGAATCCATATAAAAATTTCCACCCATGCACCTATATAACTAAATTTCTTTCAGAGGAAACATAATCGAAATGAACAATACCACCACGTTTATTGAACGCTGATGCGATATTTCAGTGGGAGTAGAAAATATTCTCTAAGAAACACATTTGCAACTTAATGTAGTCTCCGCTGTTTGTAACATATTTCTGAGTTTTTTTCTCTCTGCTTTTCTTACTTTTCTCTTCTCTGTATTTCTCTCTATTTTTCTGTTTTCATGCCCATTCTCCGTCATTTTTTTTCTCACCCTTATTATACTTTCCCAATACATTGCTATACTAAGCTGTGCTATGCTCTGCTAGCGTGCGCCCAAGTTGCAGAGAAACGCATAGCCTATCAAGCGAAAAAAAAAGCGATAGAGTAGTTTGGATGAGGAGGAAGAGAAGAAAGGAAGCTATATATTTCACCTCTCGTAGTGGGGGTATGCCTCAGCGCCACTCAGCTGAGACATATACACGAAGAAATGGAAAGTAAACCGGAATTCTACATGCATTAATTGGTAGGGTGTTTATAGAACGTTACCGCCGCAACAGTGTATACGACTGGAAAATGCCTTG
This sequence comes from Rhipicephalus microplus, assembly GCF_013339725.1. Lineage (NCBI taxonomy): Eukaryota > Metazoa > Arthropoda > Arachnida > Ixodida > Ixodidae > Rhipicephalus > Rhipicephalus microplus. Next base: position 125,882,070 of record NC_051170.1, on the reverse strand, counting down.
ATATATATATATATATATGTATATATATATATATATATATATATATATATATATATATATATATATATATATATATATATATATATATATATATATATATATATATATATATATATATTTATATATATAGCTCCTCAAGGCGTGGGTCTGTCTATTTCTTGCACGTGGGTCTGTCTATTTCTTGCACGTATGTACATGACTGCCCATAGTTCCACCTTTGCAATCTGCCTACTATTTTCTTCTTGAAAACATCTCACTACGCCCCATCACGGATTCGCCACTTCACCGACCATAAAGCAAATACTGTTGAAAAATATATAGTCAATATGAAATGCAAGATGGTCGTGTACTTGTGTCCAGGTGTATGTAAGTGAACCATAGATCGTCCCACTGTGTCTATCATTTGTTTGTACGTGACCGCCCATAGTTCCACCTTCGAAAACTGCTCACTACTTTGTCCTTGTAAACATCCCACTACGCTCCGTCACCAGTCCACCACTTCACCCTCCATAAAGCCACTATAAGGAAAGGGGAACCGAAGTAACGTATAGTTAAAACTTATGAATGTTAAATTTTCTTGTATAAGTATATACAGTGGGCGATATTTGCGGATAGTTCACGGTTTAGCAATGAAACCCCCCGGCGCTTCGCACCACGCATCTTCGTTCATTCCGTGTATATGCTGCTAGGTTTTCGCTCTTCAGATGAATGATTATTCTTTAGGGCTACGTGTACATCGTTGGGCGACAATGCGAGCAAATAAACATATCAGTTAATTGAATTCCTTGAAACATATCAGCCTGTATTGAATTCCTTGAAAGTACCGGGCTTTCCATAAATACCATCAAATACTCTATAACCAAGTGCTTATATTACGACACTATTCTTCGAATCATGGCTAAGCAGTTTCAAATCTCGCCTCGCCGATACTTTTTTTTCGCCAAGCATTTATTTTGTTTTTTTTTATATATCCCTTGCTTTGCTTCCTCTTTACCCGCTTTGCCGCTCAATGAAATCATTGTATCCCACACTTGACAAAAGAATGCACTTGTTCTGAGAGCGAAGGAAAACAGGAAAAGGTTGATGAGGGCTTGTGCTGGTTAATGAGGACGACAGTCTTGTGTCCATGGCGAACTTTGACCATAGCAGCTCTGTTTTACACGATCCATTGTCCCTTTCTCTTGCAGTCGGTCTCGGCGTCACGCACTTTCCTTCCCCTCCGGTGAGCGCCTTGAAGGGAAAACTGGAGCGCAGCTTAGTGCCGTGCCTGACGTGGTTGGCCATCCGCAATGTTCTGCATGACGTGCTGCTTGCGCGTTGAACCCCTGTTGAGCAACTTGGAACATTTATAAAAGGAACCCCATTCCCTTTGCTATTCACTGCTATATGTAATGCGTTGCCCTACAGTTCCACCAATCCTGAATAGAACGGTGGTGTTCCTCCGTTCCTATCAAATCGAACTAGTTCGCGGAACGTCTTCGCTTGGGACACCGTCCCGTCTTGACACTGTATAGACGTGCCGTACTCTTGGGTAATGCCTCACGATATAACGTGTTAGTGGTGGTGTGCTTTTGTTCTTCGCTGGTGCTGCTGAATGTACAGTAGAGTAGAAGCATGAACAGGGGCACACATCCACGCCAAGAACCAGCTAGTTTAAAAAATCTTATTTTTTTTGAATAAACGTCTTCTAGTTAAAGATAAAAAAAGTAGTACTGCAACAAAGTATCAGATACTACAAAAATATGAGCAAAAGAATTTGGGAGATCACACGTACCTGGGAATTGACGTTATGCGAAGAATGCGGAGAGAAGATGACCATGCTGCAATTTTTTTATTGAGGAACACGGCATGAAATGACGCTGAATATATGTACAAATGTTGCAGACATAGCCATATGTTGAATAATTGCGGATGGTTATATGAGCAGCTGTTTGCATTTGCGCAACGATGCCAACCGGGACATGCGTATTAGCAACACCAAAAGCTAATATGAAAGGTTGATGGTCGCGAAGATGCTGGCCCTGGACACAGCTACATAAATCAACTTCAGTGCTTGGCACCTAACCACAATTCACGTAACCCCACGGGACGGCGGTACCAAAGGGTACATATGTAATGTTTATAAAATTGGGTAGGCAGCATTGCAATCACTATTGACGTTTCACGTAGATTAGTGTCTATTTGAAACGTAGTTCTAAGACCTGGCGTAGCTCTGTGGTAGAATGCCTCATTGCCATGCAGAATGCTTTGGTTCGATTCCAGCTGGAACCATGACAATTCTTTTATGTGTTCGTTGGGGTCGATGCTACCGTTGACGGTTAGTGCTTAACGCTTACACGTTAAAATTGCCCACGTGTGTTCTCGTCGTTCCTGGGTAGATACTAAGTGTCACTGACCTGTGCCACATGCCCGCATACGAACGGAGCACATCAACCTGTGGGTATGTGCCACTGTTTGGCAAGAAGTGTTTAACGACGTACGTGATGGAATTGTGACATTAATCAAGTCTTGACTAGCACATCATATTCGTCAAACCATATTACCTTCCCATGCTAATTTTGGTTCACGCCAAGTTGAGTGGCTGACCATGACAGCACCCAAACGTAAGCGGCTATATAGATAGATACGCTCGAAGTCACCGAAATTCGATAATGAATGCTTCGCATTTAAAACTTAGGTAGTAACTCTGGGCTGCGTAATTGAATGTGGGCCGTTAAAGCGTCCATGCACGGCCACGTAGGCTCTGTGCACAATTTAGTGCATTATACGAATTCACACACATTGCTGCTAGCACGTATTCAGCCCACGTGACTGAGCCCAGGCTGATGAGTATACGTCTGGCTATACTTGAAAAAGCATAAAATATTACGCTTGTTTATAATATAATATATGTGTGTTGAAGAGTGTCTCTTACGTCACCGCGAACTAACGCCATAGGTGTTAATACCTTATATACTAGTAAAAGAAGCGTTCCAACAGTGCTACACGGGAGGTCAAAATGCGGTGCCTATATGTATACCCCACAACTGAAGTGTGTTTGTGAAATGAGAGTGGGGGTATTGTTTGGATTGCGTAACAATGGTTCAACTTGCGCAATCCACTCCGGTACATCCTTCTGCAACCTTCAGCGCTCACAGAAAATGGCACACAGACTCGCGAAAATATTCTCGCACGGTTTAACTGTCGTTCAAGCGCACAAATAAACAGAAAGGAAGGGAGGACAAGCGCTTTCTCGCAATCAAACAATTTATTGGAAAGGTAAGAATATATAAGTAGGCAATCAAAGCCAACGAATGCGTGTGCAGGCAAAATATACACCCGTGGCAACTCGGGAACACAGAGTAAAAGCGGAGATATTATCCACAAATATAATCTAGAAAAACGAACTCTTTATCGTGCAGCAAAACCGAAGGCTGGCCGACGCATTGTTCTTCACTTTTTTTATCTGAAAAGGTTCTGTTAACTCACAAGTTAATAAATTGTTAGATTGAAAAACCACTTTGGTATCCTGAAAAAGAGGATAGCAACTGCATTCTCGCACAAATCGCACTTCCACATTAGCATTCTCGAAGGCATTTCGTGTTATTCATATACTCTGCAGGCCCAGGAGTACTAGTACATCATAAGGTACATCGGCCTCACTTTAACGCGACACCATTAAACAGCTCCTTTCGCGAAAAATCTGGTGTCGGCGTCGGTAATGGAGTCAGCGTCATTGATTTTGAGCGAAAAAATAATAATTTTATGCGTGACATAGACAGAGCATTAAACAAATAAAAAATGATAACTTCCTGAACCGAATCCGGATCAAATCCAGGGGCGTTTGCGGGGCAAGTGGGTGTTCCACCACACAGACATGCAAACTTATGCGTAGAGTGAAAATAACTGCCTCTGCTTCGAAATTCAGTGAAGTAACTTTTGTGCTAAACGAACGCGTCTTGTATACATGCTTCACAGCATAACATGTAATATCACTGTATTAATGCGTGGTAGAAGCGGATGTTGCCATAGGCGTCAAGACATGAGATTATCCTGACGACTTCGTTGTTTAAAGACGGCCACTCACTACAAAAGGCATGCATGTTACTATGCCTATTCGGTTAAAGGGGCCCTGCACCTCTTTTTGAGCATGGTCAGAAAACCCTGCCGGTCGGTAGTAGAGGCTACCGACAACACGTGCGCTAAATATTATAGCACAGCACGTGACCTGTATTTCTCAATAAATTATCGAAGTCAGCTAAAAACTGCTCTCTCTTCTCTCGATGAATGACGGAAGACGCTCGAACATCAATCGTAGAAAGCCCGTCTGTGAGCTATTGGCTGGTATCATTATGGCGCGCTCGCTCATTACAGATATCGCCGCTGCTGGCCGAGACTTGTCCACGCGTGCGCGTGCGATCACACTGAAGAACCATGAATCCAAAAAAAAAAAGTAAAAAAGTGCTCAAGGTCACGAGGCGCAGGTGACGTATTTATTAATTTTTTTGCCCCGGCCATTCTTCCCTGCTTAGCTTCCCAGAACTTTCGTCGGGACGAAGGAAGAGAGAATGTAATTGCAGAAAAGCGACAAATATTCGAAACTTCACTCGCACTGGACGGATTCTTGAAATTTTTTTTGGCGTTAAGGTCGTGAGGCAATAAGATCTTCCAGTGAATTCATTCCATGGTTACACGAAAAAGTGTTTCAGGGCTCTTTTAAGGACACGTAGTATGTGCATAGCCAGTTCAAAAAACTTTCAGGCCCATAACGACCCGTGGTTTAAAGAATGCTACCCATTACACGCAGAACGCAGCCATTTGTGAAAGCGTCGCATATGACTACATTTACGGCATGAGAGCTTGCTGCTATAAGGGCTGCTTTACAATATCTCGTTGAAGAACGTCCAGGAAAATGGGTCATATTCTGTGATTCGAAGGCAGCGCTTCAGAGTTTGCAGTCTGCCATGCGTAGGAGGAGTCATGACCAATTGGTACAAGAAATAAGACATTGCCACCATGAAGCTCTAGCACGAGGGCATGATATTATATATCAATGGCTGCCTGGACATATCGGTATTACCGGAAATCAATTAGCCGATGATGCAGCCCGGTCAGCCCATGAAGGAACCCGTGTAGTCCCAATTCCTCTATCAAAAAATGATGCGGCAAGACAACTTTACCTGCTGGCTCGAGATCTCACACGCACGTTCTGGTCGTCTACCAGCTTCCAAAGGTGTCAATTTTATGAAGTGGATCCTTCGCTCAAGCTAAAGCTACCATCACAACTTTCCCGCTCCGATGCGACACTGTTATGCCGCCTTTGGTTGGGTGTTGCATTTACAAAGGTGTACTCCTTTTGCATTGGTATGGCAGACACTCCTACATGCGACTACTGCGGAGCTGAAGAGACCATCGAACATGTCCTGTGCAGCTGCACTTGCTACGACACACAGCGATGCCAGCCCCGGATGGTTTTGAATCAACTTGACCCCGGACCATTTTGTGTGCAGAAGATGCTAGGACCTTGGGTATCTGCCTCAGTTGCGCAGAAAGCAACTAAAGCACTGCTAATTTACCTAAAGTCAACAAACCTGAGTGACCGCCTGTAGACTGTGTGTGCTCCCCGAGTGTGCTCGTGATTGTGTCTACCTTCTCATCTCTCTACAACCTCTTTTCTTCCCTTTATCCCTTCCCCAGTGCAGGGTAGCAAACCGGATGTGCGTCTGGTTAACCTCCCTACCTTTCCTTGCATCTTTATCTCTCTCTCCCTCTCTTCACTGACACAAGCCACTTTAAGTGATTAAAGTAGACACTAAGGACAAAATATTGTGACCGCGTTCACGTCTTGAAAGCGAAGCTTAAGGATACCTCCATTTTTAATTGAAAGAAAGCGAATGCCATGTAGATTTCACTGTTCAAGGTTATCTGCATTGATCATTACATACTCAGTTCAGAGCTGACGTTTTTTCATAGGACTTCTACTGCTAGTCTTTTGTATATCACGAACAGTCTTCATATGCAAGCCAATAAGGAAAAAAGTGTTATTGTTTTAATATTACGCAAATAGGATGGCATGTTTTTGTACGTGGATTCAAGATTATGTGCTTCGAAGGTAATTTATTAGAAAGTGCGCTTGCGAATGGTGCGACTGACAGCATTTTTCTTACTGGATGTGATAATTTATTCCCATACATAAATGCTATAGTTCTCCGGTGATGTAAATAAACACTCCCCAAAACGCATCCTAATACCCTGCCATTTGGGGAAGAATTTGTTTACTCCCTCCGTACGGTATTTATGAATTCTTATTATTAGGGCGTGCTTTATAGAGCACGCCCCGATGTTTTTGATAGAGGACAAGTCATTTACTTCTCTCTGGGCTTATTTTTGCTTACAGTGTGCCTTGTGTCGGCAGCGCTGTATACGTCGTTTTTGTTTCTTCGTCAAGAAATACGCCGCCCAGACTTCAAGACGTGTTCATGCAAGCTCGCATGAACCCTTTTGAAGCGTGCTGAGTGGCAACTCATCACCTTTCTGAAATATGACACGTGAATGCGCAATGTACCAATTGTGGTGCGGCCCTGTTTACAATGAAAGAGTGGTTGTGTTGAGGAGCAATCGACTGACTAAAAAAATAGAGAAGCGGCCGATATTGATCGCCATCCACTAACTTATTCACTGTGGAACGGGATTAGGCTGCACCTGCAGAGGCGTCTGCCAGATAACGCTTTTGTTTAATCAGAAACTCCGTTTATGTGCGCAATGCTTGTGGTTATTATTTATTCCTTTACAGATCCCCAATGGTCAATCAATACCCATATGCGTGTCTTAGAAAATAAACCTGAGGGTACAGCCAACACTTCTCTGTATCACCTGTTTTTATTATTTTGTTGCTATTTTTTCGGCGCCGTAGTGTTCAGCGCAACGCAACTGGATGTCAAGTTCACGTATAGTAAAAAGACATACTAAAAGACGTTCTAAAAGAGGTCCCTGCATGTAGCGTAGCGGCAGATAATTTCGCCTAGATTCTACGCGCTGTCAAATTAAACACTTTGGAAATGCGACGGCAGGTGATAACTTTGCAGCAGGTCCTAAGGGAATGCATAGCATTATTTTGATATATCTCAGATATATATGCGCCACCCAAGTTTTAAGGGCCCTAAACCTCAGCGAGTTCAAAGGCGAGAATGTAGTTTCTTTCTCACCTAGATTATACTTCCTGCAAGTGCTATCTCCTGCTCACCACTTATTTCTTCATGAAAAGCGTCTAATGTCTGCACTGAGAGTTGAGCCAGTCAGTATTTTACGATTTTCGACCCCAAGCTATGTCCGCTTGCGCAGTCGCAAACGCAGAAAACGAAGTAAAATCAGTTTATCGAGCACAATATTCAAGCGCGACAAGACAGAATGGGCCTGCGACTGAATGGCAAAGCAAGGGGAGTGGCAATTAAAAAACAAATATCAATCGATAATTGGCCAATCGAGTACTTATTGCACGTTGACGTTTTGTGAACAAAACAGCTGGTGGCAGAATTCGTACTGCAGAGACAGGAAGTACTAGGAGAAAAAAAAAACGTGCTCGTGTTTAGTATTTTTAGAAGTTCTTGGGGCCCTTTAGTCGATACTTTTGGTGTGTACCAACTGTGAACGCGGTGTCAGGCAACGGTAGAAGTCATGGCACAGTCCCACGAAAGGGTATGTTTAGGCGTCTTAACAAAATAAAATAGATGTATATTTCACGTTGATAATTATTTCCAAGATAGTGTTAACCGGCAGGTGAAATACCCTTGCAGTCATTTGAAATATCACAACGTACACTGAAGCCATATAGTTAATGTGATGCAAGCTGAAAAATGATAGAAAATCTTCGTAGGGATTTTTTGTCCCAAAACCGCAATATGATTACGAGTGACACTATAATGGACAGCTCCAAAGCTTTTCATCACTACGAGTTCTTTAACGTCATTCTCAACTAAGCGAATGGGCTTCTAGTATATTGCGCCTTTAAAAATGCGGCCGCTGCATGTAGGATTCGATGACGTGACCTTCACAATAGCATTCAAGCACAATAAACACTAGGCCACTACAGGGGGACTATTTTGCCAGTTATGTTTCCCTCTACACTTAATTTGTATGTGTAATTGGTATGTTGTGTGCAGGCTGTTGTATTCAGGTACGAAATCGCAGAAAAAGCTAAATTTTGGGTTATTTTTTTCCTCGCGCAAACACCAAACAATGTTTGGGCACACATAATAAAAAAATTACTGAACATAATGCATTAACGAACGTTGTAAGCGTCGCGAGATCTACTATGCCGCAAGCCACTCGTTCGGCCTATCCACACCTCAGCTCAGCGCTGGTACCTAACGCTCCTAAAGAAACTAATGCACGTGCCGGTTCTCGACGACGTTCTCTCTCACACTCTCTACTTCCTCTTTACTTCTAGGTGTCCCAGCTCGGTGATCTGCCAAAAAAGAAAAAAAAAGGGGGGGGGGGGGGGGGATAAGAAGTCTTGCATTGGTGACAACGAGAATGAAGCACCTCTCATCTCTCGCTTGTCCTGGTGGCGACCACTTTTCCGGGATAGTGCAAAGACGGCCCATTGTTCGTAGAGGCATTCAGAGCTCACATTCGATCGTTTGGCACATCATATAAGAGAGATCTCAAGAAGCAACGGCCGAGGTGAAAACAGGCCCCGTCCTAGACTGTCTCTTTTCTTTTTTCCTTGTTTTTCTGACACAGCCCGCCGTGCTCCACCGAGCACTCAGTGATAGGCGACTAGCCATGTTATAGTATATGCTCACAGCGAGAGCTCTCGGTGCGCTATAGCTCGCGGCGGAGCGATAAGGCTCCAGCACCCCATTACGGACCTGCGTTCTCCGCTCTGAATCGCAGTTGTCGCACTACAGCCGACCGCCAACGCGATAGAGAGCGCGAACCGGAGTGCGCACTCGCCATGTCGTGAGAATTACCTTGCACTTCCTCTCCGACAACGATGCTTATTTCTTTTTTCTTCAGGCCCCATTCTTGACTGAAAGCATAGCACAATCGTGGTGTGCACTGCAGTACACTACCATGTGCACGCTCGCTTTACATCCTGTACAGCGTTCTGCAGAAGCAGCCAGTTTTTAGTGTGTTAACCGTGCTCGCAAACAGCGTAAATATACAGTTTTCGGCCATAATCTACAGAAGGACGGCTTTTTAGTAGCGAGTAGCTGCATTTGTCCAAGCTGTACTGCATACATGTGAGACACTTCGAAAAAAAAAAAGCTAGCACACGCTGCGAGAATCACTACTGAAGCTTGGGGATGTTTTGCGGAAATTATCGGCTAACAGACGTTCAAACGATTGGAACAACAACATCACACTGATGTCAGTGAAATTCACATTTCCAGCCCTAAGCAATTTCCTTTTTTTTTTTCGAGATCACCTTTGCATATTTGCAGTGAGAGACGCTATGAGTGTTAACCAGCATCCTTCAAGTTAGTTTGACCCTTGTCCAGTAAACTTACCACTCATTGATGCAACATAAAATTTCGGAGACCAGTATCTGTAGACAGGCAGTGGCAATCGCACGTTGGAAAGTTTCTCATCAATCTTCGACCTGATAACCGTAAGAATGTCGGGGACGAAGACTGTCGTAACTAAAAATTCCGCCAGAATCAACGCATTGCGGAAATCGACACCACGCGAAGAAGACTTCTAGCAGCTGCGTTAGCGGCATTCATTTTTCTTTGTTCTCGTTCCTTTTGCTTGGAGCGAAGAGTTACGAAATGAAAAAAAAAAAACGCCTTTTTGTACATTAGGCGCTTTCAAGCATACCAAGGGCTTACCACCCACGTCAACTACAACGCCGCCTAAATGGTCGCTTATGGTCCTACGTGACTTCCGAACTCATGCTATGTGCAGTACAGTCGTGATTTGCATAAAAACTAAGAGCACATCATTGAGGAATAATCTGCATAACATAAGTTTCGTCCGTTAGCGAATCCCTACTGATTCCTGTAACATTTTACAGTAGCCTGTTGAGTCATGAAAGTATAAACATAATATTTATTACATTTTTACTAAGATCCTATAGCCAATAACTAAAACATGTTTCACTGTAACCGACATGTAACTGAAGCACTGTGAAGCACTAGCGTGAATCTGTGGTAGAAAACTTGACTGCCACGTACAGTGCCTGTGTTCAAAACTTGATCTCACTATGATTTTTACACTAGGTCGCGAAACCGAATTCTGAAAGCGGCCGTAGCATGTTCGATATAACCGGAAATAGTTCCGTATACATAGACATTCGAGTAAAGCACAACGGCGTTCCTCATAATCATATCATTGTTTAGGGGCGTTCAGACCTATACAAACAAATGACGTTATGTGCTAATTATGTTCAAGTATACTGTCACCAACTGAGCCAGCTTTCTGTCTTTATGCCATATATCGTCTTTAATCATCAACTATAGAAAGCCACTTACGCCATCTAGTGATATTTCCAGGGACATATACACACAACGCCATCGAGCGAGCAATGCTTAAAACTAACTAGAAGTTGCTGGTACAACATAGTATTTCAGAGAAAAGAACAACCCACACTCAAATGAGGTTCGCCCCTAAAACTGTGCGGCAATGGTGTCACGAGCGGTCTTTATTGGTTGTGCTACGTCATTCTGAGCGTCGCACCCATGCACGCGCGCCATTGGCTGCGTTTTGAATGACGTCACTCATCTGGTCACAGCTGAGGCGCCCAGCATGCCCGCATCACTTTCCCCTGAAACCTTTCACATGGATGAGTCATGGAAAACTCCAGAAGAGCGCCGACAGTGGAAACGCCACAGTTCTAGCATTCACTGGGCTGATGGTGCTGTCAGGGGAGTGAAACTTCCTATACCCTCCATGGAACGCGATATTCGCTCGCAGTGCCGGACGAACGCCTGGTGTTTGGGGGCGGTACGAAAACATGGCGGCGCATTGCAGACATGCACTGGGGGACGCCATCTTGATAAGGACTGAGGATCCGAGTGGCGAGGGGGGGGGATTTATCGCCAAATTCAATTGGGATGCACCAGCAAGTCAAATTAAGCGAGTGGAAGGTATTCAGATGGCGAGCACGCGACCTTTTTCCTGTTGCGCAACCCGCCACATGATGAGAACGGCCATCATTGCGTTCTGATCGATGGTCTGCCCATCCACCTATTTGTGTACTACTTATTCTAAGTAAGACGTTGTTTTTGTTTACGTGTACACATAAATTAGACAAGAATAAAGAGAAGAGTTTGTTTGAATGTTTTGTTGCCTAAACGTACGGTTTATGCAGTACAAACACAACTTGAATGTTTTACGTTTTTGGTCGCATACAAAAGTAGACCGCACATGCCAGCATCCTAATAACCTAGTATCAATCCAGTGCACATTGACGCACATACGTATATACAAAGACAAAAGAAAAACAGTAATAACTATACACAAGTTCACAGCACGTATCCCGATATAAAATCATCCCATGAGTGGGACAACATAATACGGCACACCGCACACTTAGGATGCAAGAGGAAATGATACAAAAACCATAAGGTACCGGAGTTAGACATTGCTATATTTTCTATTTAGCATCAGGTTTCTTTATAAAAGTTTAAGCAAAAATTTACAAAACACTGAAGCCACTATAAAGTGTTCTCATAAAATAACACGAAGGGTTTATGCTTTCTTCAGCGTAACATACCTATATTGCTTAATGAAAAAAAAACAAAAACAAAATACAAGCAGATAAATAGTACACACACATGTCCGCTTCAGAGGCAGAAAATGGTGACCTCAGCTATAGAAGTATCCGTGACTCAAAAATATGGAAGTAGCGCCTACTTTTGCGCATATGTGTGTCTTTTTGTCGTTTGTGTTTTCTGAGCGCTCAGTTTTTCAAGACCTCAAATATGCAAACAGAATCCTAAAAGTTACAAAAACTTCCGCATTTTTCGTGCTGCAGCAGATTTTCTGGTGCTTTGTTTAGCCAAGGAGATGTTCACGAAGCGAATAGGCCACAACAGGCGAATCCTTGCAAAGAGGTGCACAAAGGCTTTCTTGCATTCTTCAGAGCAGAATTTCTGCCTTCCCATACAACTGTGCAAAATGCCTGCCAAAACTCCACTCACATTAGGCAGGTGCGCCACAACACCGATATATTCCAAAAAGCAAGCTTCCGTGGCCTTAATATCCTGAAAACAACCGTCAGAAGGCATTGTTACATTGCCAAATAAATCTGAGGAGATGTTGCTTGTCTTAAACATAGCAAAATACTGGTGTGATGCACAAAGCTGGCGGTCGGCATTCTTCAAAAGGGTGTTGCACACACAGTGTGGAGGCCTGTGCAACAAAAATTGCCGTACGAGATATCCCCCAACATAGTAGAGAACGTTATCCTCTACTATATCATGGCTAACGGGCTGTTCCTCATCAGGAAGCATATCGACTGTTGGTGCTGCATCACAAGTAGTAGGAAGCGAATGTGGTGGCTCTGACATTTGTGCCAACACAGTGCTGTGATCCTGTTCACAGTTTCCTTCTGAAAAAAGGGCAACCAGTTTGCCAACAGAAATGTGTTTCAGACCTGATGTGAACTGAAGCACATTTGGGTTGTCATTGCAGCCATGCTTTAACCTAAGAAGCCCGAAAAGGTTCTCCAGGGGGTCCTGCTGTAGCCAGTGAGTCAAGAGAACACGAAAATCAAAATCTTGGAAGAGGTCGTCCCAGAGGAGAAGGATAGCTTTTAAGGTGACCTTCCATGCCTCATTTGTGTGGGGTTGCCGAGGCCCGTCAAGTTTCCACCTTTCAACCCACGACAGGCAATCCCGCAAAAAGGCTAGGTGTTCGGACCCTTCCGAAATTGTATAACGTAACTTGTCACTGGCTTTTTTTACAGAAGAGCTATTCAGACAGTCGAATAACCTATCTATCTTCTCGAGATAATCAGCTGTTGGTTTGGCGGATGCCGGCAACACGCCAAGAGCAATGAATACATCAATGGCCACTGAGACCGATTTTATCATCACCTGGCTGGCATATTTAACTTTCATGTTAGTGAAAGGCTTCCGGTAATTGTGATTGTCGGTTAGTTTCTTCGCCAATTTGAGTTTGAGAGGATGCGGGCTTTCGTATAGTTGCGTAATGAAAGACCAATCTACAATTTCTTGCGCGATATGGAGCTTGTGAGGTGCGCGGAGATTATTCCTTGTGCATTTAAGTAAGTGTGTGTCATATAGGAAATAAATTTTGCGGCCTTCAAGCACAAAAAACGGCTCTTCAGGCGTCACACCTAGCTTACTTGCCAAAGTGATGCTGCTTCCCCCCTGGTCGCAGATGAGCGCCTTCACAAACAACCGGGCTCCCTGCAGCTGCTTGATTAATGTTATGATCAGATGACGAAGAGTATCTGCGGGCGTTTTGGTCCTTGATACTGTGTAAGCAACAGGCTTAATCCACGTTTTTGAAATGCCTGCCACAAGTATCAGGAGCGCTGAATTTGCCACGGCTGGTGTTCTTTGCCTACCATCATCGGAGAATCCCATCACAATGTCATGCTTTGCATCATACTGCAGATGTTCCTTCAAGGACGTTTCGTCAAATATTAATGTGCACGCACGATCTGTTAAATGCCAATTTCGGGTAGCTTCTTCGAGGGCTTCAATAGTGGTTGGAATAACTCCGGGAGTCATCGGAATATTTGATAACCACTGCTTTAGGGACCTCACAGTTGGCATGTCAAGCAGTCTTGACATATGTCTGTACGCTTTCGGACCATAAAAGTATAAGTTTAAAGCGAACTGGCGGTGCTCGGGCGACCACCTCCGTCCTCTACGTTTCACGCCATCAATTTTAACTTGAGTCTCAAGCAATGTAAAGAATGTCTTGCGGACCTAGGGCCTGATAGCATTCAACGCTTCAGACTGGGAAAGCTTTTTAACCTTTCTATTGCCAATTCTTGACAGTGCCTTCCGAAGCCTTGAATTTATCTTTTCCAGGTTCTTCATTTTTCTGGCTTTCCGGGGCGAGCACCTAGAAGGCTTGTGTTGTCGACCCGCTGGATTGGAACCCGAAAGATTTAGAAAAAAAGCTCAATTATACTGTGTTTTTGTGAAAGCTGACCATGATCTTTAAACCTAGTAAAAGTTCTGGCGGCTTTTAGAATTGAAGGAATTACTTCCATGAGTAATCAGTTGGTCATATTTAGTTCTCGATCCTTCAATTATTCAAACTTGGGGCATTGGGAACAGGCCTCTGATAAGCACACTGCTGGGCATTGAGCCTACTAATGGCATGTATAAGCATCGCGGGCAACATGAAGCGTCAACTATTTTTTCCTAATCATTAGCATACTCCTTGTTAACAAACATTATTGGTTATACGTTTAAAATGGTATGTTTAGGAAAAAAACAACGAATTCATAGTCTTCTTTAAAAACACTAATCCCTCTTATAATAATAATAATAATGATATTTGGGGTTGAACGTTCCAAATTCACGATATGATTATGAGGGACGCCGTAGTGGAGGGCTCCGAAAATTTCGACCACCTGGGGTTCTTTAACGTGCACCTAAATCTAAGCACACGGGCCTACAACATTTCCGCCTCCATCGAAAATGCAGCCGCTGCGGCCGGGACTCGATCCCACGACCTGCGGGTCAGCAGTCGAGCGCCATAACTACTAGACCACCGCGGCGGGGCACTAATCCCTCTTAGGAGGCAACAAACAAGCAAGAAAGGGATCGGACAAGCACTCGTCTCGTCCTGCCTTTCGGTATACATCGCTCTGGTTCTCGTCCCCTAGCAATGAACTAGCTCGCCCAGCTGACACCCTAGTGCACTTTAGGATCTGTTAAATGGTACGTGACATTAAAACGATAGCTGCAGGGCATTAATTTATCTGGAATAGTTTTAAAGAGCTTAGAGAGCAATACAATTTGCGTACATGAGGGCTCAGTCTGTTGAACTTCTTCATCGGCGCTGTGAGCGGGCATTGCATTGGTATTCGCGGGCCGAGGAGAGCCTGTGAAGAGAAATTGGCGGGGCACAGATTTCAGCGTGACATACATACAGCTGGTATTAGGCGTCACATTAAATATTTGCAATTACAATCACTCAGGGCGTTTTCTCACTATTAATTGGTCTCCTCGCGTATTATCTCTCAGTACAAGTAATAAAAAAGTGTAAACACACAAAAAGAGAACGCTACGTGTCACTCACTAAATATATGGGTGTCCCAACTATCCTAAACCAATATTTTAAAAATCTTAATGCGATGTGCCTAGAACAGGTTAACATCGTGGTGCCGTTGATGACCTAGCACGTAACCGAATTCTTGCCAATTACACTTATTTGGCCCATCGAAAATTAAAGTAATTTTGTAATAATAAAGCTAATAAAAATAAAGTACCTTTTGGATTCTTAATTTTAAAAGCGACTTTGAACTAGGGTGTCGTAGAATATATATATATTTCTAAAAGGCCAGTTCTGTTGCTCCCACTGTCAGAGCTATCGCGCAATTGTTTTAACAGCGACACCAAGTTGGCCGCTACTCACTCGCCATGTGCGAAGTAGCTGATAACGCGCCACATGGAGCACTCTCTCAAGTTATGAGGTCATTTTCGCCTTTTCCTGTAAAACACTACGCCACGGGCAAAATAGCAGAGACAACGGAATCAGAATCGAGGAGGTTACATGCAGAGCGTTCTGAGTGAGACGTTTGCTCTAAATTTAACGATTGTGAAGCCGGCAAATTTTTTACTTAGCTAGTTATATCTACCAGCAAAATCATGCCGGCGAATCCATGGATGCTGTGTACACCATGCGTTGGTATTGTTGGTGTAATCTGCGCGAGAATCTTAGAAATACTGAGTCATGATAACTCGGACAGGTACACATATTGAGTATTAAGACATTTCTGTAAATAGATGAAGAGGCATGAAAGTTTGTGCTGTTGTATGATCGCTTTACGGTATTCCCACCTGGACTTTCGACGTGTGTCTGCCCATCGCCAAAGATGGAAACTGTTGGCACAGCACATCTTAGCAGCCCTGTCTGTCCAGGGTCTGCGTAGTCTTTGCTGGTGAAATGGGCAGAGCACACGCGGTAGCTGCTGTGGATCTGACGAGGTGGTAAATGAGCCAGGTCCTGCCGTCTCGCATACTGAAGCCAAGCGCGAGATCTGGAAAATCAATGTGTGCGTGCGTAATATTTGGGTTAGAATGGATTTATTTCTGTTTTCAGGCGTAGATAAATAGCTTTGAGTGAAAACTGGCATCTTTATTCGAAGTAAGCGTTATTTGATACATTTCTCATCTTCCTTTCTTAATTGAATTTTTGTAACCAAGACGACTTGTGATAGCAATCCTGAAAGCAAACTTTAAATTAAAATCTGTCTTTATTATTAAGAGACGCGGATACATGCTTCTATTTGCGCGATAGTAATGTTTGGTGGCAACGACCCCAGCTTTCCTCCTAATTCAAAATATATTTCTGCAGACAATAGCAATCATCCCACACCAAAATCTCTAAACAACTATTTGTACATATATACCCTCGCGAACTGCGTGTTCCTCGGGTATTTCTCGCGCCCTGCTGCAAATCTTTCATAAAAACCTTATTAAAACCGGTAATAAATTAGTAGAACACGTAAGTTTACATTGTCCAATTATTTATGGGCTTTTAGCTGCAATTGCATTCTTGTAAATATATCGTAATTGTACTTAAGGCTCAAGCTGAAAACATGAAATAGAAGTATACATTATAAATTGTTACTTTATAAATTTCTTGCTAAATTCCTCTGCAATATGCCGTGGATTTACGTGAGGCCAAAATGAAAACACACAAATGAAACGCAATAATGTAATAACATCCGTCTAAACTCGCAAGTGTAATAATTTATGTACTCAGTACTTAATTAACATAGTACTAACAACACATGCTACGAACGTATATGAACCCTCCCTTATAGCCAAAAGATAATGGGAATCGCCTTCCTCCACCTATGGACATAAATAGGCTGATAATACTCAAGAATAATAATAACGCGTGCAACGAGAACAGACTGAACGCAGGCAATCAAAAGGTAATAAAAAGAGTGCGGATAAGCTTACACTGTTCTATTAGTTACTGTATATGCTGCTACAAATACATTTGTGACATGCCTTGCATCGCCTTGAGCCAAAGTGCAACATCGACATGCAATGCACGATCGAAACACATTAAATTGAAAACGCAAGTATAAACAATCGTGTGTAGCAAATGTATTCGCTGGAATAATTTCCAGATGCTCTGCCGTGCATGTCATGTATAATTGAAACCGAAAAGCAGACAATCAGAATGTAATGAATAAATCATGTACGTGTAGCTCAATTAAATTACACAGCTACTGCAGCAACCGCATCCTGATATGCCGTGCAAGCGTAGAAACACAAAACGAGCAGCATGCAGATCGTACCTTTCGTCCACCGGGATCCGAAAAAATTTTATGCCGGTGTGTCGTGAAGAATTCCGACACCACTCAGCGCAGCACGATTTGTGATGATGGCGAGAATCCATTGATGCGTCTGTTTGGCTGAATTTTGAATGGGTTTCGCTAAAACAAACTTTACAGCGGTAAAAGCGGCCTTTGGGACACCGCAGGCTGTAGCATACATGGGCGCGCGAAAAGAAACGCCCCTTTTTCGCCGTGAGAGATAGGACGACTGCGCAGTTCCTGTTTTCCACTTCGGGGGGGCGCTCTTATTTTCGCAATCTCGAACTGCACCCTTTAGGTTCACTTGTGTAGTAAAAACTCCGGAGTTAATGAGTAACCTAGTAATAACTATAAAATAGAACAAGAACGTTCATTTAGGTAGTACAGCCCCCAAACGTTAGGATTGCTGCCGTCACGGGACAAAAAAAAAACCGCGAAGTTTCACCCCCTGGTGCTGTCCTGACAAAACAAACAGGGTCGGGAGGCCGAGTGTCGGCACAACTGCGTACCGATAATGCGGCAGCCTTGGAAGCTACGCTAAATCGAGAACGGCAATGCAAGCGCCTGTGACGGATGGATTCTGCAAACCACGCCGGTGAGTTAACTCGCGAAGTCAAACGCTTCCAACAGTACCGCGCCTAACAATGACTGCGGTTGTTGAAGAAGGAAAAAAAGGCACCTAACTTTTGCCGGCCTGTAGGTGGCACGGCTACGTTCCTGCGCCGCACAGGTGGCGTTGTTACGTCAACGTGATGACTGCGGGAGCTCATTTGCCGGAGAGAACGCCCACCTTTGACGGGAGTTTCTCAAGCGGCACTTTGGCTTTGGCTGCGTTGTCTGTGACCGCCTGTCATTCGAGAACAACCACTGTGATTACCACATTGCGAAACGCATTTTATCGCTGATTACACTTCTGCATGACTATGATCATGCGAGGCACAATGTGCGGCATATTTAATGAACACTGTGGTAAACTCAAGCCAAACGTGTGTAATTTAGGAAAGAAGCGCGAACATGTAACCAATTATTGTGATTGGCTTCTGTGCCACGTCGGGTTGAACCCATTGCTAAACACCGGGGCTGCACGTTTCAGCTTTCTGATGCTGATGTTGATGACCTCAGATAGATGGCGCTCACCCACAGAGAGGGATTGGCCAAGAACCGGGCGGAAGGATACTTAAATGAAACTAAAATGAAATTAATGCCAATCTGAAAAATAAGTTTAGAGATAATAGTGCCAATAAACAATAGTGTTTGCTGAGAAAGTGGTCAAACCATCTCTTATTGCTGACAGACATCGCTACGAATTATAAACTAAATATCTGAAAAGGTTAGGGTTCACTAGCATGGTAATATTTTAGTTGCATTGATGTAATCACACACAGTTGAGCATATATCCCTGTGGCAGTAACCAAATGGAGGGCCACCAAGTGATAAAAGTACTGGTAGTTTTACTTTTATTCCTAGCTTTTGTAATGGAGCTACTAAAGATCTGTTTTCTCTGATAAGAGTAACGACGACAGAATAAAAAAAAATGTTCAATTGTTTCAATTTTGTTGCAAAAATGCACAGTGGTGACGCCTTGAGCCGAGCTTTGGTAATAATTTAGTTGTGGAACTGTGCAACGCACTCTGGTATAAGTGACCTCTAACTGGCGAGATACACACCACTGTTTTTCTAGCAATGCCTTAAATGCTCGAAATCTATAAATTTATCCAAATTACCTATTCCCCATTGCAAACAAGCATTTCTGAACCTCAGCGCTATCATGTGAGCCATATCTGGCAAAACTGGGATGGTGGGCCCTCTCAGGGCTACTGCAGCTAAATAGTCCACCATTTCGTTCTAATATAATCCACGGTGGCATGATACCCATAGCAAATGCAGTTTTTACGTTTTTCGGTACTAAATGCCGAAATGTATTCATCAGCTCTGCATTTGCTGTCGCAGAAAGTGCATTGCATACTGATAAAAAATGTGTAATGATAACTGCTGATGATTGGCTTGAGGGCAATTTGCGTAGGGCAACAACAATGGCCAAGAATTCTGCAATGAATACAGGGGTATAATATGGAAGTAGAATCGAAAAGGACTAGTCAAAAGAAGGAGAGAAGATGCCTTTTCTTTTGACACAGATGCATCAGTCGCAATGATATTGCTTATCTCTAGATGAGCTAGATGATCTGCTAACTGGTAATTTAAGTACCTTTGTGCCAATTGTTTCGTGTTATGAGGAAATATATCATGAAATTGTATGCTAAGCATTGACTTTAGGTTGTGTATTGGACCAATATGTTTAATTTTTACATTCAGCTTCTGTAGCATCGCTTGTGCAAATATTATTTGCGGGGTGTGTAGTCGCGACCAAAGTAATTCGGAAAATAAAGTTGGTTCTTGAGTAAAAACGTAAAATGAATGTCTTTGGTGGGAACTGTATATCTTTAGGAATACTTGCATAGTAAGAATTCTAAACCTTTTTAGCAGAGAAGGTAGGCGAGCTTCCTTATACAACACGTTGTTTGCAACAAACTTTGGGAGACCCAGACACAAACGCAACGCTTCTCTTTCCAGCAGTATTAGAGGTCTCATTGTATAAGCTGCACTGCCACAAAGTAGTACACATCCGAATTTCAAGATAGGCCGCAGATAAAGTTTATGTATGTTGATGTAGAGCACAAAATGTGGGATGAAATTTTGCCGTACGTCGCGTTTGCTTATGACAACGCTGTGCAAGAGACCACAGACCTAACACCATTCGAGCTGGTTTATGGCCGTCGCGTCACAACACGGTTAGATGCTATGCTCCCCGTAGACACCAGCGGAAGTGACAGCATTGACGACTTCGTCGAGAAAGCCAAGGGAGCCCACCAGCTTGCACGGAACCGCATTCGCGCGTAGCAAGATATCGACGCTCGCCGTTAGAACCAAGGCAGAAGGAACGTCCACTATCAACCATGTGACTATGTATGGATGTAAACACCAATTCGACATCGTGGGCTTTTGCAGAAGCTATTGCGACGCTACTTTGGCCCTTAAGAAGTTGTGCGCTGCCTCAGTGACGTGAATTACGAGATAGTTCCCCAAAGCTCTGACACCAGCTTAAACCGAAGACGTCCACGTCCAGAAGTAGTCTATGTAGTACGGATGAAACCGTACCACTCCCGCGAGTTATGAACACTTCGAACTTTTTCCTTATTATCCACAACAACGTGGGTTTTTTTTTCGTTGACGTGATCATTTTTTTTTTCATGGCCACCTCTAGCATCTCAGTCAATCGACCGGGACGGTCGCTCTTGAAAGGGGGGAATTGACGCAAGGTAGGCTGGCAACTATAGTAGCCAGCCTCTGAGGATGACAACGAAGTAGTTCTGTGTGCACGTGCTCTGGTGTTCGCGTTTCTAGCCCTTGGGTTACGAAAGTAAACGCCTTATTTTGTACCGGCGTACCTGTGTCTTTGTGACATTATCACTATTAGCGCATCTCTTCTGAAACCCGCTTTACGGTTTGCGAGCTTACGTAGCCAGCCCATGACTCCTGTTGCCTTGAAGTGCCCATCATCAATGTGGCTTCTTCAATTGAATGTATAATTATATAGGATGCCCAAATATTTAAGGGGAATTCGCCTGCGGTATGAGCTCATTACTATATATTAACGAGATGTTGATAGGCTGCAGAAAACAAAATGCAAGAAGCTCACTTTTCTTTACGTTCAGCGTCATATGGATGTTCTTTAGCCATCTTCCTATCATATTGAGATAATTTTGTAGACTCTGGTATAGAGATTCAAGATCGGTATTACTTGCAAAGAAAGCAATATCGTCCGTGTACAAATATAACTGAATATCCTTGGTTGATAGAATGGAGCTCAAGAAGATGTTAAATAGAACTCGCGACAGGACAGCCCTGTGGTACGCCACGTGTCTGCTTATATACATTCGATGAGTACCCATCTTTAAAGCAGTAATATTCTCTCCCTCTTAAAAACTCTGACACCCACGCAGTAATGTAGTTGGGATATCCCATCTGATTTAATAAAATTGAATGCTGAACGCTATCATATGCTTTAGCCAAATCTAGAGTAACTAATGCACAGTATTGGCGCCGACGCCTAGCCAGTTGTATTCGGCTCTTTAAATCTACATGCGCACACCATATTGAGCAACCAGATCTAAAACTAATTTGACTGTGGTTTAAGATTGGCATTGAAAACTCTTTCAATGAGCTTAACCAGATTAGACGTCAGTGATGTCGGTCTTGCATTGTGTAAGGCAAATGCTGTTTTCTGCTTTTTAGGAAGTGGAATCACTTTAGACAGCTTCCATTCCGCAGGTAACCACGCTTTTGTAAAAGAAAAATTCACCAGAGTAAGTACTTAAGTTGAAGAAATCTCCAATATTACTTTTATCATTTCATTTGTTACCCCGTTTTGTCCAGGTGCTGAAGGAGATAAGTGCCTTATTATCTCTGCCAGCTCATCCAATGTAACCTCCTCGAAATCCTCGCCCGCCATTGGGTTCACAATTTGTAGTGGTATAGTTGACATAAATCTATCTTGGAGTCCTTTCGCAATATTTTCTACTAAATCAGAGAGTTCATGGGGGGAAAGGAGGGAAGAGTCAATATTTTCAGTGGGTGGAAACATCTTTTGCGATCTTAAATCTAAAGAGAGTTTTTTCGTTTTTAGCCCTAGAAAGATAATCATATCGTTTCATATTATTGCCATCTTTTGCTGTACTTACTGTGCCTTTGAAGTCTGCTGCTGCGACTTTATAATGACACCAATATTTAGGACGTTGGTTGACCAGCAGTTGTTTCCATGCAGCTTTACGTTTTCTATAGCTCCTCATGCACTCTTCAGTCCACCATGGACTAAAAGAATCTTTTGTGGCTGAGTTTAATTTAAACGTAGCATCTTTTACTGATCTTTTTTAACACTGCACACCGACTCATAGCCTTTATGTCACCTTGCATGTCCTTGCGGCGATCAAAAGTAGCCCTCAGATCTTCTACTTGAAACGGGTTGTTGAACAAGCAGGAGTTGACTCAGCGAACGAGAGCTTTATTTAGCGCAAGGGCTAACTGAATGCAAGCCTGCGATCACAGCAAGTCTTCTTCCTTTTCTATACTCGTGCCCCATGCCCACTGCCCTCGTTACAATCACCCCCGGCCGATGAGAGAGCCATCCTGGCGACTTAAGGACAGGTGTAGACAGAAGGGTCATGGTATAGCTTGAGCCGAGAGATGTGCACGATTTCTTGTCCCCGATGGCGCTTGCCCGGAGATGCATCCAGCGGCTCGACAAGGTAGTTGACAGGGGATGTTTGGCGTACAACTCGATAAGGGCCATGGTACCTGGACGAAAGCTTGTGGGAGAGTCCTGGAGGAGTAGAAGGAATCCATAACCACACCAGTGAGTTCGGAGCAAAGCTCATATGCATGGTTGACGCGTCGTGGCAATGTTTTTGGCGCGTCTGGCCATGTGACGTGAACGCACGAGCAAGCTTCCGGCATTCTTCAGCGTGTGCTCCTGCTCGTGAAACAGTAGTCATCTCTGAAGGGTCCGGTCGATAAGGAAGAATGGTATTCATTGTTGATGATGGCTCGCGTCCATAAAGAAGGAAGAAAGGCGAAAATCCAGTGGTGCTTTGCGTTGCAGTGTTGTAAGAATATGTCACAAAAGGGAGTATGCTATCCCAATTTGACTGGTCGAATGAAGCGTACTTGGCCAGCATATCCCCAAGTGTACGATTAAAACACTCTGTCATCCCATTAGTATGCGGGTGATAGGCTGTGGTAGTGCGGTGTATGATGCGACACTCGCTCAACAACGCTTTGATGGCATCGGAGAGAAAAAGGCGGCCGCGGTCGCTTAGTAACTCCCGAGGTGCTCCATGCCTTAAAACCAGGTTTTGCAGTATAAAACACGCAACGTCTTTGGCGGTAGCAGAAGGTAACGCCGTTGTTTCAGCGTACTGCGTTAGGTGGTCGATAGCGACAATGACCCAGCGGTTGTTACTCGAAGTATAGGGAAGCGGACCGTAAAGGTCGATTCCGACACGATCGAAAGCTCGTGCTGGACATGGCAACGGCTGCAAGGGACCTGTGGCATGTTGAGTGGGAATTTTGCGTCGCTGGCACGTAAGGCAAGGCCTTACGTAACGGCGATCGAAACGGTACATACCGTGCCAGTAGTGCCGCAGCTGCAAGCGAGTGTATGTTTTTAACACGCCAGCGTGGCCACATTGCGGATCATCGTGGAACGTGGCACAGATGTCAGAGCGCAGATGTCGGGGGATGACGAGCAACCACTTACGGCCGATCGAGCTGTAGTTTCGGCGGCAAAGCAGGTTATCCCGAATAGCGAAGTGTCCTGCTTGACGGCGAAGCGTCCTGGAAACTGGAGCGGGCGTCCGGTTTGAGAGAAAGTCCAAAAGAGAAGAAATTCAAGCATCTTTGCGTTGCTCGGAAGGCATGTCCGAAATGCTGATGGTCAAGGCAGCACTAGTGGAGATAGGCGAGCCGACAGGCTCTGAAGCCAATGGCGAACGTGACAGGGCATCAGCGTCGGAATGCTTCCGGCCAGAACGGTAGATAACACGGATATCGAACTCCTGTAACTGCAATGCCCAACGAGCCAGCCGACCATTAGGATCTTTTAGTGAAGATAAACAGCAAAGCGCATGGTGGTCTGTTACAATATCAAACGGAAGTCCATATAAATAAGGCCAAAATTTTCCGATTGCCCAAATAATGGCGAGGAACTCCTTTTCAGTTACACTGTAATTCTTCTCGGCTTTACTGATGGTGCAGCTGGCATGGGCAACGACGTACTCGTCAAAGCCCTCCTTGCGTTAGGCCAGTATGGCCCCTAGACCGACACCACTAGCGTCCGTATAAAGCTCCGTTGGAGCAGACGAATCGAAATGTCGGAGTATGGGAGGCGTGGTGAGGAGCCGTTGGAGTTCCTGAAATGCATCATCACACGCCAGTGACCATGCTGACAAATCAGAACTTCCGGCGAGAAGATCGGTCAAGGGGGCGATAATGGAGGCGAAATTGCGGACGTAGCGCCGGAAGTAAGAACATAGGCCAATGAAGCTTCGAAGCTCTTTGATGGTGGTTGGCTTTGGGAACGCCGCGACTGCATTAAGGTTCGTAGGGTCAGGGAGAATGCCGTTCTTAGAAACCACATGGCTGAGAATTACAAGCTTGCGAGCACCGAAGTGGCATTTCTTCAAGTTAAGTTGAAGTCTTGCCGTGGAAAGGCACGTAAGAACTTGCTCGAGGCGGCTGCGGTGGGTCGCAAAGTCGCTTGAAAATACCACAATGTCATCCAAACAACAGAGGCACGTTTTCCATTTCAGACCTCGCAAGACGGTGTCCATCATCCTTTCGAAAGTGGCAGGCGCATTGCAGAGGCCGAAGGGCATAACGGTGAATTCATATAGTCCATCTGGTGTTACAAAGGCTGTCTTCGGGCGGTCACCCTCTGCCATGGGCACCTGCCAGTAGCCGGAGCGTAAATCTAACGAAGAAAAGAACTCTGCTCCTTGTAGGCAGTCCAAAGCATCATCGATGCGCGGCAGGGGGTATACATCTTTGCGCGTTATCTTGTTGAGTCGGCGGTAGTCAACGCAGAACTGGATGGATCCGTCTTTTTTCTCGACAAGAACAACCGGTGAAGCCCAGGGACTGTTGGAGGGCTTGATGATGCCACGTTTCAACATGTCGTCCACTTGTTCGTCGATGACACGGCGTTCAGCAGATGACACACGGTAGGGACGCTGTCTTAGCGGGGCTTGTTGACCGGTGTCAATACGGTGAACGACCGCAGAGGTTCAACCTAAGCCTGACTGGTCACGATCGAATGAAGAACGAAAGCGGAGAAGAAGATTTATAATCTCTTCGCGCTGAGTTGGTGCGAGCTCAGAGTCGATGGCATCCGAGAATACGTCCAGAGCATCATTAGGCGCTTTGGTAGGAGTGACAGCACAAATTGGGAGCGAAACCGTTGAATCGGGTATAGTAGCCGGAAGAATGCACTCGCAAGGTTTGTAGCTTCCCAGGCATTCTCCACTTAGTAGGGATGACGGGCTGTCCGAGGGATTGCACATATAAATGGCAGCGTGACCATTGCGAAAAATAACGACGGCAAACGAAAGTATGATATTTCGACGGCACGCAGATGGGACCGATGACATAAACAACACAGGCGATTTCAGAGGGGAGGCACAACACACCGAGACAACAGCTGAGAAAGGCGCAATGTCAACGTCAGAAGCAGCAAGCACTCTACACGAAGCACCATCGTCGGGGTCATAGCACGGCACAGATAACGCGAGTTCAGAACGAGCACAGTCGACCAAAGCAGAATTCGACGAAAAAAGATCCCACCCTAGGATAACGTCATGCGAAGAACGGAATAAAACTACAAATGTGACGACGTACATCGCACCTTGAATGACGACTCGTGCAGTGCACAAAGCTGAAGGCTGAATATGACGGGACGTAGCTGTCTGCAAAGATAGGTCGGTAAGTTGCGTGGTCACGTTCTTCAAGTTTCGACACAGTTTCTCGATAATTACAGATACGGCAGCTCCAGTGTCAACAAGTCCGTGCACCCTAATGCCATCAATATAGAGTTCGATTCCGTTCGGAAGACAGCAGTTAGGTCTTGAAATTTTTGCTGCCAACGCAGTTCTTGCCTCCGGAACTGCGCCCGTCAGTTTTCGCCTCGCGGTGGGCTGTTGCGACGTAAGATCGGAGAAATAGATTGATGACGAGGAGAAGATGAACGGCTTGCGCCGGATGGTCGGCGACCGGGACGTACGTTAGAGGTGGATCGGCAGGAACGGGATATCGCGGCTGAGTGGGCATGGTGGACATGTAATGTGAGGCCCCTACAATGTCGTGAGAAGGGAAGCTGCGACGACGGCAGTGACGAGCTACGTGACCAGGGATGCCACATGAAAAACATATCGGCCGATTATCCGGAGTGCGCCATTGGCTGACGATAGGGGCCCTGTTCGCTGAATAAGGTACCGTAAATGGTCGTGCAGGCGGTGGCGTCATATAAACGTTCTGACCTGTTTCATATACAGCCGGAAACGAGACGGTCAGCGATCGGGAAGGTGGCGTCGACGATTAAACGTGGTGAGTAGCTTCGTAGATGGCTGGAGACGCTGGCGCACGTGGCCGAGCAACTGCGGCTGCATACGTTAGTGGTGCGGTAACAGTTGATGGAGCCTGAGCTGGCGGCAATGCTTCGGCAACTTGCGATTGAATGACCTGGCGAAGCGAAGGCGACAAGGGTGCCATCGGCTCGGTAGTTCTTGTGATTATAGATAGCTGCCAGGCGACCTCCTCGCGTATGAATTGCTTTATGACTGGCATCAACGCAGAGTGGTCAGCGGTGTCATGGCGATGGTCGAGGGATGAGATGTCCGCGGTGTCTTGAGCAGTGCAACGTGTAGAAGCGCGCTGCCTACGCAGCTCATCATAGCTTTGGCAGAGTTGAATCACCTCGGCGACCGTCTGGGGACTCTTCGCAGCCAGCATTTGGAATGCACCGTCGTCGATTCCTTTCATGATGTTCTTGATCTTGCCTGCCTCGTCCAGAGTCGAATCGACGAGCTTGCAGAGAAACAGCACATATTCGATGTAGCTCGTAAAAGTTTCATCTGCTCTCAGTACTCTGCCCCGCAAGCGCTGTTCAGCACAAAGGCGGCGGACAGCAGGACGGCCAAAGACTTCCGCGAGGGTTTTTGCCAATTCCGACCAGGTACTGAAATCACTTTGATGATTTCTGTGCCATAGTTTTGCCACGTTGGTCAGGTAAAAACTCACATTTGTGAGCTTATCGGCTGCGTTCCACTTATTTTATGTGCGCTCACCAGTTTATACTCGGCAATCCAGTTGTCCACATCTTGGTCCTCTGTGCCACTAAATATGGCGGGGTCGCGCTGCCGGAGAGCGCCAGCGCAGAAGACAGGGACAGGTGCGAGATCTGGAGTAGCGGCATGAGATGGCCCCGGATCAGTCATTGTAGGAGGTCGTTGGAGTGTGCGGCTGCGAAGTTACACGGGTGAGGACCAGGTGTACCCCGCACTTCCACCACTTGAAACGGGTTGTTGAACAAGCAGGAGTTGACTCGGCGAACGGGAGCTTTATTTAGCGCAAGGGCTAACTGAACGCAAGCCTGCGATCACAGCAAGTCTTCTTCCTTTTCTATACTCGAGCTCCATGCCCACTGCCCTCGTTACAACTAATTTTCTATAAATGAGGAATGAGCCGACCTTTTCGGCGAGAAGTATTCTCGAAAACTTGAGTGTACAACTAATAGGCAAGTGGTCACTGTTAGTAGCACAATCTAAAGCAGAGACCTCGGACAAATGTAGCGGAATTCGAATTTAAACAAGATAAATTCTTCTGAATAGCCCATTCCCACAAGTGTTTTCCGCTTGAATCTGTTTTGAAACGCCAAGCCACATGATATGAATTGAAATCTAAAGTGATTAATATATTCTTTCTGCAGGCAGAGAACATATCGTCTAGACTTCGTGTGTCTTGCACCCCAGCTGGGAAATATGCATTTTCAA
Organism: Rhipicephalus microplus; assembly: GCF_013339725.1. Classification (NCBI taxonomy): domain Eukaryota; kingdom Metazoa; phylum Arthropoda; class Arachnida; order Ixodida; family Ixodidae; genus Rhipicephalus; species Rhipicephalus microplus. The sequence goes on along the minus strand of NC_051170.1, from coordinate 125,854,005 downwards.
ACGAAAAGGAAGAATCATCGGATAATATTATGTCTACTATCAAAATTTCACAATCTGGATTCATACACCGATTAGAGACCTTAATTTTTGACTAAACTTAGTTGCTATCAAGACAGCAAGTACACCACCTCTGCTAGGTTGGTCTAATCGAAATAGCAGTACTTTTTTAGGTGAAACTTCTGGCCGGTTGAAAGCCAGGTTTCTTGCAGTGATGTAATATCCGGGAAAGTTGTGAAGAAAACTATGATACGTCTGCGGCTGCAGAAACAACAGATCTGCAATTGCACTGTAATATGCTTAGTGAACCTATTTTGATGACAGAACCGTAGCAGCAACTGCTTGGTCCAAAATAGTCCTTTCGCAAAAGTCTTTCTTAGACATGTCCTCAAAGAATTCTTTTTGGACAGATACTTTTTTGATTTCAAGTTATGCGAAGAACATTTTGAATGGGGAGATCGGGCTTCGCTTTAGAGCCTTATGAGAGTCCGTAGCCATATCTGCACATGCTTACGAATCATCCGTTAGATCACCCCGTTCTGTTGTTTTGGAAGTCCCTGCCTCAGGAGAAAACCGATCGCTGACGTGTTGTCATACTGTCTAACTGCGTACGCTGCGATACCACTGATGCCTTAGGATCCTGATCGTTCGCATATGCTACACCAAGAATTTGAGACAGTTGATTTGAAACCAATTGGGCCAAGCTTTCAAAAAGGTTGTTTGCGAGGCGTTCCATTGCATTTTCCGTAGCCTTCCCTATGGCCTCTGCGACATATGTGGCGAGAGATGCATCCATGACGGTGGTATTACATATCCTTTGGATCTCTGCTGCATTTCTGCAATGGCTTCTCTCCGAGAGCACAGCTTTTCGTTCTACAATAGCCAATATAGCAAGCTCCCTTTCTTCTGCTTGCACAGTCTGCACAGTCTGTACGGTGCGCCCCATGACAAAAGCAGCACCGCTCTTTCTCAGAGCTGCACTTACGGCTGTCACAATTTTCACCACACCGACGGCATCTAAGAACTGATCGGCACCCTCCGACTCAGTGACCACATCACCAACATTTCAAACACTGCAGTGGTTTGGGGAAAAGTGGCTCTACCTTGTAGATCAGTGGCCATGCCTTAATTTCGGAAAGTCGGAGTGTTCATGAAAAAGGTCACTATCACCGATTACGTTGGGGATTTTCCGTGGTCAAGTTGTACGGTGCACCTGTACACTGAAATTACACCCGCCACCGAAAACAAATCGAGCACTTCTGCAGGTGTCAGGCTTGTGTCTATACCGCGGACTAATCCTTTCGAGTATTCGAGGTGGGCCGGAATGAACAGACTTACCGGGTGCGCTGCAAATTCCTAACATTGCTGGCCCTCACGAATGCATTTCTGATCTGCGGAACAGCACAGGATGCCTGCACGACCCAACTTGTGGACCTCGTTGATCTCCTGCAATTGCGAAGTGGCTTTTCAAAGTTTTACTTGAATCGCCTGTGGGTTCTTCATCGGAATACTGCCCCTATCTGTAGGTAACAGAGCCACAGGGACGCTGCTCGCCCCACCGCGTAACAAATAGTCAATCGGCTAATCCTTGGCGGGAGTGAAAGCTAACCAAGGGGAGTGCCCTTGGCCGGGAGAAGAAAATGACATCGAGATCGAATGACACGCTTCAGCTAAGAGAGACCGATACAGTCACTGAAAATAACGAACTCTCAAAAAGCAATAAGGATACTGCGGCCCGATCCTGAGCCCGGGCAGCTTCTTCACAGGCGAGCTTCCCAGTACAGGTACAGAACGTGCGCAAGGTAGAGCCTGGATCGCGATACGAATCAAAACAGCTGGTTATATGTAGCGCCTTCTTCTTCATCTTTCACAATTATCATCACTTTCCGGCCAGAGCACAACGCTTTTTGCGCCACTCCTTTTGGGAGCTGATGCATGCGAGCGAGTCCTCACGCCCGGCCGTATACGGGGACTGGCAGCGGCCGCCACTCTGCTTTGGCCTTCTAAAAAAAAAAACTGGTGAAATCGGCACGGAGAGAGAAAGACAATGTTATTAGGCAAAGCTTGTGAGGAATGGTGGGAGGGTGCCTTATTTTAGGAACCATCTGGCCTTGACGCTGGTCGACCAAGTCCGGTTGAGAGATTGAAGCGTCATGCTCTACATTGAGAAGCAACTTGAGAAGCAACTACAGTGAGAAGCAAAAAAAAATATTTCCTTTCTTTGAACAGAAATTTCTACAGAAAAACTCGCCAAATAAAAAGAACTGGTTGTTTGCTTTTGAATAATATATATAGACAATCTTTTTTTGGACCACCATACGGCCCACATTGCGTCTCAATGTGGACAAAAGTGACGATTTCGTGAAATTCATTATTTTTTCCTGTATATTCGAGCCGCTTGAGTGGTCTAAAGTATTTACCCGCAAAATATAATTTTGGTGAAATAAATATTCATTACTCAGATATTATTCATACAAAGTGCAGTATTGCTAAAAATGCAAATTTTACGCACATTGGGTGAACTTTAGGGGGCGTATGTGGCATATAAATTGCGCAAGTATTACTCAGCTTCTAACACCTTACACACGCACCTTTACTTATTCACGGCCAGGCTATATTGCACCTGCGCGCGCTTCTTTTTTACGGCCTTCTCACCCCTCGCGAAAGTAATGGAAGAGTTTCTGAGTATGTTTCATCACCTGTCGGTGGTAGGAGCGCTGCGACCCTGGCCTTGCAAGGTATTTATATACCAAGGTAGTTATAAAGTGGGAAAAACAAGTACTCAAGCCCACAGAGGTAAAACGGGGGCTTATGCAGGGGTGTCCTCTGTCACCCTTGTTATTCGTGATGTACCTACAAGGATTAGAGGACTATATTACAGGGAAGTGGACTTAGCTTCAACCTCTCTTTCAGTCAAACAAGGAAAACTCATTAAACAGGAACTAGCAGTATTGATGTACGGAGATGATATGGTGCTAATGGCTGAAAACAAGAAATATTTGCAGAGATTGATGGACATCTGTGGTAATGGGGGAGATAGGTTAGATTTGAGATTCAGTAAGAAAAAATCAGCAGTCACAATTTTTAGTGATAATGAAAGGTTGTAAGATTAGAATACAGGATGTCACGCTAGAGATAACAGATAAACACAAATATCTGGGCGTATGAATAAGCAATGGGACCGAGTGCCTAAGGAAGCACGAAATATACCTGATGACTAAAGGTAGCAGGAATGCAGCAGTGATGAAAAATAGGGCACTGTGGAATTACAATAGGTATGATGTTGTCAGAGGAATATGGAAAGGAGTTATCGTTGCTGGTCTGACGTTCGGCAATGCGGTCTTGTGCATAAGAGAAGAAGTTGAAGCAAGATTAAAATTTAAGCAACGTGGAATAGGTAGGATTGCCTTGGGATCTGACGGGAATACACCAAAATGAGGTAGTACAAGGTGATATGGGTGGACATCATTTGTGGGCAGGGAAGCTGGCAGCAAGGTAAAGTTTGAGAAGCGATTGAGAGAAATGGGGGGGGATTGTTGGGCTAGGATGGTTTCCAGCTACTTGTACATGAAAAGTGTCGCTATAAAATGAAGAAGGCAAACCAGAAATTTGACGGGTAAATACTTAGAAAGCAGCCGGGGGCAAAAAAAAAAAAAAACTATCGGTTAAGGAGAAGGTGAAGGAAGCTGAGACCAATATGTGGAGAATTGGCATGATAAGAGGTCCCCACTGAGCTCTATCGAACTTTTAAGCAGGCAATGTCCACGGAAAGTATCTATGATAATACTCAGGGTAGTTCTCTACTGTTTGAGACCAGGACGGGAGTATTGCGAACCAAGACTTATCAGGCCAAATATGAAGAGGTAGACACGCTATGCAGTGCGTGTGGAGAGGAGGAGGAAACTGCCGAAAACTTGATAATGTTCTGTAAAGGGCTTCACCCTATAGTTCAAGATTATGGCGCAGACTTTTTCAAAGCACTGGGGTTTAGGAACTGGGAAGGCAAAAAAGACTTTAAGCGGGTAGAATCAACGAGAAGGAGGTTATCTGACTAGTGGCTAAAGTCAAGCCACGACTGAAACTCCTCACTGCAAAGTACCAGTCCTCAACCTCACTATTTAAAGGGGAAAAACATAATATAGTTTTGGTTCACTAAGTATTACGGAACGGTGGCGTTAGCCGCCGCCCGAACTAAGGATTCATCCATCCATCCATCCATCCATCCATCCATCCATCCATCCATCCATCCATCCATCCATCCATCCATCCATCCATCCATCCATCCATCCATCCATCCATCCATTCATCCATCCATCCATCCGTCCGTCCGTCCGTTCGTCCGTCCGTCCATCCGTCTGCCCATCCATTCGTCCATCCATCCATCCATCCATCCATCCATCCATCCATCCATCCATCCATCCATCCATCCATCCATCCATCCATCCATCCATCCATCCATCCATCCATCCATCCATCCATCCATCCATCCATCCATCCATCCATCCATCCATCCGTCCGTCCATCCGTCCGTCCGTCCGTCCGTCCGTCCGTCCATCCATCCATCCATCCATCCGTCCATCCGTCCATCCGTTCGCTTGTCCATCTGTACACCCATCTATTCGTCCGCCCATCCATTCATCCGTCCATCCATCCATTCATCCATTCATCCATCCATTCATGTATCTGTCCATCCATCCATCCATCCATCCATCCATCCATCCATCCATCCATCCATCCATCCATCCATCCATCCATCCATCCATCCATCCATCCATCCATCCGTCCGTCCATCCAACCATCTATCCATCCGTCCGTCCATCTGTCCATCCACCCGTCCGCTCATCTATTCATCCATCCATCCATCCATCCATCCATCCATCCATCCATCCATCTATCCATCCATCCATCCATCCATCCATCCATCCATCCATCCATCCATCCATCCATCCATCCATCCATCCATGAATCTGTCCGTCTATTCATCCGTCCGTTCATCCGTCCATCCATCCATCCATCCATCCATCCATCCATCCATCCATCCGTCCGTCCGTCCATCTGTCCATCCATCCGTCCGCCCATCCATTCATCCGTCCATCCATTCATTCATCCATCCATCCATTCATCGATACTTTAATGAATCTGTCCGTCCATCTATCCATTCATCCATCTATTCATCCATTCGTCCATCCGTCGGTCCGTCCGTCCATCCATCCATCCATCCATCCATCCATCCATCCATCCATCCATCCATCCATCCATCCATCCATCCATTCATCCATCCATCCATCCATCCATCCATCCATTTGCATGCATGCATGCATGCATGCATGCATGCAATCTGCGTAATGAACTCGGCACTCGGCACAGTGTTGCTCAATGTGAAACAGTAGAATGGGTGTTGTCGACAAAAAGGGGAGAGGGTGAATATTGAAGAAGTCGGGGGTGGAGGGTGTATAGTCTACTCTCCACTTATTCGGATAAAACTTATGTTATCAGAAGGCTATACCTCTCTCAAGGACGGACGCTGCTAGGAGGCTCTGCATGCTTGCTCACCAACGCTCCATGGCTCTTTAGAATGAGCGTCTCTTTACGCATGCAAGATTACGATCCCATGATCCAACGTTAAGCATACAGCTTCCAACAAAAATTCGACGTGGCGACGCTACTGCTCTGTGCAGACTATGGTATGGAGTCGCGTTTACCCATGCGTACGCATTCCGCATAGGTATGGCCGACACCGCCGACTGTGCACACTGCGGAGATGAAGAAACAATTCGACATATCCTGTGTGACTGCCCGAAATACAACCTGGAAAGACAACATCTTTCTAATTAACTAAACAGGTTAGATGACCAGCCGCTGTCAGAAGAAAGTATACTGCGCCATCGTCATGACTCATCGTCACAGAAGAAAGCCGTGCAAGCGCTACTGGTCTTTTACGAACTACTGGCCTGTCGGAACGCCTCTGAGTGGACTGATTTTGTGTGTGCGTGTATGTCGGTGCTTTTTCTCCTATTTATTATTTTTACTTTCCCTTTCTCTTTCAACCCTCTATTCCCCAACCCCAGTGTAGAGTAGCATACCAGATACTAGCATCTGGTTAACCTCCCTGCCTTCCTTTTTTTTCTCGTTTCTCTCTTTATCAGAAGGCTCGGCGCATATATGCATGTGCTCCTAAAGAAATTTCTGGCCCGTAGCCCGGAATTTTTGGGGAGACTTGCTATACTAACATAACACGTATTGTCTTCTCTTATTTTCAGCCGAACACCCCCTCTACCGGAATTTCAGGGTGTGAGAGGGTTTTCTGGCAGTTTCCCAGGCTACGGGCATGCTGCTCCCTACAAATATTACAAGCTTTTCTTCTTCCGTGAAGCGCTGAGAAAGGGGAATAGCCCGTTGGAGTTTTTAAGCCTAGTACTACAAGAAAAATTCTGGCTGACGGCTTTCAGATAACGTCGGCACTGATTCACCTTCCTTTTTGTATATTGACCGAAGGAGAACTGAAACGCTATTGTTCTTACGTTGAATAAGGAGAGCAAAACTCAAAGAATCTACATTCTTTGTTGGGCGAACAGATGTTTCCTGCGCAGATGGCTTTATCGATAGCCCTCTCATGGGGTCGCCAAACGACTTTCCTTCCTCCTTCTTGTGGTGTAAGAACGATAAATTGATTTCTTCTTACTGTGAGCCATTGAAACCAAAGGTGAAAAGGACGAAGGATCTCAAAGACACGGTGGAATTCCATCGTGGTCAATTGAGCCGTTTTTCAATACCTCACACGATTCGCTCGGTTCGATGTAAAAGTTCGGAGGCTCAGAAAGTTGCCTTTTGTAGTGAATTTTTCGTTTTTCGAAGAATTGTGTGGAGAAAGGTACATACATTTTGACAGAAATGCATAGTAATAGTGATTCATGAAGGATGATACGAATGTGTTACATTGTTATCCAGGATATAACCTTCATAACCACGGAGATCATTGGCGAGATATTGCAGGATTCATGAAACAGTCGTGTCATTGCAGTACGTATAATGGCGAGCCGCAAATCCGTCTCTGTAGTACTATTTGTATTGACGTATTTTACTCTTATAAAACGGTGAAACACATTTAAACTCAGCATACGGCTTCAGATGACGTGGAGCTACTCAAACGTGACTTTAGTCTACGGCTCATGGATACTTAGCGATTTGTACATAACGTTCAGAAACAAGGGGTAAATAAAAGTACTTGTGAAGCGACCATTACAATTCATTGTTAACATTTATTGTTTTGTTTTTGTTTCGTGTAACCCACCAATTCTACTTCCTGAATAGCGATACCGCTCAATAAATAAGGCGGACAGAGGTCAGTGGGCATCAAAACTGACAGGGTTGATGCAAAGCGTGCCTTTAAGAGAGGGAATTAAAACACCCACCTGGCAACAAGGGAGAAATCATAACAGCCTTGCCAATATTGCTACATTTCAGTGTCATCACGCCAAAATAGACGAAGAGTACGAAGTCATACTGACGTGAGCTCGTCGTATCGACAGGGCTGCTTGCCTAAACAGTGGAAACTACAGCGAGGGGTTTCCGTAACAACAATAAAGAAAGAGGGCAGGCTATTGCTGTCAGAACGGTGGATCTTTTCACTAATTATTAAGTGGCATGCCCCAGCGAAGCATCTTAGAGGCCCTTTTTATTCTACGCACACGTGAGTCACTTACCTTTTGTTGAAAAGTGTACAACTTTCCTTTATACGCAGGTGACACAAGCCTGTTTGTTTCCTATAATACCGAATCAGACTCGTTTTCACAACTGAATAATGCGCTGTCTAAAGTGTTTCTAATTGTCCTTGTGCAACAGTCTACAAATCAATGCCCCAAAATCCGAAAGCTGTTGTTTTAGCTCCGATAGACACGCAAGGCCTGCGTGGAAGGCACAGCATAGTGACAGCGAAAGCTAGAAGAGCGGCGTTTCAGAGCCTGCTTTAAGGACTCATTGGGTAACTGCTGCGAAAACACTTGCTGAGTACCCACTGCAGCATTAATAATAATAATTCCTGGGTAGTACGCTGGCATTCGCTATGCTATTGTTCGTCATTCTTCTGAAAAGCGTGGTATCCGCTAAACAGTTGCAAGATTTTTGTGCCAAACGTTCATGCAGTGGCTGAGGACGACGACGGATTATGCCTGAAGTGGGTATGTGCCACAGCTAATGGGTTAACAAAAACAAGCTTTTGTAATGGGTTGAAGCATTAGACGACCCACACGTTACGTTATTCGCAGTGACGACTGGTTTTTTTTTTGCTGTTCTAAAACGCTTTATTACTCATAGTAACGCGATTCATTTCCTGACATCAAGCCTGCCTGGGGCAAGTTTCACGCCTGGCTAAGGCTCAGTGGTAGAACACTGAGCTTGCACACTGAAGACCCGTGTTCGAGCCGCCTGTGTCCTTTGTACAAGTTTTTTTCTTTATTTCAGCGATAGTGGTTACGGACACTGGTGGCGGCTGCACTGGACGGCTACGACACCGCGCGTAACCCGAATTTTGATCACTTTTGCTGTAAAGCAAATCTGTGCTGCTTTGTGTGCCAGCTTAAACTTAAGTTTTCGCTCGCTTAATATGGTATACAGAAACGCAATTGCGTGTTGTGTTTTGTAGGAAGATAGGTACTACTAGTCTATAATAACTCACTGATACCAAAGCTAGAGTATGCATTCGTAGTTTGTAGCCCTCACTACTCCTACTGCGCCTCTGCCCGGCGAGCAGTCCAGAACCGAGCTACTAGATTCATCCATTCCACATATCATACCAAACTAGCGTGCTATAATTGAAAGCGGAATCTGGATTATCTAATGTCGGTCTTCGTCGTTGTGTTGCCACGCCATCTTTATTCTAGAATTTTTCAGGGGGATCTCGGTTATTCACGTAACATTGTTCACCTTGCCCGCATGTCTCATCATAGTGGACAGCAACTACAAGTGTCACACCCTCGTGCTCGCATCGTCACATTTTCGTTTTCATTTTGGGGGCGATGCTCCCTATGCCGTGGGTCGGGCGTCCGCGATGTATGCAGTAGTAGTAGTGGGTAGCCACCTCCACGGCCGGACTAGAGGAGCGGCATGCGCACACCCTTTTCAATTAAGAATGAAACCCACGCACGTTAATCACAAATAAAAAGATAGTTGTTTCTGATGAAATAACTTACATATACGAGTGAGGAAAAAGAATAAAAGTGCGCAGCCCAGGTCGTCGAGAAAATTACAATTATTCATAATAAACGTTACATTAAAATAATCTAAAAATATTTTAAATCTTACTAAATTTCATTATGAATTCAGTATGTATGATTCGCCCGACTCATGGCCGATCCTAGAGTGGGCAGGTGCCAGTGATCCTAGGAGCATCATCATCATCATCATCATCATCATCATCATCATCAGAAGAAGACGAGGAGGTTGAGGATGCGAAGGGCAAGATAACTCTTGGTCTGATTTCTAGCGTTAGCGCATAGTTTTCTTACATTTCATGGTGCCGAAAACCCCGTGCGGAACGTATAACCACTTCTACGCACGACTCAAGGAATCTTCTACTTGCCCACGTCCCGTTGCGGGTGGTGAGAATCGACCGACCGACGAGCGCTTCGCTGATCTTCACTGGAGGAGCCGGACACCTGCCTACTCGCAGCCGAAAGGCTTGCATCATGGATCCTCTGAAGGCCAAGCGTGTGGCTCGACGCGCACAGAACACCAAGCTACTGCAGGAGAACCGAACGTTGATCAACGATTCCCACGCCGACATCGCCAAGCTCAAGGGTATTCGCGACCGCCTCAGTGTGAGTAATTTGGAACTATCAAGCATCAATGCCGCTCTCGAAGAGTACATTCCTGACGATGAGCTGCGGCAGAGTACAACGACCAGGTGATAGGCATGCTCGTTGAATTACGCTGTCAAATCGCTGCTTTAGGGTGTGTTAGACGCTAGCCTCAACCAGTAGTATCAGCTCAGACTACCACTATGGCGGAAACTAATGCACAGCCAACGACTGTACAGCGAAGACAACGCGGGAACTTCTTGCGGCTTACCACTGCCTAAGCTCAGCCTTCTGACTTCAACGGTGACATTCACAATTGAGCAGGATTTCGGGAACAATTTGAGCAGACGGTTCATCGCAATGTACATTGTCCCAGACAACGAAGTATTACTACTTACGTATTTCCTTGTAGGACAAGCAGCGGCATCTATCGTGGGGCTACCAATCTCAGAATGATGCTATGCGGATGCCGTCAAAGTTCTGAAAGTAAGATTCGGGGACTAGAAGGAAGTAGAAAAGTACCACATGTCAGCTTTAAGAAGTCTTCCTCACGTCATGTAAGGAAACGATGTAAGAGGTCTTTGGAAGTTCCACGACGCTGCCCAACTCCACATTCTTTGGCTGAAAGGTTTAAGCATTTCGACACTAAGCTTTTCTGCAATGCTTGTCGATATCCTGCGCAATGTCCTACCGGGTGACATTGTCCTGGCGTTCGTTCACGAAAAACGGAGAGAGATACTAACAAGAAGAATGGCGATTTGGGCTAGTGTTGTCCTCTTTGCCTTCCATACCTCGACTGTCGTCTGTTTTTTCTAGCACATTCGTGCTAGAAAACGTGACGCTCGCGCGTGACGTGACGCTCGCGCTGCAACCCTTATTATCATATACTAAGAAGTACTCCCATTGCAGAACCTGTAGGTAATTTGTCGCAACAGGCACTCGCGATCGCGTCTTCCGAAAGCAATCTGACTGACCTCTTTCATTCCTCAAGGGTTCATTCCTCAATTAGAAAGCCGAGAGCAGTGCTTTACGACGCCAAGAGAGCGAAAAGAAAACTTTGAAAAGTTTGGAGATCACAGTACCGCGTCGGTGTTGCATATCACTGCTGGGGCAGAACGTGGAGAATGCTTTTTTTTGTGGATCAAATAAGCATGACACCCGTATTTGTGACTTCAACGTTTCTCCCGAGTCGAAGAAACAACAGCTAAGCAAAGACAATTTTCGCTTCAGGAGTACATCCTGATGTCATCAGGTGCGGTCCTGTCTTGTGAAGATCACTTGTTCACTTTTCTATTGCAGACATGCCTCAAGCATGTGTGACCCAAACTACAATAACAGCTGTATTCCGGCATAGTGAGCCATCGGGCATTCTGTTTAAGACGGACCATGGAGTATACCTTCAAACATTCCGTGCTTGGGCAGGTCACAACGATAACTGCCGATACAAAAGGGGTATCTTGGATGGTGGCAGTCAACCATCATTTATGAAGGAACATCTCGTCACTATGCTACGACTCAAGATCATTCTGGAGACCAGAATCGCATTTAACGTTTCTGGAAGAACTACAACTTCCAGAACTAAAAAGTTGAAAGTTGTGGAAGTGCCTATTCTTAGCCAGCATAACTCGCAAGTTTGCATTGTACAAGCCATCACAGTGCCGTTTATTTGCCACGACCTTTGTATACCATCTCACGACAACAAATTCGTGGGACAGCTGCGAGCTGAAGGAAAGTTCATCGCTGACAAACGATGCTTTCTTGGAGCAGATGCAGAACCCGGGCTATCTTGACTCATCGCGTTATGTAACCTTTGGAAGATAATGACTGGCGAATTCTCGCGCAGCACATATATCCATGATTTGGCCGCTATGAATTTACTATTTTGATGGACTTTCAAAGGACCAACCCAGCAAGCGATATCAACCGCAAGCAATGCGAATTTGATCTTCTGTGCACTACACGTGAGTACCCAGCCTGACTACGAAGTGACATCAGAGAGAGCACAGCCTCCTGAGAAACTCGGGGCAAGTGGTATTATGGACCAAAGTGACTGCGAAATTCAAGACTTTCGGCGCACTCCACCAGACAACAGGCGAATTGCAAGAGAGGTGTACAGTTGAGCCACCACGGAATCAACTATGGAAACCCTCTCACTCGACTTCCGAAACCAGGTGGAAGGCTTTTTCTAAATGGACAGCTTCAGTGATACGACGTGGTCGTCACACAATATGTTTTGCTCGGACACGCTGAGTTAGTGCCTAAAGATGTTTTTGACAGCCGGCATGTCTACGGTATACGCCTCAGAAAAGTGACACACGAATTGCCGACTGCAAAGCTCAGCGCACTTGAGCATCACCATCTCTAAATGACTTTCTGGACAAAAAGTACAGGTGCAAGGGTCCTAGATCGCTAGATCAACCAAGGTCGACATGGCCTATTGAAACGGACGGATATCCTACTTCTGACAAAAACGTCTAGCCAACGTGTGAACCAATGACGCTTTTCCTCAACACAGGAGAACCTACGCCAGTGTGCCTCACCCATTTTCTGATCGGATGTTCATTCATTGCTTCTTCAGGACCACATAGCTCCGAGTATGAAGCTAGATGCGCACAAACAACAACGAGTGACCTTACGAAAAAGTTGAGGTATCGTCTGCAACTGCTTGATCACCATTGGATACGATGGACAAAAGAGTAGCTGCTACAGCTGCGAGCCCTTCATCGGTATCCATCACGTATTAGCAAGGACATAATAAAAGTGAATGACATCGTTGTTGTCGAGCAGCCATTTGTTTCGAGGTGCATCTGGCCTCTAGGCCATGTGGCAGAAGTCGTTCCCGGTCAGGACGGTGTAGTGCGGGCCTATCGAATCAAGACACAACAAGGCAACATTCTGCGGCAAACGGTGCAGAAGCTCTATAAGGTAGAGACAGCCTGCAACTCCTTGGGGCGAGAGGATGAAGAAAAGAAGTAAACGTACTCAGCCTAGGTCTGTGAGAGAAGACGAGGAAGTTGAGGATGCAAAGGCCAAGTTGGCTGCTTGTCAGATTTCTCGCGTTGGCACATAGTTTTCTTACAACAAGTATTGGTGACTTAATCTCCAATAAAACTTGCCTTGAATTTGATGCCTACTGAAAAAACTAGTATCAGAAGGACGCACTTTCAGTGCTATCTGACCAGAAAGGGTTGCAAAGGTAAACTCGGTGGGCTAACCTCCTTGGTTTCAGCAAGGTTTAGCGAGCATTGGAGCGCAGTGCCATGAATATAGTGAACTAGTATATAGCCATGAACTAGAAGCGGTGAAAGGTGGGAAGTGGACACAAAGCGCAGGCCGTAAGAAAGTGCGCCAGTGCCACCTTTTGGTCAGTCCTTGGAATATCCGCTGGATGGCGATATTTCTATATATGTTCAAAATATGATGAAAAGATGCGACATGGTGGTACTTGGATTGTTCACTAGAGGGACGGATGGATGAACGGACGGACTGATAGACGGATGCACGGACTGACGCATGGATGGATGGACAGATGTTTGGACGCAGGGAAGGACGCACAGAGGATGGAGGCAGGATGGTCGCACAGACAGACGCACGGATGGACGGAAGCAAGAACAAACGGATGGATGGACGCTTCGCCCCACTCATCATCATTCACTCCGTGGATATACTATGATTTTTTGCTCGAGCAGCATCAGATAGAAATGGCATTTCGCACATCATTGCAGCCATTACTGTTCTATGAAACGTTTTGGACAATCTAACCCACTTTATTAGCAATCAAATACACCTGGCCATATAGTGTACACCCACCCCTTATGTATTACCTCTTGAGGAGTCTTTAGGAAATAAAGTGATGAAAAATGACGTAGTGTGGAACTCACACACAGACCTTATTCGAAAGAAGTCCTCTGCTGCGCTTTCAGTTCTAATTAGACACCATCACATGTTCTAATAAGACGCCATCACAGTTATAATTAGACGCCATCACATTAGACGCCATCACATTACTATTCCCTCTTTCGGTCACATATGAGCCACTGCCCTGTACTATAATCTAAATCTTCAAAAGAATATTATTACCAGTTGAAGAGAATACCGTTTGTTGCATTTTAAATGTTCAATACTTATATCTCACAAACTCGTTTTTTCTGGAAAGCAGAATAATTACCCTGAAAGATCTGTACACATACCGCCACCAGCTCCTACTATACTTTCATAAGAAGAAAACTCTACACTTTCTAAAGACTTTGTAAGCTCTCTTAGAACAACCCAGCGCCCGCGTAACATGGCCACTCTTAAGATGAAGAATATAACGCCATCGAAGGAATGACTATACTCCGAACCACAGCTACAATGTACCCAAGCAGGTAAATCAACACCAGAAGCACAGAAGTGCGCAAATGTAGATAAATTTTTATCACGCCTGCACCTGGCTGCGTTATGCCTTTCTCCTTGATAAGTTTTAAATGCGCGCCTGAGGCTTGAAAATAAACATTGTGTCTATGGTTACTATAAAGTATTCGTCACATGAATACTCATTTTTACTGCTGCTTTTATTCATTTACGTAGTGGTCGTATTATTCACACGAATTTTAACCTGTCCACTGTGCATGCATGTATTTATGTCTGTTTTTCACCAAAGAAAGACGCGTTACATTAATGAAACTACAACAGCGAAAAGACTTGTTTGTATTGCTCATGTGTGCAGTGCTGTTGTTGTCTGGTTGCGATGCCCGGGCCTCGTCAAGCTATATGCTTACAGCTTTGTTAACACGATGGCTTTCAATATTGTGCTTGGGCATGTTGTAGATACGAATTTCACTTGACTTGTTAAAGCGTTTTGTTACGCAGCAGTAGCGAAAAAGGGGTCTCATGCGAATACATGGGGTGTGTGGAAGGCACAGAAGAAATAGCCATTGGCCAAAAAAATAGACAACCGAGTAGATATAGCTTAAAAAAACATCGAAGACACACAGACGAATTCTGGTTTTCTTCACTTGTTCCTTACGCTTGCCGTATTTTATGCTTCGTGAGATATCAACTCTTTTCGTTTGCATGGATACAAATGCCCCATAAAGTATACAAGGAGGGACCACCGCCGTGGCCCAATTGGTCAGAACTTCGTGCGCGTAATCCGAAGATTGCAGGTGCAGTCCCTGCTGATGGCAAGTTGTCTTTTTGTCCACGTTACTATCTTCACACATTTATCACAATGACTACAACTCACTTTCAACCGTATAAAACAACCCGTATTCCAGCCTTCGCCTCATCTGCTAGATTTGCTCAAGTAGTAGCTAACTACAGAAACACACCATCATGATTCTGTTTCGTAAAGAAATAGGACATGAAATTTTTCGCATTGCCTCACCCGCTGAGGTGGTCAAGTGGTTAGGGTGCTGCACTGCTGACCCCAAGGTACCGGTATCGAATCTCAGCCGCGGGTGGCGTATTTAGACGGAACGAAATGGTAGGGAGCTTCTCGTGTTTAGACTGAGTAGTAAATGAAGGCACTTTCTGCCGAATAATTACGCAAATCTTTTTATTTATGTGGTAGACAACAGAACGTTCTGGATCACCTAACTCCACTTTGTTGTCGATTGTGGCCTACGCCATTCGTACCGGTAGCGCGCAGGTGCAGCCAGTCGAGGAGGCCGCGTTTACAACGATGAAATCTAAACTCGATATTTGCGGGTGTACACATTTTACTGACCGAACTTATTGCACAGCTTCCGCCGTGTTGTACCAGATGAACGACATGAAGTGTGCGCTTAAGTTCACATTAAAGAGCCCCATGTGGGCGAAACTAACGGGGTCCACCACTGCGGCGCCCCTCGTAATCATAGTTTTGTGACTTACAGCGGCAATTATAAGCATTAATAATAGTATTATGACATTCGTGTTTACCTTTTACGTGGAGTGCAGAAAAATCTGGATGAAGGCAGGGATGTTCAGAGAATGTGTGGTGAGCTATCTCAGAATTCATTTTCTTATAACTTGCGATGCGTCATATAAAAATAACCAGTAAGATGACACCACACTGCAGAAGTTGAAAATTGGAACGAGCCTCGTACAAAACGAAAAGAAGGATAAAATAATCAGCGATAGCTGGTGGATTCGTGAGAAAGAAACAATGACCTCATTTAGATTAATAAGCGGTACTTTGAGAACTTCATCTCACAAGTTTGACTATCATATTTACAGGAGAAAATTAATGTTGTAGTTATGCTTTGAAATCTTCAGGCCGATGTCTCGTTGATTGATTGATTTGTGAGGTTTAACGTCCCAAAACCACCATACGATAATAAAAGACTCCATAATTGAGGGTTCCAAAAATTTCCGGGTTCGGGGTTCTTTAACGTGCACCCAAATCTGAATACACGAGCCTACAACATTTCCGCCTCCATCGGAAATGCAACCGCCACAGCCGGGGTTTGATCCCGTGGCCTGCGGGTCAGCAGCCGAGTATCTTAGCCACTAGACAACCGCGACGGGGTGGCCGATGTCTCCTTGCGTGACTACACGAATTTAATAACGCATCTTTTGTATTTTTGCAACATAGGCTCGATGAAACTTTTTGAAATTTTGTACGTTAGGTCTATGACATTCACAGCTTCACAGAATCTCAAGGTGGCATCTCTGCCAGCATTTTTGTGCCCGCGTTTATTCACTTACCAAGCGTCATCTTGCGGTAAGAGTGGTATTTTCGGTACTGTGAAATTGTGCTTTACTAATACGTAAAAAATCTGTTTTCTGTTTTGTGTTTCTTTAAAAAGGACATACATTATTAGAGTTCTCAGAGTGGCTTTTAACAATACAAGCAAGGTAGTAATTTTTGTTGAGTGTCCTTTTAAAGCGGATAAGTGGACATCGTCATCTAGAAATAAATTTTTCCAGAGTTAGCACTAATATGAGCATGCAGACACGTTGTTATTTTGCCGCAATGACGGGAAACGATTTCTTACTTCCCTGACAATACTATTTCCACCGTGCACGAGGAAGTCAGCGTGAATGAAGATCGGTGCAGTGCGCACAGACGTAGTTCACAGTGTGACTGTTTCAAGCACAAATAGACATATAGACAAGTTCAAGCCCATATAGACTTGGCAATTTTCGTTCCTAAAGGACAATGTAACCTGATGTATTCAAGAAGAAAAACGGCTATTTGGGCCGGTTGGTTGAATTTCATGCTAGTATCGGGCCGTGAGTGCACTGGAACGTCATGTGGAAAAATTAACACGCGAAATCACCAAGGCGAATAATGGCAGGAAATCTGATGACGAATGCGTGAACCAGCTTTTGGTAGCCTTGAATAAGAAAGAGATCGCGGTTTTCAATAGAGGTCAACCCTATAATCATTGTGCTTTTATTTTTATGGGTTATGGGAATCTCCCGGAGAATTATGTCACGTTAACATGTGAGCTGCGAGAAATAAATTCAGTTGGGAGTCAGCGCTAATGTTGACTCTCTTTGGCTCCCGTTCCTCGCCTTCCGTACACTTTTCTTGCAGTGCTTTCGTGCGTGCACGGCAACCCCTATCAACTGATGTGTTCAACCACGTAGCGTTTATGATGGTCTACTACCTAAGTCACAGCCGTAACGTCAACCGCAGTCACTGCGAACGAATGCTGCCTGTCATGTATAAGCTCCGCTGATATAAAAAAGCGTACGCTGTCGCGTAGGCGTAGGCGTTCTAAAAAGGCATCAACCCGAGTGAGCCGAGAACATAACGAGCTTGTATAAGCAGATTTCGGTGAACAGAAACAGCAAAGTAAACACGAAACGCTCATCTTAACAATACTACAGTCGTGCCTCTACAGTATTTCACGGGTTCGTTATATGAAAAAAAGGAAAATCTGATATGCTTTTCAGATTCGTTAGTGCAAACTGGTCGTTCACATTTGCTTTGAGCTAGAACGTTCTCATCTTTCTAAGTTTACGCAGCCTTTCTAAACTACGTTACCTTACATAAAATTGCTGCTGAATTCAAAATTATACGGTGACAGCGCGAGCTCCAGAGATTGTTTCTTTATATCAAACAGCTTGCAACTTTCGTTCAGCGAAGGTCGCGTATCGACTCTTCTCTAGAAGAACAAAAAAAAAAAATGCTTACGGCAGCACTCGAACGGTCGTACCATCGCGAGCGGGATCTGCTGCGAACGGGACTCGCTGAGCGCGCAATCAGAATGAAGGGCATTAAAGCAACCGGGTTCGCAAGGCGCAGCAGTGGAGAGAGTAATAGGGGCGTGGTGGCTGTGATGCAGTTACCGTCGCACCCTCGCGGTGGGATTTTTGTCCAATTAGACAGGAATCATCGAGCACCCATGTAGGGTACTCGGTGATTTCTGCTCGGTTACACCGACGGCGTGCAATCAAGTATCAAATGCGGGCCTCGCTGTAACATCTAAATTGATTCACTGTGTCTCATTACAAACGGTCGCCTAAAGTAACAGCTTGAAGGTGGTTTTCTATTTGAGAGGTAATATTTTTCTTGTGCATTGAAGCCGCGTTTTACTCTTTTAGAAGAAGTGGGCACGCGATACAGAAATAGGAGAGCTGAGGGTATTAGAGCTAACATTAAAATTAAGTAGGTAGCATAAGAAGCAAGCTTAATTAGTGTTAAAGTAAAAAAAGGGTCCTGTTAATTACTGGTTCATGATATCCACCACTGTTACCAGGTTCGGTTTGCAAGGATTGGGTTGCAAGACGTAAATAGGAAGACGTGTGAGAAACATAGAAACTTCGCTAATTACAGCCTTTATTAGCGAAGCAGACACCGACATTACATGTCGACCCTCGCGAGTCGCAACCTAGACCTCTGCGTATGTGCATTTATGATTCTAGCGAATTGCCTATAATTTTGTAGGATATATTCAGACACAACATTCTAGGCGTAGTCCCATTCTAACTGAAGTACCTGCAAAATCGTTTTTTTTATGCTCGTCATAGTCGTGTAGAGGTTATGACAGTCGACTGCTGGCTCCAAGCTTGCGGGATCAAATACCGACCATGGCGGGCGCATTTTATATTGAGGCGAAAACGCTTGAGCCTCGTGTACATTCACGTACACGTGAAAGAGGCTCAGGTGGTCCAAAATTACGGAGGTCTGCGAATACAGTATTCTTCATAATCATATCATTGTTTTGGGACATTAAACCCCAACAATTATCGATTTTGTTTATATGCCAAGTTCAAAAGTAATCGTGGCTTATTGATGTATACATACAAAGATTACTAGCGTGTTGCTAAAGAGATGATTGTAGCATCGGCCACAGCATCTGACACGTTGCAATCTTTCTAAACACTGCTTCGCAATTACGTTGCCTCAAAAAGCCTAACACTAATTCCTACAAGTGTACAATCTTTGAATGACAACTTTTTTAGAATAGAAAGGGTATTCCCATTTAAAACGGTATAAATTTAGCGAAAGTTACCATTTCAGTGATATCTTAGCATTATACATTCAAATGTCTGCCCACACGGGCTATCACAGCACATCGACCCTTTTATTTCTCGCAGAAGGGCAGGAAGGGCGCGTACATTACAGCGTAACTTACCGGTGATAAATAATTCGCGAGGTCGGGAGTATAGGCCAAATAATACTCCCTGGAACAGGTAAGAAAAAAACGTGCGTCACCCCTTCACCTGTGCAAACGAGTCTGAAAGGGGTGTGCATTGCAGAAGAAGGAAGATTCTCGCGCGCGCTCCAGCGGGGCTCACCCATTAACGATTGATGGGAGCACCCGGCGGGCAGCCTTCGAAACTCTCGGCCGCCTCCTTCCGTATACACCAGCTCGACCCTCAAATAGAGAGAGGGACCGAAGGGGAAGAAGAGAGCCTCCGTTCGAGCGCGAGGCACGCATTCGGCGCCGTTTACTTCGGGCCGCCTACGCAAATGGCTGGCACCGGCCGCTTTAATTCAATTAGGGCCCCGAGCAGAAGCGGATGGTACACTGGAGTGGATCTCGCGCAGCCACCTCCAGCCAGATAGCTCGACCACTTCTGTCGAAGTAGGCATTTCTGCGCAAGCCAAAGCCGTGGAACGTAATTATTCAGGACCGTTGAGCCCGAGAGGCGCGAAGATCCCGGTGATGGAATGTTTCTTTTTTTCCCTTTATTGCGTATCTTGCGTGCCTTTGCGTATCAGTTCCGAAACGATCTGAAGTTACTACAGGTAAGAAAAGAAGCTACCGTGGACAAAAGAAGAATCGTTGCGAGCAGCGATAGCAGCTCAGTATCGAACACGCCGCTCGCTCGCTATAATTGCAGCCTTTATGATTAATGAGGGGCGCATGAACGTTGAATCCTCCGATGTCGATTTTCGTTTTGCGTTTATATTGCGAGGCCGAGTGGCCACTCACAATCTAACATTGTGTGGCACGAGATAAGGACTTCGGCTATACCTGTTGACTGACGCGGTATACGGCCCTTATGCTGTTCGTCGAAAAGTCAAAAATTGGATTTATCTGCTGCGGAAGTCGTGATACGACATTAAAAAATCATACCCTCTAGTAACTTGACCTATTCTTACAATACGTAGAGCTTTCAAATGAGATGTCGTGCACATTTTTAGTGCGACCAGCTAGGCGAGTTTTTTGAAGCTGAATTCAAAAATTAAAAAAAAAGTGAACTTCGTTTTTTTTTTCACCTGATCTACTATACTTTCAGCACCTGAATTATTTTAATTCGTAGCATGTCAAACTGGTCACTAGCACAGATTTTATTTGTGCTTTGAGCTTGTCATATTCCTGGCAAAACCAAATTCGGCACGTTATTCAATTTTTTGTCGTGCGAGAAGCCGTCGAACATTTGCGATACATAACTAATTCATTATGTTTGCAGTTAAATCACTTCAATACTTCGCCGCAAATACCATTTTACTGAGTATGTTCCATAAAAATCTTTTGAAAAAAAATTGTTGATTGACGCCTCCAGCTCAGTCGGCGCAAAACTATAGACTCTTAGGTAGAAAAACTTTTGCCAGCCGAAATAAACAAGAAGGTACAAGTTACAGACTTTGAGAAACGTGTAAGGCTTTTCCCAGTGATATTGGTCATGGTCGGAAAAACGGTGGTTAATTTGGCATGGAATAACCCATTTCCTGTGAACTTGCCAAGGTCTGCACTTGAACTGCTTTCACAACCTTCATCCAATAAGCCACAGGCCTGGCTGAAGACTCCACCTAAATGGTAGGATTTCTTTATTTGTTATTATTTATTATTTATTATGCCATTATTTAGTACAAACTCTTTCATAGCCCGAGGGCATTACAGAAAAGAAGTGGTTAACCTGAACATAAACAAATGTGCAAAAACTCATTGAATAAAATACAAATTAACAAAACACCAGGTTCTGAATGACAATTTTGAAGTTACCGTCAGTGATTGTTGCGTTGGAAGAAGGAAAGTGGTTCCATTCTCTGCTGGTCTGCGGGAAAAATAGTGGCTGTAGATGTTAGTACGGCATGGTAGGACACCAACCCTAAAGCTGTGGTCCGCGCATGTTGAAAAAACGCCGGGCCTGCACGGAAGGCGCAGCACAGCCACAGCGAAAGTAAGAAGAGCGGCCTTTCAGAGCCTTTTCTGAACACTCATTGGGTAAATGCTGGAAGCACGCTTTCTTGATGCCCGCTACGGCATTATAATAAATATTTTTGGGTAGTAGGCTGAAATTCACCATGCTATTTTTTATCACTCTTCTGAGAACCATGATATCCGCTGAACACTTGCAAGGAATTTTGTGCCAATGGTTCATGCAGTGGCTGACGGTGATGAGGATTTATGCGTGAAGTGGATATGCGCCACAGTTATTAGGTGATCAAGAAGAAGCTTTCGCACTGGGTGTAAGCATTGCACGACCCGCTCGTTATGCTATTAGCGACGACTGGTTCTTCTTTTGCTGTTATAAAACGCTTTATAAGCCGTAATATCGCGATTATTTACCCGATATCAAGCCTGCCTAAGGCAAGTTTGCCAACGAGAACTAAGGTAGTTCCACCAAAATATCTAGGCGTTCCATTACATGCATATCGATCAAGTGCACATTATTGGAAAGAACGTGTACCCGCCCTCAAGCGCTATGTGCAGACGTTTATTACTCATAACCTCTCTATCTGGCAGAGCTGAAGCATGCAACATGTTTCTGGCAACAGAAATATTCTACGTACTGCAATACTTTGTAGTTCGAGGGTTTACATACAGAAATTTTACCGTATATTTGCTACCTTTATTTGGTCATCAACCTATGAAGCGATAAGGCGAGACAATATTTTTAGACCTGTCTGCGCAGGTGGTCATAGGTTGATACACCTCTTTATTCAACAACTGTTGTGCTGCTTTTCCTTTTTCGTGACTGTGCCCATTCACTGCTCCGAACATTCTTGCAAGTGAATTTCGCAGGTGTTTTACTGAATTTAAAGGTATGTACTAGTTTTGCATCGCCTCCCGATCTGCAAGGGTTCATGCGTGAAGTATACGAATCAGTGCGTTTTCTAAAAGCCAGATTCTCCAATGAATACTTATTCTCTAGCTCAAGAAAAGACCTTTATTATGCTGTAGTCGACGTACTATTTGTGGCCCCACCTAACCACTCATTAAATATTCTATTTTCTGGTCACGATGCGCTATAACTTGTAACGAAAATGCCTATCTCCCGAATAACCAAGACATCTTTTTTCACAAAGTGCGTACAGAAACAATGCCTGTACAAAAAACTTGGTTAAACACTAAAGGCATATTTGTATCCTCAATTAACTGCCGCCTCTGTGAAGTTCCAGAAACAATAGAACATTGCTTTATTAGTTGTAAGGACGCCATTCTTTTATGGGACGTCCTGCAGAGGGCTTTCAAAAAACGACTGAATCTAAATTCTCACAGCATCCGTTATCTGGTACTACCCAAATGCAATGACATGCCAGTTGACATGCTGTTACTAATGGGGCATGTATAGTTTATGGAAAAGTCGCATGTTGGACAGGCATGCGGAACCAATGGTGTCTTTGCAATGCCACTTGGTGCAAATGACTGCGCGGCTAAGGGACTATCATGACCAACTGCAATTTCATCCGCACTTGTTTGCTGAGTTCATGAAGTGTGCTACTCAAATAACCCTTTGGACATTGTGTTGCATGAGATTTACTATGTAACCTCCCTTTTACAATTGTCGACTTGACCTCATGTTTGTTATACGCTATGTACATACGTAAGCGGCATTTGTAATGAATACCATGCAAGAAATAAAAATTCAGTGGCTCAGCGGCTAACACCTCACACGCATGTTTGAGTCGTTCTACGTTCGATTCCGCACATCGTCGTCTTTTTTAGAATTTTTTTCTTTTTTTGCGTTTTTATATGTTCAGATACGTATACACATATGGTGAGTGACGGCGACGCTGACGCCGGCGGCAAGACCCAGTAGCAAGTGTCCATATAATTGCCTACGCAATCAAATGACAATGAATTAATAGATTGCATTCCTGAAATATACAGAAAAACGAAGTGAAGATAAATGCCATTCGGCCTGACGTGGCTTCGCAACGTGAAATGTCAAAAACGTTCAGCAAGCAGTGCATTGATTAACTATTATCAAAATAGAAGGAGCAGCAAAATAACAACACAGCAATAACACAAAAATTTACAAGATATGCTACATAGACATACAAAGTCAGATATCGAAGCTCTTTCCATTACACAAAAATGAAATCAAGAGACACACACAGTATAGGATTACATATTCTTGCATTCATTTATTGCACTCATATATTCATAT
Source organism: Rhipicephalus microplus (assembly GCF_013339725.1). Classification (NCBI taxonomy): domain Eukaryota; kingdom Metazoa; phylum Arthropoda; class Arachnida; order Ixodida; family Ixodidae; genus Rhipicephalus; species Rhipicephalus microplus. The sequence goes on along the minus strand of NC_051170.1, from coordinate 125,830,450 downwards.
ATACATCTGGACTTATGTACGCACATATTTCTGTGTGTACACGGGTTTTGAACCTAAAGGTGAGGTGGTGTATTATTTGCGATACTTAGCCAGGAGTTTATTGAAGCCGTAATGTTTACTTTAATTCAATAATGAGCAGATACTTGATGTGATACTTGAACTGCGTTAGGAGGTTAAAATTTAATTGTTTACCTAAATGATTAGGTAATTGTGAGGCGCGATATGGAATTTAGTGCTCTACCATACCCAGTCCTGGTAGCAGGAACGTGAATTAGTTGCCTACGGGACGGGTACTTGAGTGCGTCTTCCTGTGCTGTTATAGTGTCGAGTTCCTTTTTATAGCATAAAGACGCGTTATGTTTTTTTTTTTTGCGTTACAGGTTTTGTGGTCCCTTTCGATGCATCTTTGTTTCACACTTTGGACGCATCAATGTTTTGTTGCCCCCCCCCCCTTTCCGCTTTTTTAAAATTTGCATTCGTTGTACCTGCCTATTCCGACAAATTTCCGAAATAAATTGTGTGATTGCTAGGTTACGTGTAAAAGACGATATGGCGAGAACTTTTCTGCTTTGCTTCAGCTGTCACTGAACCCCGGCTGTCGTCGTTTAGCTCATCGCGCAACGTGGCGCGCCTGTTGAGGCATGACGTCCTTTCTTGGTCTACGACCGTCTACCTGTAGCACCTGCCTGAGCAAACTCTCAGTCAGGAAGAAGGCGGGCGAGCAACTGCCTTCGCCAGCATCGTTTTGCTGAACTCCATCGCACAGTCACACAATACTCACGCCTCGTTCTTTTTGAAGTCACGCGCACCAGTGTTTTATTCTTTTAGCGATGTCACACAAACGAAGGTGAGCATGCTTCGAGAGACACTTGGTAAGTCATGTCACGGCCAGGCTAGAGGAGTGGCACTTCTAGCCCGACGCAGTTCCGCCCCCTCTAGCCCGCGGCCTGCGTTGCACGCCCCACCACACCCCAGCATTCTGCGTCGCAGCCAAGTATTCTACCACAATGCCACGCCAGGTCAAGCAACTGCTCTTTAAATAGACAGCAAGGTTCATGAGGCGTTCATTGGGAATGCAGTGATGGCTACCCACTTTATGAAGATTACTTATGTTCACGACATAACGGTCACGTCGGGTTAAAATCAACCATAGTTGAGTGCAATGCACTGAATGTGCTCCGCCGCGGTGGTCTAATGGCTAAGGTACTCGGCTGCTGACCCGCAGGTCGCGGGTTTGAATTCCAGCTGCGGTGGGTGCATTTATGATGGAGGCAGAAATGTTGTAGGCCCGTGTGCTCAGATTTGGGTTGCACGTTAAAGAACCCCAGGTGGTCTAAATTTCCGGAGCCCTCCACTACGGCGTCCTCTCATAATCATATGGTGGTTTTGGGACGTTAAACCCCACATATCAATCAATCAGTTTAGATCACTAAGGAACAGTGCAAACAGACATCGCCAATTTTATTTCGAGAGTGTCAAAAAATTTCAGTGCATTTCCACGAAGTGAATGACGTATGCACAGACGAGTGTACAGGTGGACAGGCGCATGGACAGTCGAATTCACGGATGAATGGATGGACAAACAGATGGGCGTACGGACAGATAGACGGATGGCTGGGATGGATAGATGGCTGGCGTGGATGATAATGTATTGTGTAGTTGTATAGTTGACTACACGTAAAGACGGTTCTTCTCACGAGTACATGTTTTAGTTTTTGCTGTACAGGCGTTCAGTTTGTGTTTTGGTATTGTGGGGTGTGATCGACGCCCACTAAGCGGGCCCTAGGGAGCTTTATCCTTGAAAGCTGCCGTCGGCCGCGTTGATCCAACAAAGGAATAGAATAAATAAGGTCCCAGCAAGATTACAATTCCGACATTCAGCTTGGAAGTCAAGTATTCTACCACAGAACCAGGGCAAGTCTCGGAACTGCTTTTCAAATAGACCATAAAGTTAATTTACGTCAATTGTGGTTGCAGTGCTGGATATCAAATCGTATAAACAGTACTTACGTATTTCTGTCATACAACCGTCACGTAGGGTTAACGTCAATTGTAGTTAGGCGCCGTATGCTCAAGTTGATCAATGTAGCAGTGTCTAGGAACGCCATCGTTGCTGGGACAACCGCGACCTATCAGCTTACCGCTTCTTTTGTTTCTAATACCCACGTTGTTCTTGGGATCATTGCGCAACATAAACATGAAACTGTTTCTTGTAGAATTTGTACGCACATTTAGCGTCGTTTCGAAACGTTACGCTGAATAGAAAAATTTCCACACAGTAACTTTTCCCTCCGCAGGCTTCGCACAACATCGATTCGCAAGGTACAGAGAATCTTCCGAATGTTTTGATCTTTTCGACTAGCATCATGATAAAAAGTATACACTAGATGGTTGAACCGCGTACTCGGCTAGGGTATTTCTGTTACGGTGAACATTTAAACGGCAAGCTTAAGGGTCCTTCAATTTTTACTCCCGTGAAACCTTCACGAGTAGTCAGAGTGCAGGAATACTTAGTTGGCTATCAGCCGCTGTCTCTTTAATCTTGAGTCGAAACTTCCTGTTCCGCACATCACGTTTTCAATGTCAGCATCTGGCATGAAGCTTAGTGTTTCTACCTTAATATCCATCGGCATACCTTGCGAGCCCATGCGGCCATGGTCCGTACCTAAAAGGCCTCTAAACCACTCTTCAAAAGACGACGAAGGGGCACATTACTCTCTCCAGGTGTTACCTGTCCTTGTGGCACAATTAGTGACGCCAGCTATTGGTTCATCTGATGCCAGAATGAAATAAACTCTCAATTAGCTGATATACGAAAGGTATCTGCTGTGTGTTGTAGCCTACCCTGCTTTATAGTGAAGTTATCGAAATGCAAAGGAATGCGGTCGCATGCCCGGTCTGTCTTGTACCGCATGACTGTCGTGTGCGATAAACTGACCTCACTTTCTTTTCTACGTTCGCGGCTGCGCAAGCGGATAAAGAAGCTCGTAGAAAAAAAAGCGAAATTCTGACTGACTGAGTGCTTAGTTGTAACATTCCACGTGTAAGTGGCGAGGAACTAGCGCTTGTAGGAAGGGTAGCTAAGGCGAAAAAAGTATAGCTAATGCCTTGCATTTTTAGTCTGTGTGGTTTAGGGGCCCTTTACTAACCTGACAACAGAAATACTTCAATACGTCGTGGTAGGTCTACTGCTACTCGCAATATAGCAAAATTACTGGCATAAAATATTAAGTGTTATTCTATGATGGGTACGTGCCGAACAGTGCGTGATGTATGATGCGATTCCGCATAATAGGCTACAGAATGCAAACCAGAGTTATTGCCTTATGCTGGAACGCTCAGCTCACCGGATAAAGACCTAAATGCTAGCATGCTGACGACGGGTATGACACACGACGTCTGTGATCAAGCGCAGATGCTTTCTCATGTCCAACTAGCACAAGCCGGGCCCTCATTAGTCTCATCTACAGGCGCATCATCGGAATTCGCTAGATTCCCACTATTTCGTAATAACTAACGTACATCCTATATTGAGCTATCTACGAAATAATTTTAGCAAGTACTTCTGATCACTGGGATTCAGTGCGGCACAAAGTTTCAAATATGATTTATTTTGAATACTCTGCTTCTTGGGACCGCAATCGTTACACTGGAGGTTTATGCCCTTCAAGCAGTTCGAAGCAATACTACTCACTTCATTCTCTCGAGCTGCAATAGTGAGGTGTGATTTTCACGACAAGCAATATGCTTTTCAACGCCTTTGCAATACCTTTGCTACCTCTGCGCCAACGGGAGGTAAGATTAACAATTTTTCGTAATGTACCTAATGACCTTATCATTTGCTTTGATATAATCCGAAAACGCCTACCTCTCAGTCACCTCGATTCTATCGTATGTCGTTTATGTTCTCCACGCAGGCTTTTCATGCAGTGCAGAATTTAGTGTATATCACGCTATCGAAATGGAATGCAAGCGCCACCTGAATATGGCATTTATCAATCTGTAAGTGACAAGAATGTATGCACTAAGGGACAAAGAAGGCAAAATATATACCACTATAGATAGGATAGATAAAATAGCGGAGGAGTTTTACAGAGATCTATACAGTAGCCGGGACAACCACAATGATAATACTATAAGAACTAGCAGTAACCCGGGTGTCACCCCACCAGTAATGATAGAAGAAGTCAGAAAATCTTTGGAGAGCATGCGAAGAGGCAAAGCTGCTGATGAGGATCAGGTAACATCAGATATGCTGAAAGATGGAGAACAGATTTTGTTAGAAAAACTAGCCACCCTGTTTACGAGATGTCTTCTGACGGGAAGAGTACCAGAGTCTTGGAAGAACGCTAACATCATCTTAATACATAAGAAAGTAGATGAGAAGGACTTGAAGAATTACAGGCCGATGAGCTTGCTCTCTGTAGTATATAGGCTATTTATAAAGATAATTGCTAACAGAGTAAAGAAAACATTAGAATTCGATCAACTAAAAGAACAAGCAGGATTTCGAACAGGCTACTCAACAATCGACCACATTCATACTATCAATCAGGTAATAGAAAAATGCTCAGAATATAACCAACCACTATACATAGCATTCATAGATTACGAGAAGGCGTTTGATTCAGTAGAAATATTAGCCGTCATGCAGACACTACGGAATCAGGGCGTCGATGAAGTATATATAAAGATCCTGGAAGAAATCTACAGGGGATCAACTGCTAACAGTGCTTCAAAAAGAAAGCAACAGAATACCAATCAAGAAGGGTGTAAGACAGGGGGACACCATCTCCCCAATGCTATTTACCGCGTGCTTACAGGAGGTTTTCAGAAGCCTAGAATGGGAACAGTTAGGGATAAGATTTAATGGAGAGTACCTTAGTAACCTGCGCTTGGTCGATGACATTGCATCGCTGAGTAACTCAGTGGACAAATTGCAAGTCATGATTACGGAGTTAGGCAAGTAGAGTAGAAAAGCAGGTCTTCAAATTAATCTGCAGAAAACGAAAGTAATGCACAAAAACCTCGGGAAAGAGCAGCGCTTCGAGATAGGTATTAGTGCACTTCAAGTTGTAACAAACAATGTCTACTTAGGGCAGGTGATAACCGCGGAGCCGAACCACGAGATTGAAATAACTAGAAGAATAGAATGGGGTGGGGAGCAAGCACTCTCAAATAATGGCAGGTAGATTGCCGCGATCCCTCAAGAGGAAGGTATATAACAGCTGCATCTTGCCGGAACTTAGCTACGAAACAGAAACCCTGTAGACCTGCAAGAGGGTTCAGCTTAAATTGAGGACGATGCAGCGAGCAATGAAAAGGAAAATGCCAGGCTAATTTAAGAGACAAGAAGAGAGCAGAGAGATTAGAGAACAAACCGGGGTTACGGATATATTAGCTGCAATTAAGAAGAGTAAATGTACATGGGCCGGGCATGTAGCAGTAGACAGGATCACCGTTGGCCATTAAGGGTAACTAACTGGATTCCCAGAGAAGGCAAGCGGGTTTAGGGGGAGACAGAAGGTTAGGTGGGCAGATGAGATTAAGAAGTTTGCGGGTATAAATTGGCAGCAACAAGCACAGGACTGGGTTAACTTGCGAAACATGGAAAAGGCCTTTGTCCTGCAGTGAACGTAGTCAGGCTGATGATGATGATGAAGTGACAAGGATGTTATGATCTTTCAATCGTTTCTTGCCAATAAAGTTCATCATGCAGGTACGTCGCACAGTACCACGTTTAGTGTGTATCACGCAAGTTAGCGGGCCGCAAGCGCACAATGAGCGTGATATCACTCGTATGTCAATCCTGCTCACCATGGCATGGATGTGACGATTTTCGTTTCATCCTTCTCTGTAATTTATCATCGTCATACTGTCACGGAATGCGATGTCAAGTTGGTGTATATCAAGCTAGCTAACTGATGATGTTTGAAGTTTGTGGCGCAAGGGCCATTTCACGGCCAAGAGCGCCAGTTCATGTTACTAAGAATATGGACAATGATTGTGATAATGATAAGCGGCTGTATAAGGGCCATAAAATTCCTCGCAGTAAGGCGGGTAAAAACATGCAAGTAATAAAATCATGACCATGCCGTGAAAGGTGTGTGTGGTGAGGATAGATGACAAGAGTTGGTGATTATAAAAAACGATGGTGGATATGAATGGCATTAGCACAAGTGCCTCACTCGTTCATACCCTTGCGTCCAAGGGCCGTGAGGCAAGTGCTTTCTTGTGTAACCACCGCAGCAAAAACCTCTCTAGAGAGGTCGTGCTACGGAATGCCCGGGTGTATGATATGAAATTAATAATTTCTTTTAAAAAACGCTAACAATGATTTATGACTAAAAAGCGGTTCCCTACCAACGAACATTGCAGGGTGTAAAGGTATATGTTGTCGGTAGGGTAATGTAAAATGTTGTTTTCTTATAGTTTCTAAGTGTTTACACTGGATTAACATATGAAGGACGGTTAATGGTTCACCACATCTGTCACACAATGGTGGATCGCCACCAGACAAAAGATATGTGTGTGTCGTGTATGTGTGTCCTATCCTGAGTCTCGTTAGTATTACCTCTGTATGACGAGATTTCGATACAGGCAGCCAATGACCAAGGTGTGGCTTAATAACGTGTAGTTTGTTTTGTGTGTGTGTATTCCACTTGCTCTGCCAGTAGTCCCGGAGGTTTCGTTTGAGAGACGGCTTAAGATCAAGGGCCGGGATTGATATGGATGTAATGGCGATGCTCTCATGGACGGATGCAGCGAGCTGATCCGCCCTCACGTTGCCTTGGATCTCACGGTGCCCTGGCACCCAGCACACTACAACATGTTGTTTGAGTGTGTAGAGTGTGCACAAAATGGAGTAAAGTGAGACAAGGACTGGGTTTTTTTTGTTTTTAAGACTGTGCAGAGCCGTTACCACACTGAGGGAGTCTGTATAAATTACTGCTTTTTGTATTTGTAATTGTTTGATGTGTTTAGCTGCCACAAGTATCGCGTAAGCTTCCGCTGTGAAGATACTTGTGCGTGGATGTAGAGGGCCAGCATCCGAAAAGGATGGGCCGACAGCAGCGTAGGACACAGAGGAGTTAGTCTTGGAGGCATCGGTGAAGAACTCAGGACGTGTGTATTTGTGTTGAAGTTCCAAAAAGTATGTTCGGATATGGGCAATAGGTGCATGTTTTGTAACTTCTAGGAAAGACACATCGCAGTCTATAGTCTGCCACTGCCACGGTGGCGGGTATGCTACAGGAGCCATTAAACTGTGTTCAAGTGACACTGCAGTTTCTTCAGCTAGACACTTCAGGCGAACTGAGAAGGGCTGCCTCATCGAAGGCCTGTTTTGAAACAGGGTTGAGCTCGACAAATCATTAATTGTAGAGTATGAGGGGTGCTCCTTGTCTGCTTTCACCTTAAGGAAATAAACAAAGGACATGTAAGTTCTCTGCAGATGAAGCGACCACTCATTTGACTCAACATAAAGGCTTTCTACGGGGCTGGTGCGAAAAGCACCCGTAGAAAGGCGGATGCCCAAATGGTGCACGGGGTCCAGCATCTTCAAGGCACTTTGAGTAGCAGACTGATAGACAACGGCCCCATAATCTAAGCGGGTGCGAATGAGGCTTCTATAGAGGTTCATGAGGCATTGCCTATCACTACCCCACGTAGTACGTGACAACACTTTTATAACAATCATGCCTTTTAAACATTTTGTTTTTAAATACTTGATGTACGGTACGAAGGTCAACTTGTTGTCCAAGATTAGGCCTAAGAATTTATGCTCGGCTTCGACGGACAGACGTTGCCCGTTCCGTCGAATGTCAGGTTCCGAGTGCATGCCTCTCTTTCGAGAGAACAAAACACACGTGCTTTTTTGTGGGTTCAGTCGGAATCCGTTTTCCTCTGCCCATTTGGAGAGCTTGTTTAAACCTAACTGAACCTGCCGCTCACACAATGCCAGATTGCAAGACCTAAAGCCAAGCTGGACGTCATCGACATATGTACAAAAAAAATATTGCGAGGGATGGTCAAGCGCAAGGAATTCATTTTTATGAGAAAAAGCGTGCAGCTAAGTACACCACCTTGTGGCACGCCTGTTTCCTGAACAAATGTTTGGGAAAGAACCGTGCCCACTCGGACACGGAATGTCCGGTTTGACAGGTAACTTTTGATTATGTGAAACATTCTTCCGCGCACGCCAAGGTGGGAAAGGTCTCTTAGAATTCCGAAACGCCATGTTGTATCATAAGCCTTTTCGATATCGAGGAACACAGAGAGAAAATATTGTTTATGGACGAAGGCGTCTCTGATCTGTGCCTCGATACGAACAAGGTGGTCTGTGGTGGATCTACCTTCTCGAAACCCGCACTGAAATGGGTCGAGCAAATTATTTGTTTCAAGGAAATGTACAAGTCGGCAGTTTATCATTTTTTCGAAGACTTTGCACAAGCAGCTTATAAGTGCTATAGGCCTATAACTCGAGGGTAAAGAAGGGTCTTAGCCCTCTTTCAAAATGGGAATAATAATAGCCTCTTTCCAGGAGGTAGGAATAGCGCCAGAAAACCAGATAGCATTGTACAAACAAAGTAAGGTTTTTCGTGTTTCGATTGGTAGGTTTTTTAACATTTCATACACCACACGGTCAGAACCTGGGGCAGAAGTACTGCAGGAGTTTAGAGACATTTGCAGCTCAGCTAGACTGAAAGCTTGGTTATATGCCTCGGATCTAGTGCATTTGTGTTCAATTTTCTGCTTTTCTATTCTTGTTCTGTATTTTTGGAAAGTGTCAGTATAGTGGGATGAGCTGGACACCTGTTCGAAGTGTGCACCGAGGAAGTTTGCCTGATCTTCCAAGGTATCACCTTGAGTGTTTACGAGTGGAAGTGTGTGTACTTGTTTCCCTGCTATCCTACCGACCATGTTCCAGACTTTGGCCTCTTGTGTGTAAGAATTGATCCCTGACAAAAACTTCTGCCAGCTTTTTCTTCAGGCCTGCCGACGCGTTCTCCTAGTTTGAGACTTTATTTTCTTGAAGGTGTCAAGATTTTCGGCTGTCGGTGAGTTCCGAAGCAGCCTCCATGCCCTGTTTGCTGTTTGCGCGCGTTTCGGCATTCAGAGCTCCACCATGGCACACGCCGTTTTCCCGGGGTGTCCATTTGTTTGTGGGATGCATTTTGTTGCAGCACCAATTAAAAACGCTGTGAAAAAGTTGACAGCTACATCAATGTTCAAAGTACATATGTCATTCCAACCTAGACGAGCGATGGTATAAAACTGTTCCCAGTCGGCTCTGTTTATGAGCCACTTGGGAACACGTGGTGGAGACTGAGTTACTGTATTTGTGCTCAAAACTACGGGGAAGTGGTCACTTCCGTACAGATTACTGACGACTTTCCACTGGAGTAGAGACACAAGAGATGGAGATACTATGCTTAGGTCTATGGAGGAATAGGTGTTATTGGCGAGATTATAATAGGTTGGTTCTTTTCGATTTAGGAGACACGCGCTCGACGAGAGAAGAAACTATTCGATCAGTCGACCTCGCGCGTCATACCGAGAGTCACCCCATAGCCTGCTATGCGCATTAAAGTCTCCAAGGAGAACATAAGGTGCCGGAAGTTGATCAATTAAAGAGTGTAAATCACGTTTTTGCAGCTGATAGCTAAGAGGAATGTAAATAGTGCAGATTGTGATCAGTTTATCAAAAAGAAGCGCTCGAACAGCCACTGCCTCAAGGGATGTTTGTAGTTGTAAGTGTGTGCATGCAGTTCCTTGTTTCACTATGATGGCAACACCTCCGGATGATGTCATAGCATCAACACGGTCCTTTCGGAAAATAACGTATTTACGAAGAAAGTTTGTGTGTTTTGAATTAAGGTGTGTTTCTTGTACACACAGCACTTTTGGTGAGTGTTCGTGTAAGAGCTCTTGGATGTCGTCAAGGTTTCTGAGAAGGCCCCTGACGTTCCATTGTATAATTTGAGTGTTCATGGTGAATGTAAAATAGTGCTGTGTGTACAAAAAGCGAGTGGCTGTTTAGACAGGGACTTTGAGTTCACTTAACAGGGCCGTCACCAGGCCTTGTTATCGGCTTTTTTGTTTTCTTGGCGCGCTCCAAGGAGCCACGCCGCTCTTTCGGCACCAAGGGTACCGACGTATCCATTGCCTCCTCGGAGGCCCTGGATGCCCGCACGTGCGGGCTGCTAGTTCGAATTTCGGGCCTCGCCTCGTGAGGTGAGGCCTTGAGACCCGAGGACTCTGGAGTCTCTGGTCTCTGTTTGGGAGTAGGCGGTGTAGCCTGGGCTAAAACCGCCTTGGGGGCAGGTGCCACAACCTCCGGCTCGGTATGCCCGGGCCGAAGGAGTGGCGAGGGCTGGTGCGGCGGTGCCCCCTGATGCGCCGCATCAGCGTATGTAGCTCCATAGAATGGAGCGACTCTTCGCCGTGCCTCCTTAAATGTAATGTTCTCCTTCACCTTCAACGTAATTATTTCTTTTTCTTTATTCCAGTATGTGCAGGAGCGTGAGTATGCGGCATGGTTTCCTTCGCAGTTTACACAGTGTGGCTGTTGTTTGCAGTTCTCAGACACGTGGCCTAGGACTCCACATTGTGCACAAGTCTGGCGACCACGACAGGTTTTAGAGCCATGCCATACCTCTGACATTGGAAGCAACGACGAGGGTTTGGTATGTACGGCCTGATAGATGTCTTTGTGTACCCTGTTTGAATAGATTCCGGTAGTTTACTGGATGCAAATGTGAGTATCAAGTGTTTTGTCGGTGTTTCCTTATTATCTCTTCTGATGATGATTCTCTGTACATTAGTGACATTTTGGCTCTTCCACCCCTCCAAAAGTTCAGTCTCAGTCAAGTCAAGTAAGTCCATGTCAGATACCACTCCGCGAGTTGTGTTCATTGATCTATGTGGTGTTATGGTTACTGGTATGCCACCGAAATCTGAAAGACGGTCTAGCTTTTAAATTGTTCTTTGTCACGGATTTCGAGGAGAAGGTCTCCACTAGCCATTTTGGTTACCTTGTATCCTGTGCCAAGAGTTTCGGTAAGACATCTAGAAACCAGGAAAGGAGAGACGGTTCTGGCTTGCTTTCCAGTTTTCTCACAGTGAATGACGTGGAAATAGGGAAAAATTTCTGTTGGCTGGTTAAAAAAGTTAATATCATCGGTGCGTACCCGCTTTAAGCCGGTACGATCAGACAGAAGAGGGAATGCTCCATGCATGCCGGTCTTATTTTTGTTCAGCAGCGTTGGCGGCCACCCACCACGGAGCCCAACAAGGGGACGCTGCAAGTTTGCAGGTGCTGAAAGCTTGCAGACGTCAGCCGTACAACACTGCCATAACCCAATGCGCCTAGACCAAGGTAGGCTATTTGCTATTTGCACAGGGTTAACCCTTGCCACCAGGAAGAATGGAAGTAAACAGAAGAGAGTAGACGACAGGACAGATAGATAGGCAGAGATAAAGACGAAGATGTAGGCAGAGAGAGAAGGGAAAAGGCGACTGCCGATTTCCCCTGGGTGGGTCAGCCCAGGGGTGCCGTCTACGTGAAGCCGGGGCCAAAGAGGTGTGTTGCCTCTGCCAGGGGGCCTTAAAGGTCCAATCACCCAGCGTCGGCTCAACCCCCAGGATCCCCTTTTCCCCGGACACGGCAAAGCCACGCGCGGCTAGGCGTGGGAGGGAGTAAAAACTCCCCCGTTAGCTCGGGTCCGTGGTGTCGCTACACACCAAACGCCTACTTGAGCAGGCGCCCCTGCGGGGAAGCTAGCTAACTAGCTGTGAGCGTGTCAAGAGCGAGGCATGCAAGTCATGTTTTACATGACAATAATTTAATGATTTCCATATCACTGAATGTCATTTATGTTCATCATACAAGCACGCCACGCAATACTAAATTTCGTACATTTCAACCTAGCAGAACAGCTACGATTTTCCAATGAGCATGGTATATATGCACGTTGATTATGACACGCAAGTGATGATTTGCTTATTATCACCTGCCTTCAAGTTAGTCATGCAGAAATATCTCGTCATACCATTTTCAGTAGAGATCAGTTTCATCAAACGGCCGCTAAAGTACTTGGGTAAGGGTATGTAAACCTAGGAGTTCATGACAAGTCATTCATGATATTCATAACATGAGCCATCGTTCATGTTCACCATATAGTCATGTTGTGCCAAATAAATTTTGGTAGAAATCTCGTTAAGGAATTGGTCAGCATAGGACGAAGTCGTAGGTGGCTAGACAGACAGACAGACAGACAGACAGACAGACAGACAGACAGACAGACAGACAGACAGACAGACAGACAGACGGACGGACGGACGGACGGACGGACAGACGGACGGACGGGCGGGCGGTTAGACAGGCAGACAGACAGACAAACAGATAGACAGATAGACAGATAGACAGATAGATAGATAGATAGATAGATAGATAGATAGATAGATAGATAGATAGATAGATAGATAGATATGCTTGAGGTTGCCTAACATTGTTAAGTAATGGTTCGCATTTGAAATATTGAGGAAGATACTCGACTATGCGGAAGGCTTAGTGAAAGACGGAAAGGGGAAGAATTCGTACATTGTGCAAAACTATTTCGTGACAGTAAAAAGGTAGGATAAAACATTGACCACGGACAATAAAAAAGATCGAGATTAAAAAAGGTAACCTTATCGAGACTATGATTTTCTCAATTGGTAGCATGTTGAACGAAACTGGCAGCTCATAAAACGGTCGATTCTCGTTTGTTAACTAACGCGGAATTTCAGCCCTGCCGCGGTGGTCTAGTGGGTAAGGTACTCGGATGCTGACCCGCATGTCGCGGTTTCAAATTCCGGCTGCGGCGGCTGCATTTCCGATGGAGGCAGGAATGTTGTAGGCCTGTGTGCTCATATTTGGGTATTAAAAAAAAAACTAACCTTGCAACCAGCCGTTAGGCAGTTTTGTGCCCTCGAAGCTCCCAGGCAGACCACATTCCTTCCAGATGAGACTGCTATGCATGTTTCCAGGCCGCTTTCAGGTCCACTGAATGATAACAGTCACAGCAGTGACATAGATAACAGTCACAGCAGTGACATCGACCACCCCAGGTGGTCGAAATTTCTGGAGCGCTCCACTACGGTGTCTCTCGTAATCATATGGTGGTTTTGGGACGTTAAACCCCATAAATCAATGAACGGGGAATTTCAAAATATACAACTGAGAAATACAAGACAGAATATCATATTCATGAATCCGCTCGTAAAGAAATAACAGGTCAGCGCGATTTTGTCTGCAGTAAACTGATCGCACTGACAATAACTTAGCAGTAACAAAGATCCGCAGTCATTCCTTGCAAAACTATGGCTGTAAATGCTTAGGAATTTTTTTTTGTACTAGCTTAGTGGCGTTACTACTTGATTTAGCCATATCATTCCAGTACACAGATGCTTACTCAAGTTGGACACAATATAATGAGATCTAACAATCATGTACAGAAAAGTATGGGGGATTTTATTCGAAGTGATTGTATTGTCCACTTTACAAGGTGCATACGTGCATTAAAACGTGACAGTGAAAAACAGCGCCACCAGAAGCCATCACGGCGAGCGTTGAACACTCGTCGAATGTGGCACACTTGTACAGTGTGGAACACTTGCCGTGATGTCTATTGATGCGGTATAGCTCGGTTGGTAGAGCATCAGACGCGTTATTCGAAGGTCGCAGGTTCGAGCCCAGCCCATGAAGGGTTGTTTTTTTGTTCATGTTTCCTCCTCACATTTACGTTACAAAGTCTTTTCATACCATCCCCTATACTTTTCTGGGCGTGATTGTCTGTTAGATCTCAACAATATTGTGTCCAAAAAAGAAAACGTGCCTTTCAGCATAGACTTCTTTCCTTCATGCTCATGTTGAGGAAGACTTGCTGCGGTGTAGAATTTGTGGAAAACTGTGGGAGAACCGAATTTTGGAGAGATTCTGCAAAACACAGCCGAGTAGAAGAAGGCTTCGCATGGCAGCACGTTTAGTGGAAGCAGAAAAAAATTTGCATGCTATGAAAAACAACACCAAGATCGCTAATCTCATACACCTTACGTAACGAAACGGTTGTTACAGAGTATGCAAAAGACAAGATAGATGTGTTGTGAAGTATACTCATTAATTGGCTTTTGGGGTATTCAAGGAAAGGTTATCGTTGTTGCAACATTCGGAGAAAGAACACCAATCTGACTGCAACAAGCTACATTAGATAAGACAATAAATTTCCTTAGATATGTTGATGTCATCGACATATAAGAGAAAAAGGAATAATGATTGGCGAATGTAAGATCAATAATAATAATAATAATAATAATAATAATAATAATAATAATAATAATAATAATAATAATAATAATAATTGTATGATTACATCTCGAAACAAAGATATGAATATTAAGGATGCTGAAGTCAAGAGCTTCGAAAATTTCGACCATCAGGTATTCTTTAACGTGCGCTGACACTGCACACTACGTGTTTTCCTGCCCTATCGCTTCCACCAAAATACGATTACCAACAGAGGGAAAAAACGAGTGACATTCGGGGCGCAGGCAAGCACTTGTCATCCACCGGAACGGACAACATTCATTGTAGAAAATCTTGGAACCACAAAGAAACAGACATGTAAGACCAGAGCACGAACAAACGCAGGCTGGCTTTCGTCACAAAATATATAGGCCACAAATTCAATGCCCGAGAGTAGAGGGCCAGTTTAGGTTGCGAATGAACAGTTTGAGCATGAAATGATATATGAACGCCATTTTATAATAAAAGATGGTCCACAAAAAATTGTGTATAGCTAGCACACACGCCTTTAGTGTGATTGCTCCTTCAGCTTTTAAAATGTCAGAATTGCGAGAAGTCTTTAGGTTGAAGAGTTTTCAAATATTTCTCCTTACCAATCGTAAAACCGTATTTTTAGTAACAGACTTGCCACCATCTCGAGTGAGAAAGAAACATCAATAGGACTAAACAAGTATATCCCTCGTTGACTTTGACTAAGAAAGTCTGCACTTTTGTTTAATTGCAACTGTTTCTTCGTGCGCTGCCATAAAATTCTAAGAGTGGGCTGAGAGGAGGCTCGCGAGATTGTTAATGGCACTTCGACGCAGCGTCACTAAGGAAAAGAAACAGCTAAGTCCCAAACAATTCCCGGAAGTTCGCGCATTGGAGCAAAATCAAACAGTGTTTTCCGTACTGCCACCGTAGAAAGCTGCTGTGCAGCGCTGTGCTTCACTTCGGGTGGGTGTTGCTTACGGCAGCTGATGTCTTTCTGTGATTTCATTGCCGGCACAAAATTCTAAGCGCATAGACTAGGTAGGGGTCGTCCTAGTTGAACGTTATCGTTAACCCTTAAGTTGTCTGTTGACTTCTGTTGTGTCACATTAGTTCCTGAACGCCATGCAAACTTCATCTTAACACTGATTTCAGAATGTGCTACCTTGTGACAGCTGTTCGACAAACAAAATATCAAAAAGCAACACTTGCTCTACGTCGGGCAAGGCTTTAAACAGCGAAATAGGATGATTCTCACTTGGTTACTTACAGGTTGTTTCACGTAGGCTAATGCAGGTCATTGCTTGGCCTTATCTAGGTTATTGCTAGCTTGTGTCTACGTTGATTCTCAGCACAGAGGTTCGACTTGAACCACACACAGTTACAGACACAACACGAATGTACAGGCTTCCGAGAGCGAAACTCGCGCTGAAACGAAGCGTTCGCACCTCACAAAGATACGGACACGCCATCGGTGGCGTTAGGCTTCCATCATTCCAGGGCCTTCCCACGGCCGCCGTTGCCTTTAACCGTTCCCGAGCATTCTCTCGTTGTAATACTCGGGGACTTCGACTTGCCGCGGTCCTCACGCTGCAAGTTGTTGGGCTGAATGTAGGTCTCTTCATTTTAGGTTGAACAACGGCGAGTATACAGTGCGATTCACCCAATTCCTGAGGGTCGTATTTGTTTTTAATAATAATAATAATAATAATAATAATAATAATAATAATAATAATAATAATAATAATAATAATAATAATAATAATAATAATAATAATAATAATATGTATATTTGCAACAACGTTGCAATCAGGGTAAAGGCTGGTGCACACCAGCGACTAGCAGCTGTCGCGCGACCATTTGCGACTGGCGACCAAAAAGCGACTGATGTTCACGCCGGAAGAGGCTGCATGCGAGCGACCGGAAGTCACAATAGCGGAGAGTCGCGTCCGGATCTCATTATCAGGGAGAACTCTGGAGACCGGCGCCGATCAGCTGATCACCGCCAGCTGAGTGCGTGGAGCAAACCGAGCGCGCCGTATTTCTTGTTCTTATCCGTTATCGCCAGCGCAATGAAAAAAACAACAACAAAAAATTGAGCATCGCTGATTGGTTCCAGCAGCTTTGCGACCGCAGTCGCGCGCCTGAAAAAACGGTCAGGAAGCGACTAGTCAAAGCAGTCACTTTGCGACCGTTTGCGACTGTTCGCGATTGTTTGCGACCAATCACAAATGGTCGCAAATGGTCGCGCGACCGCTGCTAGTTGCCGGTGTGCACCAGCCTTAAAACGTAATGAAGGATGGAGACGAGAATAAAAGCGACAATCAACTTGACGGAGTTTTCACTCCCTTGCAGGTATCGCAGCAGCGAGGCTCAATGAATACAGTTCCACGCGCGTGTAGAATAACATTGGTTTGCATTTAACTTGACGCTTTATAGGAAAAAAAAAGAAACACAAAAACCACACAGACTATTCCCGCTTGCTCAATGAAAAAGAAAAAATTGCCCGCAGCTTCCCTCGGAGGAACACTGAGGAGGATGCGGAGCATATAATTGGTTAACGGGGTGTTAAAGTGCGACTTACTTGGGTCGATGGCTAAATGGTTAACGTGGTTGTGAAATGGGGTGTTAAATTGCGACTTACTTGGGTCGATGGCTAAATTGGTTAACGTGGTTGTAGGAGGGGGTGTTAAATGAGTGAACACGTACACACGTATGCGAAAGGGCGGCGCTGGTCGAAGGGACGTCGATCATTGTGTTTGTGGATTCGTTGGAATTCATTTCACCGTGACCTTGGACGTCGACGCGCCGTACAAACCAACCGACGAGCGGCAACTCAGCGAGCGAGCGCCGACCTTGAGCATATATACAGCGCGACGGCGCATGCACTGTCAGCTGTCGAATGTTCGAGAAGGGGGAGAAGCGCAACGGCGCATGCGCGCGCGTCAGCTGCCGATGTTCTCGAAGCGTGACGGCGCATGCGCGCTACATTATACAGCTAGCGAATGTTCGTGAAGAGGAGAAGCGCACGCGGTGTGTAGAGGAGGAAGGCTGCACAGATGGTGGAGGAGTGAAGCGCGCGCGGTGTGTAGAGGAGGAAGGGATGCACAGATGGTGGAAGAAGGAGGAGGAAGCTTGCGGACGGTGCCGCACTACAAGCCTCGAGTATTAGATGCTCCGCATCTAAAAGGGAATAACAGACACACATTCATAATGGTATTGAGAGCCAACACAAGATGACACATAAACGAAAGACGTAAATGCAGCGTTTCCGTCGTCTCGTTTGTCTGTTCGCCAGTTTTGTGCTCAGTATCATCTGAATAAAATGTTCCAACTCGCCCACAAGCTGCGTTGCAAACACGATAGCGCTAAAGAGCTCGTTTCACAGCGATTCTGGCATCGACGTCCGCATCGTTTATTGTGGGCAAAAAATCATATCTGTGACCAAAAAAAAATCCAGCACATTCACGGAGGTGAACGATGATGACTGGGCCGAGGCTTCGGAAGGTTTTATCGTAAACCACGAATCGTGGTTTACGTCACTCCATCTGCGTTCAGTCCATCAGTCCGTTCGTTTGTCTGTCTGACTGTACCTGTCTTTCCGTCCATCCATCCATCCATCCATCCATCATCCATCCATCCATCCATCCATCCATCCATCCATCCATACATCCATCCATCCATCCATCCATCCATACATCCATCCATCCATTTCATTCTATTCCATTCTATTCCATTCCATTCCATCCATCCATCTATCCATCCATCCATCCGTCCGTCCGTCCGTCCGTCCGTCCGTCCGTCCGTCCGTCCGTCCGTCCGTCCGTCCGCCCGCCTGTCTGTCTGTCTGTCTGTCTGTCTGTCTGTCTGTCTGTCTGTCTGTCTGTCTGTCTGTCTGTCTGTCTGTCTGTCTGTCTGTCTGTGGTGGTTCTTGGGCCGTCAGACGCAGAAACCTACGACAAGGACAACAAACATTTATCGGCTTCACACACAGTACAATAACAACACTGTGGCTATTTGTACAACACACTGAATCCATAACTCCGTCCTACAGTCCGTAAATCGGCGCGCACGTGAGTAACCCACGCGTCAACTCTACTCGGAAGTCTAATGCCGTCGGGTGCTACTCCCGCTCCCGCTGGAGACGATGGCGTCGACGATGCAACCTCGCATCGGGAAAGTTGCCAAGTGCATGGGAGCTCACGAGCAGGCCATCAGCTGCTCGAGATGGACCAGGCGGCCCCACGCTTCGGCAGACGCAACACCGAGGTCGCACCATCAATTTGCGGTTGTGACGAACCGGCTCCGCTGTGGTACCGTGGCCACGAACTCGGTGACTGGTCGTGCCGGACCCGAGTCTGGACAGGATCAGCCGCTTGCCCTGGCCCGCACGCACGTCCGCCACAGGTACAGCATGTCAGGCCCGGCCCGGAACCACCACTCACCTGAGGAACACGCCACGCTCGTCCCGGTTGGGTTTGTGACACGGGCTCGCCCGTTCGGTCCCCTGAGGCCCAACGCCTAGCGCTCTTGCTAGCTGGCGGCGTTCTTCCTCTTCCCGTTGCTGTTCCGAAGCTCATGTGCTTCATGCTCGCTTTTGGCGCGCACACTTCCTAGTCCTCGTTTTCGTCACCACTTTCGGTTCACACTTTCAGTTTCTTACCACACTGCCTGCCTGCCTGCCTCTCAGTCTCTGTCTGTCTGTCTGTCTGTCTGTCTGTCTGTCTGTCTGTCTGTCTGTCTGTCTGTCTGTCTGTCTGTCCGTCTGTCTGTCCGTCCTGTCTGTCCGTCTGTCTGTCTGTCTGTCTGTCTGTCTGTCTGTCTGTCTGTCTGTCTGTCTGTCTGTCTGGCCACCCATCCGTCTAGTGAAGACTCCAAGGGCTGGCATCTCGCATCCTTTCATCATTTATTTTTCATATACAAGTTCCGCCGTCTAGTGGACATTCCAAGAAGTAAACGA